>JAMPIV010022770.1:90000-371915 GCA_024509875.1 Oreohelix idahoensis | reverse complement strand
AAATCCTGGTCGACGAAAAATCACACCAAATGCCGTCGCATTATAGTAATGGGAGACCTCAATGCGAAAGCTGGTACACACAATACAAATAATGAAAGAGTAACGGGCAAATGCGGCAGTGGAACAGCAAACGAAAATGGGGATAAATTAATAAGTTTCTGTAGTATTAACAACCTGGTCATTGGAGGAACACTTTTTCCACATAAAGAAATTCACAAATTAACATGGGAATCACCAAATGGTCGGGACAGAAACCAGATAGACCATGTCGTAAAACGTGTGTGTAAACCCACTTCTTAGTTAATACACTATGTCGAGATACAGATTTGCCCCAGCCAATCAACGTGCACCAGTCTCTGAGCCAGAATAAATTACACGAAGTATACGCCAGGAAAAACTTTAGCCTAAAATTTCGGGTCTCGGTCACGGCCATCTTGTCTCCCAATATGGCGGCAGATAGAATAAAATTAGGCATAAGCCCTGTTTTTTGGAAGTCGGCCTGGGTCACGGATTGTACGAAACCGCATATAACCAATCAGCTTGCCACGCCGAGACCCAATCAAAAGCATTCCGTAAGCAGTAAAAGTTACCTCATCTACCTATATATACGGGCGAGTTGTATTCAAACTCACACACACACCAACACGAAGCCAGCTAGACGACATACTGGAGAAAAGAGGGCTGTCAAGATTGATTTATGCTTACCTGCATTGACCGGGAACTCTTGCTTCACTAAAGTCGACTGGCCTGTTTAAATCTTAGAGGGTAAGTATACTTGCTATACTTATAGAAGAATAGGCCTACAGCAGTCATTTATACTACCTATACCTGCATATATTTAATATAAATTGTTTAATTATGAATGTATCAGGTTACTGATTGTATCTTGGGGAGTTAGGTATAATAATTGTATTTCCTGATATGATTGATGAAGACGGAAAACAATAGGACTAAAAACTCCAATCTATTGTCTCATATAACTCCAATCTATTGTCTCATATAAAACCAACTGAAATATAACCAAAACAGTCCTTGTTAGGACTCATAAAACTCCAATCTATTGCCTCATATAACTCCAATCTATTGTCTCATATAAAACCAACTGAAATATAACCAAAACAGTTCTTGTTAGGACTCATAAAACTCCAAACTATTGTCTCATATAACTCCAACCTGAAATATAACAAAACAGTCCTCGTCTCAAATATCTCCTATCATCAGAACACAACAATATTGTTAGGATATATGTTACCAGCCAGTATAGCACTTGTCAGAGAGGGCCTGGTATATTACAAGTGTATGGGGAAGGAAATCGTTGTATCACACCTAGGTGTACATATTATTGGATGTATTCATGTATTGAATTTATATTATTGGATGTATTCATGTATTGAATTTATATTATTGGATGTATTCATGTATTAATTTATCAGAAAGAATGTTTTGCAAGTAGACACCTGTCTTGTCTCGCTATTGCTAACTCATACTGAGCCATGTTGTCATTCATCCTACATGCAGATACCTGAGACACACGCTCATCTCATATACACTAGAAATAGGTGGGCTTGATGACAGAAATTAGCCCCTATTTTTACTGGTTACAGGTTTTATTCGTGTCATCAAACCTGAGGTCGTATGTCCAGTCAATCCAGCTGCCTGGAACTTCGCAGGAACACAGTGATTGCACAGGAGCTACATCTTTAGTCCCCCTCAGTCTTGGGTGGGCTAACGAAACGATCATCAGCGGGTGTTGTGTGCAAGAAATTAAGGACAGAACTGTTTCAAGAGATGAGTACACATTAGTACCATTTCTGTCGGCAATTGTGAGCATTAAAAGGTCAAGGACGAAAAACTGAGTTAGCGTAGCAAGAGACAAGAATAACAGCTTAGCTGATAAATTTTATACATAATTAACAGCACAGCTGATATATTTACTATAATTGAGTAACAGCACAGCTGATAAAATGTTGTTCCTATAATTGGAAAACATGTTATATATATATATATATATATATATATATATATATATATATATATATATATATATATATATATATATATATATATATATATATATATATATATATATATATATATATATATATATATATACATACATATACATATACATATACATATATATATATATATATATATATATATATATATATATATATATATAATATATATATATATATATATATATATATATATATATATAATATATATATATATATATATATATATATATATATATATATATATATATATTATATATATATATATATTTATATACCCGTATTACATACTACACTATACATATACATATACATATAATATATATATAAATATTATATATATATATAAATAGTATATATATATATATAAATATATATCACAACGGGCTGATCACCCGTTTGCCAGTCACTTCGATTACGGAAACAACAGCAAATGGGTTGATTTGCCGTTGCCCTAAAGACGCCACTAGGCGTGATGGGAAACAATGGCAAAGAAAACCTATCTGCTGTTGCCCTAAGACGCCACTAGGCGTAATGGCCACTGACTGCTTTGACGGTCGGTGGCTAAGGACGGAAGAAGATATATATATATATATAGATATATATATATATAGATATATATACATATACATATATATACATATATATACATATATATATATATATATATATATATATATATATATATATATATATATATATATATATATATATATAATATATATATATATATATATATATATATATATATATATATATATATATATATATATATATATATATATATATATATATATATATATATATATATATATATATATATATATATATATATATATATATATATACGAGGCGTGTTCAAATGAAACCCGCCCTTGCTGCGCCAAGTGGACATTTGTAGGAGGAGCATGATGACGTCACATCTGACGTAATAAGCACATACTCATGTACAAGTGTGTAAGTGTTCATTCTCCTAGTATTCATTGTTTGTGCTGCAGACCGTTAAAATAATGGCCGGTGTGATACGGAATCCGTCCAACGTCGATCAGCGAGCGGTGATTCAGTTCATAACAGCAGAAGGATGACGACCAGTCGACATTCATCGCCGAAGGAAAGCAGTGTATGGTGACAAAAGTGTGTCTAAGAGTACAGTGAAAGACTAGGCACGAATGTTTCGAGAAGGTCGTCAGTTAACGAAAGATCTTCCGCGGCCAGGTCAGGTGCATATTGTTGCGACAGAAGAAGCCATCGCCGAGATTGATGCAGCAATACGGGTGGACCGTCGTCGGAGCTTACGTTCCCTAGCAGAGGAATTCGCTGTGTTTCTTGGGACAGTTCAAATGGTGGTTAGGAAGAAACTGAAGTATCGAAAGGTGTGTTCACAATGGGTCCCACGGATGCTGACCGATCACCATAAGGAAGATCGCATGGGGGGGGGGGGGGGGGGGAGGGGGGAGGGGGGGGATTTGAACCTCCAGCTGCGTTACGAAGAGAAGAGTGATTCATTTCTGTTGCGCATAGTGGCAGGCGATGAGTCGTGGTGCCACCACTTTGAGCCATGCAGCACAACAGCGAGCATGCAATGGAAACATCCAGGATCACCAAAACCCAAAAATTTCAAGTCACAGATTTCTGCCGGTAAGGTTATGCTGACCGCATTTTTTGACCATGAAGGTCTTCTATTGGTAGACTTTAAAGAGCCTGGCGTGAACATCAATGTCATCCGCTACAAAAACACACTAGACAACCTGCATACAGCCATCAAGAATAAACGACCCGGCATGCTTTCGCGTGGTGTGATTCTGTTGCACGACAATGCTCGTCCACATGTTGCGAACATTGTGCAGGAAGCGTTAGCAAGGAAAAGGTGGGAAGTTCTGCCCCACCCAGCCTACAGCCCCGATCTGTCACCATATGACTTTCATTTGTTCGGACCCTTAAAAAAATCTCTAAAGGAACAACGATTCAACTCCGATGCAGACGTCAGGGCCTCGGTGACCAAATGGTTCAATAAGCAACCAAAGTCATTTTTCTTGGACGACATCCGCCGTCTACCCAAGCAGTGGAATGCGTGTCTGAATGCCTATGGTGACTATTTCTAAAGAACCCCAGTGAGTACTTGTTTCATAACAGTTGCTGTATTTAATTCTACTACTCCAGCTGATATACGTTACATATATTTGTTATAAAGCCACTGGGACGGGTTTCATTTGAACACGCCTCGTATATATATATATATGTAAATCATTTGTCAACTTACAAATCCATTACATTCCATCTTCCAACATCCATCCTTCAGCACAAGAGTAGATAGTGTATATACTAAATAAATAATAAGGAAATTGTATTTGAACGACTTGCCAATTTTATAATTGTTAAGTAAAATCTGTTTCCTTGTTTTAATATCACAGTTAGTTACACAGCGGGGGTGGCAATTTATGACTGACTCCTCTCTACTATTTTTTCGAGATCAGATTATTCCCAGCCGTAACTAATTTGTGATACCAGTAGTTCTCTCAGACACTGGGACTTCGCCATTTTCTGCAGAAATTCTACTTCGGTATTGTCAGTACTATACTGATTCTAGAGCCAATAAAAACCTCATGCTACATTGTTGGCTCGTTCCTGGGATATTTCTGTACATCTTGAGCCATACTTAGTCTATTCATCTATCTACTCACTCTATCTTGTGCCACCCATAAATAACAAAAGAAACTAGATTTAAAAAATAAAAAAATCATAAATAGTATTTTTTATTGTTATCTTAGGAGGAGTATCAATTAGTACTCAGTAAATAGTTGATGCTCACAAAGTTGAACGGAAATTATTTGTTCATTTAAATTAATTAATTTTAATTACAATAATTTGGATATAGTAAAATTACATACACTCTCTAAGTAACGCCATGGCTGATTTAGTAAAGTTCAGGACTGCGGTCATGCAGATGGGTAAGGAATTAAATATGACAGGTGATGCTCTTATTCAGTATGTCACAACAGAAGTGGACAAACACATGGATAGAGAGGAAAGGAAATTGAAAGTAGAAGCTGAAAAAGAAGCCAAAAGATTGGAAGCTGAAAGAGAAGCCAAAAGACTGGAAGCTGAGAGAGAAGACAAAAGACTGGAAGCTGAGAGAGAAGACAAAAGACTGGAAGCTGAGAGAGAAGGCAAATGAATGGAAGCTGAGAGAGGAGGCAAAAGACTGGATACTGAGAGAGAAACTAAAAGATTAGAAGCTGAGGAAAGGAAATTACAAGCAGAGAGAGACCATCAGTTGAGATTAAAAGAGCTTGAAATTCAGGCAACTACTGGCAATAATGGTGGTAGCTCACCTCACTCTGAAAGTGGCTCCAGCCAGAGCACCTCAAGTGGGGCCATGAATTTTCATCTGGACCCATTTGTTGAGAAAGAAGACGCCATTGAGTCGTACCTGGATAGATACGAAAGACTTGCCACTACCTATGGCTTAGTGAAATAAAAGTGGCAGGAAGATTATGAAATCCTGAAGCAGGCATTGCTTGTGAGATACGAAAAGAACTCAGAATCGTATAGAAAGAATTTCCGAACAGCTAAACTTCTTCCAGGAGAAAACTATCACCAATTCTCTGCTAGACTGGAAACTTATTTGGAAAAATGGAGTAGTTTAGGAAAGTGTCAGGATCTGAAAGAAATGATAATGATGGAGCAAGTGAAAGAGTCCATGCCTCAAGAATTGAGTAAGTTTATCATGGAACAAGGAGTTGAGAGATTGGGAGATATTGCAACTGTTGCTGAGAGATATCAAGCAGCTCAGGCAGAATTATTAGGAAATAAGAAGAAGCAGGGTGAAAACTTCAAATCATCACAAAACTATACCAAATATGAACAAAAGGACCATACTACAAGGAACAAACAAAGATTTGACCAAAAGCACAAAAACCCTCCAAGATCGGATAAGACACCTTACCGGAAGGAAGGAAAGTGGTGTAAAACTTGTCTAATGAGTAACAACAATACTGCGAACTGCAGAAGGAACAACCCTCCTTATTACGCTGCGTGTCTTACAACAGGGAACAAGGGAAGGAAGGAACTGGCAGTTAGTCAGAATGACCTCCATCATCCCCCTGTCTGTGAGGAAGGGACATGTAATGGCACTAAAATTCAGTGCTTATATGATTCAGGATTGGAATTCGACTCAGCAGTGAGTGCAACCCTAGTGCACCCTGATCAACTTACCACAGAGACAGTGGACATACAAGGGACAATGCAGGGAACCGGCACCATGACACTTCCCATAGCAAGGATCAACGTGAGAACTCGCTATGTGGAAGGAGTGATCCGAGCAGCAGTGAGTGATGATCCTATTTACCCGCTTTTAATAGGATGTAAATATGTCTTTTTGGGTGACCCAATAAAACCTGTTGTCATGGCAGCAAACCATACCAGGTCGAGCACCAAAAAGGAGGAGGGAGATCCAATAAACATTCATCGTATAAAGATGAAACAGGCTCAAACAGCGGACAGCACAATGAAGCCTTGTTTTGGCAAATTGCCAAAACCCCATAACCCTCCAGAGAAAGGAGACTACTATATGGAAAATGGCCTACTCTAAAGACAAGCTGGAAAAGGACCTAAAGGGCATGGACAGCTGGTAGTGCTAAAATTCTACAGGGAGGAAATTATGGAGCAAAAGCATGCTACATCAGGCAGTGGTCACAGAGGAAAAGGGGCCACTGGTCAAAATATAGCATTGCAATATTACTGGCCAGGAATAATTGAAGACATAAGTTGGTATATGAAATCCTGTTCAGAATGTAACCCGGTAACCTCATTCAGAAGTGTAGACCAGTTACAGGACCTAGGGAAGCATTGTTGCGGACGTAGGCACACAAAGAAAATACACAAGAGAAAACAACAGGCAGATGCAGAGATAAAGAGAAAACAAAATCACAACCAATCTACTGTTACACCAGTAACCATGGCAACTCTCCGTATTGTACAGAAAGAGGACGAAAGACATCCCACCCCGACTAGATATTTGTAAGAATACCATGGCCTGGATCATTTGGAAAATTTGGTTAGTCAGCAACCAGTATTAAAAAAGCTGCAGAAACAAACCCGAACCATAGGAGGTAGGAACCAGGGCTGTACCAAACAATTGATAGAGACAGGCCCAACTTCGGTATACTGCCCCTTACAATAGAAATAGGTGTGGGTCCGGCAACGTTGTTGTTTGGCAGTCCCCATACACAGTCCACTGGAAGCATTGTTGCAGACATGGACTGAACAATAGCAAGCACAGGCACTTAAGGATGAGATTGACTATCTCTTAAAAGAGAAAATTATCTCGAAGTCAGACTCTCCCTATAGCTCAAGTATGGTGCTATTAAGAAAACCGAGTGGTGAACACAGGTTATGTATTGACTACAGGAAGCTAAATGCGATCACAGAATCTCAGGTGGACCCATTACCTGACACCAACCAGCTGTTCTCTACACTGAGTAAGGCTAGGTATTTATCGAAAGTAGATCTAAGCAAGGGATACTACCAAATTCCAGTGAAACCAGAAGTTAGGAAAATGCTGGCATTTAGTACATCAGACGGACGCTACGAGTTCAATGTACTACCCTTTGGACTGAAAAATGCTCCACGTATCTTTTCAAGAATGATGAGGAAATTGTTGGAACCTCTACAAAATTCCCATATCACTAACTTTATGGATGACATTCTTGTTGCTACAAACACATTTGAAGAGCATATAGTAGCGCTCTCCATGTTGTTTGACAGACTGAGAGCCACTGGATTGACTGCACGTCGAACCAAGTGCTTTATCGGTTGTAAGGAGTTGGAATTCCTAGGTCACACTATTTCTACAGGTCATATGTCTCCTGACCCAAAGAATATAGAGAAGTTAAAGAAGGCACCCAGACCTCAAACGAAGAAAGATGTGAGATCATTCGTGTCATTATGTGGGTTCTATCAGAAGTACATACCCCACTTTAACTCTCTGTGTGCACCATTAACTAACTTAACGAAGAAAGGACAGCCTGACAAAATCCAATGGGATGCTGATTGTGAAAAAGCTTACACAGAGCTAAAAGCAAAACTCACCAGCAAACCCATCCTTATGCTACCCGATATCACACAGGAATTTGTATTAAGGACGGACGCTAGCAGTATAGGTATTGGTGCAACTCTTTTGCAGCAATCAAAAGTCGAGCCGGAGGAACTTTTACCCGTCGCCTACGCCAGTAGGAAGCTGAATGCAGCTGAGTTGAATTACTCGACCATAGAGAAAGAATGTTTGGCTCTAATTTGGTCCATCGACAAATTTTCACCTTACATGTATGGGACACACTTCATTGTCCAAAGCGATCACCAGCCTTTAACATTCTTGGCAGCATCTAGAAAGTTAAATTCGAGATTGTGAAGGTGGAATCTGCTTCTGGCGCCTTATTCCTTTACCGTGAATTACATTCCGGGAAGAGACAATGTAGGAGCTGATTTTTTAAGTCGACACCCTATTACTCTGGAAGTACAGACGAGAAACGATTAACTACAGCAGGGGTTTACACATCAGCTATGACAGGTCACAGCTAGGAAAGGATGGGGCTATGTCGTAAAACGTGTGTGTAAACCCACTTCTTAGTTAATACACTATGTCGAGATACAGATTTGCCCCAGCCAATCAACGTGCACCAGTCTCTGAGCCAGAATAAATTACACGAAGTATACGCCAGGAAAAACTTTAGCCTAAAATTTCGGGTCTCGGTCACGGCCATCTTGTCTCCCAATATGGCGGCAGGTAGAATAAAATTAGGCATAAGCCCTGTTTTTCGGAAGTCGGCCTGGGTCACGGATTGTACGAAACCGCATATAACCAATCAGCTTGCCACGCCGAGACCCAATCAAAAGCATTCCTTAAGCAGTAAAAGTTACCTCATCTACCTATATATACGGACGAGTTGTATTCAAACTCACATATACACACCAACACGAAGCCAGCTAGACGACATACTGGAGAAGAGAGGGCTGTCAAGATTGATTTTTGCTTACCTGCATTGACCGGAAACTCTTGCTTCACTAAAGTCGACTGGTCTGTTTAAATCTTAGAGGGTAAGTATACTTGCTATACTTGTAGGAGAATAGGCCTACAGCAGTCATTTATACTACCTACACCTGTATATATTTAATATAAATTGTTTCATTATGAATGTATCAGGTTACTGATTGTATCTTGGGGAGTTAGATATAATGATTGTATTTCCTGATATGATTGATGAAGACGGAAACCAATAGGACTCAAAACTCCAATCTATTGTCTCATATAACTTTAATCTATTGTCTCATATAAAACCAACTGAAATATAACCAAAATAGTCCTTGTTAGGACTCATAAAACTCCAATCTATTGTCTCATATAACTCCAACCTGAAATATAACCAAACAGTCCTCGTCTCATATAACTCATATCATCAGAACACAACAATATTGTTAGGATATATGTTACCAGCCAGTACAGCACTTGTCATAGAGGGCCTGGTATATTATAGGGGGAAGGAAATGGTTGTATCCCACGTAGGTGTATATATTATTGGTTGTATTCATGTATTGAATTTATATTATTGGATGTATTCATGTATTGAATTTATATTATTGGGTGTATTCATGTATTAATTTATCAGAAAGAATGTTTTGCAAGTAGACACCTGTCTTGTCTCGCTATTGCTAACTCATACTGAGCCATGTTGTCATTCATCCTACATGCAGACACCTGAGACACGCTCATATCATATACAATAGAAATAGGTGGGCTTGAGGACATAAATTAGCCCCTATTTTTCCTTGTTACAGGTTTTATTCGTGTCATCAAACCTGAGGTCGTATGTCCAGTCAATCCAGCTGCCTGGAACTTCGCAGGAACACAGTGATTGCACAGGAGCTACATCTTTAGTCCCCCTCAGTCTTGGGTGGGCTAACGAAACGATCATCAGCGGGAGTTGTGTGCAAGAAATTAAGGACAGAACTGTTTCAAGAGATGAGTCACATTAGTACCATTTCTGTCTGCAATTGTGAGCATTAAACGGTCAAGGACGAAAAACTGAGTTAGCGTAGCAAGAGACAAAAATAACAGCTTAGCTGATAAATTTTATATACGTAATTAACAGCACAGCTGATATATTTACTATAATTGAGTAACAGCACAGCTGGTAAAATGTTGTTCCTATAATTGGAAAACTTGTAATATATATATATATATATATGTAAATCATTTGTCAACTTACAAATCCATTACATTCCATCTTCCAACATCCATCCTTCAGCACAAGAGTAGATAGTGTATATACTAAATAAATAATAAGTAAATTGTATTTGAACGCCTTGTCAATTTTATAATTGTTAAGTAAAATCTGTTTCCTTATTTTAATATCACAGTTAGTTACACAGCGGGGGTGGCAATTTATGACTGTCTCCTCTCTACTAATTTTTCGAGATCAGATCATTCATAGCCGTAACTAATTTGTGATACCAGTAGTTCTCTCAGACACTGGGACTTCACCATTTTCTGCAGAAATTCTACTTCTGTATTGTCAGTACTATACTGATCCTAGAGCCAATAAAAACCTCATGCTACAGACCACATCATGATTAACGGTAGATGGAAACATGCATTACAAGATGTGAAGGTAAGAAGAGGTGCAGATGTGGGAAGTGATCACCATTTAGTAGTAGCAAAACTGAAAGTGAAACTAAGAAGGGCTGGACAAACTGTAACTACATAGAAAAGGTTTGACATCAGCAAATTGAAGGACCCCCTTACCAGACAAGCTTTTGCGGCTGACATAAAGAAACGATATCAATTTGCCAAAAGTCAGGAAAAGACATTGACTGATGATATAGACCAGAATTTCAACACCATTTCAACAATATATAAGGAAAGCAGCAAATCATGCTTGGGATTCCAGGAAAGGAAGAAGCAAGACTGGATAACACCAGAAACATTAAACACCATAACACTGAGAAAGGAAATGAGAAGAAAGAAAACAGAAGCGAAGTTCCCCAGGTTAAAGCAATTATATAGCGAACAGTACAGTCAGCTGGACAAGGAAGTTAAACGCCAAACCCGAGCCAACAAAAGGAATTTCCTAGACGATCTTGCAAGACAGGCAGAAGAGGCAGCACTGAGAAATGAACAAAGCACAGGATGCAAAATAACTAAATTCATCAGCGGAAAACGAGGTACAAACAATATTACACTAGTAAGAGATAAGCAAAGAAATCTCATCACGACAGCAGAGGGACAGGAAACAAGATGGGCAGAGCACTTCAGAGAAACTCTGAACAAGGAACCACCAGAGACACAACTGAATGTTCCTGAGGCTGAAAACGATCTAGATGTAAATACAGACATTCAACGAAAAGAAGAAGTCATCACAGCAATCAAAGGGTTAAAGAACGGAAAAGCTCCGGGCCATGATAACTTAAATGCAGAGCTATTTAAGACAGACCCTGAGCTAGCAGCAGAACTATTAGAACCACTATTTGCACAAGTCTGGAAAACGGGGACAACACCATCAGAGTGGAACACAGGAATAATTGTCAAATTGCCCAAAAAGGGAGATCTTGCAGACTGCAATAATTGGAGAGGAATCACTCTTCTCTCAGTTCCCAGCAAAATACTAGGCAGGATAATAATACAGAGAATTTCAAAAGCAGTAGACCACAAAATGAGGAAAGAACAAGCAGGATTTAGAAAGAACAGAAGATGTGTAGATCATATATTCACTCTCAGGAACATTATAGAGCAGTGCTCAGAATGGCAAAGACAGCTGTTCATTAATTTCGTTGATGTTGAAAAGGCTTTTGACAGCATACATAGGGACAGTTTATGGAAAATACTGAGGGCTTATGGAATTCCAAGCTGCATAGTGTCAATCATAAAAAACCTATATGCCAACTTTACGTGTAGTGTTGGGCAGAGCAACCTAACCTTTGAGGTGAAGACAGGAGTACGACAAGGATGCCCCTTATCAACGACTCTATTTTTAACAGTCATAGATTGAGTGATGCGCCAGACAACAGAGGGCAGTCCAAGAGGAATAAGATGGACTACATTTTCTACATTGGAAGATCTGGAATATGCAGATGACATTGCACTGCTAGCACATTCACATCAACACATCCAGAAAAAAAACGGATCGACTTAATAAGTTTAGGCAGCAGGTGGGCTTGAACATCAATTTAAAGACGTCAGAGGTCATGACGCTCAATGTGAGCAACCCTGAGCCCATATCAGTAAGGAATCAGCAACTGGTACAGACAGACACCTTCACATACCTAGGATGCATAGTAACACCAGACGGCGGAGCAGGCAAAGACATCAACATCAGAATGAATAAGGCAAGAACAGCCTTTTTTAGCCTAAACAACATCTGGAAGTCCTTTCAATACAGCACAAGCACAAAATTAAGATTATATCAGAGCTGTGTGCTTTCTGTGCTTCTCTATGGTGCGGATAGCTGGAGAGTTACAGAGAAGGAAATGTCGAAATTGTCCTCTTTTCACACAACATGTCTAAGAAAAATTCACCGAATCTTTTGGCCGAATACCATCACCAACCAAGATCTGCTTACTCGGAGCAAGCAAGAGGATATGCACACCATCATAGCTGGCAGACGCTGGAGCTGTGTTGGCCATGTCCTCAGAAGAGACCCCGATGCCATCACAAGAACAGCTATGCGTTGGACCCCTGAAGGAAAACGAAAGAGAGGCCGACCAAAAACAACCTGGCGGAGGACTGTGGAGGCTGAGATGCAAAGAATGAACCAGAGTTGAAGCACTGCACGAAGGATGGCCGCCGACCGAGCAAAGTGGAATCAATTTGTTGTTGCCCTACAAGACGCCACTAGGCGTGATGGCCACTGACTGCTTTGACGGTCGGCGGCTAAGGATCAAAGAAAAAGAAGTGTGCCACAGTCTGAAAAAGTTTGAAAAACCTATGCTCCATGGGACAATCTTTACATGTAACATGACTCTATAAAAAAAAAAAAAGAACGCAGTATTTTATATGTTAGCTGACTTGCTGTTACGCGCGAGGACAACCACGAATAACAAAAAGTGCATGCTTTAAAAGAAATAGGTAGTAACGTAACTAAGTCAAGTGGTTCTCAATATTTTTATGACCATGACTAAACTTGCACACTTGGTGAAGTTGGCTTTTACAATCAGGGACGGGCTCTATGGTGCTTATTACTCTATGGAAACAACTAATTTGCCGTCCCCAAGTATGTGTGTGTGTGTGTGTGTGTCTATCTGTCTGTCTGTGTGCACGAGCATGCGCGTGCGCTTCTGAAAAACGGGAAATCTGACTCTGTACTCTTTTCTACCTAATAGAATCTAGTTGCTATTTTCAGATCTTAGTAATTACGAACACTACACGTGAGCTGCCGAAGTTCACTAGTTTTGTTAATGGCAGTTGCGTTCTAATATAAGCAGTGGACTTCTGTTTAGGCTGCAAAATGCGTGCCTCAGCACAAGAAGGCAAACACCCCGGCTAGATCCCCCCCCCCCCCAAAAAAAAAACAACGAAATTAACACACACACACACACACATATTCAAGCACATGAAACATGGACACAATAGTGCTAAAACAAATGTATGTATGCTTCCTTTTTTGCAGTGGTGTAGAAGGGCCACAGAAGATAAAATGGGCTTTTTTTATTGGGTCTGACGATATTTTTACGCGAGACCTTTTGAGTGAGACCACTCAATTCCCCCCCCCCCCCCCCCTTCTCTTCTTCTCTTCCCAGTGCCCTCATATCTCTCTTGCACACATCTTTGAACCTCAGCTGTGGTCGCCCAACTGTTCTCCTGCCATCTGCTAGTTGTCCGTAGAAGATATCTTTTGGGATGCGACCATCTTCCATGCGGCGAACATGACCAAGCCAGCGAAGTCTGCGCTGTCTAAGCAGTGTATACATACTTTGAAGGCCAGCACGTGACTACACCTCGACATTAGTCTCTTTATTTGAACTGGTTAGCCCACCTGATAAAGCTGGGCCAAGTATAGGGGAATATCTAACACATCACACCTCTACGGCATTATCTGTTATGGGACTACCTTGTTTATCTTCACCTACCGACAACCTAGTATAACGAAAGAAACTGAAGTAATGAAGCCTTTGTCGTTATGTTTACCTATGTCCTGATTGTCAATCGTCACGTGGTTTAGCGGTCCCAGCCAATGGCTGACGTCTTGTTTCATGGCACAGAATCCTATTAAAAGCGAGTGTCAAGTACGCACGAGTTGTAAGCATTGAGAACAAAATTTAAGCGACATGTAACTTCCATTGCAGAGCCAAGACACATGCACACAGAAAACTTAATTTAATTTGATGGTTTTATGATAAGGGTTGCCTCAGTTAATACTAATTCAGTGGCTTCACAGTTCAAGCGAGATTGTAAGTTATATATGTTGTCTTCTTTCGTTTGAATTAAGTCATTTTTCTATTTCATCTATTTCTTGTCGCGTTTGTTGTGAAACACTAAATTATGTTATGTTAGTTACATATTTGCTTCTGATTGGTTCCTGATTTAGCTTTTTTTTTTTGTTTTTTACATTTGGTTCTATTCTTCTACCTGCAATTTCTCCTTTTGTCTCTTCAGTTATTTTTCGTTGCGTTACTTTGATCTCGTACATTTTGTTTATTCGCTTTTTTTTTAGATACATCAGAAAGCTAGTTAACATAAAAGGTAAAGAAGGTAAAGATAGTCCAATAGCAGATACTGACGTAGGGGAATGTAATGTTAGAGACTTCACCATACTAGGTCCAGAATCAAGAGCGGGGGGGGGGGCAGTTCCCTTCCTCGTTGCCTTTTCAGTCCCTAACTCAAAGAGCAGAGTATAGATGACATACAGATAAATAGACTGATAAACAGATAGATAGAGATAGATAGATAGATAGATAGATAGATAGATAGATAGATAGATAGATAAACAGATAAATAGATAGATTCCATTAGACCGACTGACACAAAAATAAAAAAAAATGAGGCAGACAAAACACATAGGCAAAAGAAAAGACAGACAGTCATGCATATATATATATATATATATATATATATATATATATATATATATATATATATATATATATATATATATATATATATATATATATATATATATATATAGATAGATAGATAGATAGATAGATAGATAGATAGATAGATAGATAGATAGATAGATAGATAGATAGATAGATAGATAGATAGAAGTGCATACAAATTAGCAATATGTGTATTATATACACGTTTAGAATAAATTTCTACTTGCTTTTTCATTTTTGTTTTTTTTTATAAAACTGAACTCGGAATATCTAAGTCCTGTTTTATAAAAAAAAAGGATTGTTTACCTCCGGGTATTTCACATGTGCGCATCTTGGTTAAACGGAACAAACAAATAAACAGGAACATATTTACGTAGGACAAAACACATAACACGGACTTGGGTGGGCAGGAAATAACTGGGGTATTGTTTTGCAATGACGTCTGTTCTTCACCTTTCATTTTATAGATAAAAGTAGTCGCATAGTAAAAAAAAAACTACCATAAGGGATTGAAGTGTTAGGGACTTTACTATGCTCGGGGCCGGATTAAGCCAAGAAGGCCCTCTAGGCTTTTTGCTGCCTGGGCCCTCCTTCACCTAATAGGCAATAATTTTAATCTTTTTTTTTTCAAACCCCTTAGCATGGTGATGGATGTATATCACGGAGTGTTCGAAGGTTTCGTCTAGATCAGTGGTGGCCAAGCTAAGGTAGGCCGAGGGCCAGATTATGGTAAAGGGAAACACCCGAGGGCCAGACCTATAAAATCCTAAAAAAATAACGTTCTGATATTTAGTTTTACATATATAAGGAACCACGTACAGAAAGCAACGGCAAACTAGTGTACTGCACATCTGCCAAGACATGTATACCAGTCTTCGAATTGAAATTACTGTAAAAAAAATATAATGAATCTGTTGTTTTAATTTGTTTTGTAATTTGTAATAAGACATGTAATTATTTATTTATTTCAAACATACATTTGTGTGTTATTTCATCGTGAAGTGTGTAGCTTTAATCAACAATAAGAGGCCGGCCAAAACAGGTTGGCGGGCCGGTCAAAACTGGTTGGCGGGCCAGATCTGGCCCGCGGGCCGTAGTTTGGCCACCGCTGGTCTAGATTATTTTAAAATTTCTTACTTTTCTATTCCTTCACATTTTGTCTGTTTTCTCTACTAAATATTTGCACCTGCGTTCTTTTCTTTAGCTGTTTTTCAAGTCTTCACTAGTAGTCCTGTCATACGATCCTAAAGCTATCTTCTTCTACAAGGCACTTAAAAGTATTTCTTTAAGGACGTCAATACGATTTATTCGCTTGGTCGAATTCGCAGTGGTTCCCAGAGTATTAAATTTCCGTGTTCAGTGGTCAACTGAAAACCGCCACGATAAATCTTTTTATGTGTATAAGCAAGAGACGGGAAATAATTAACTCTGGACGTGGGAACGAAAATGTTTTAACTTCATGCAAACAATTGCTGAGTTTTAAAATCACTTGCTGATAACCGTTGGAAGAGAACGCACGCTTATAGAAGAGAAGCCTCAAGTTACCTCATACCTACAGTATATGTGATTGAGAGTAAACGCTACTAAGATTCTATTTCTTAAAAAAAGCGGTGGATAAAGTCCTGAACGGTAAGCAAACTCTCAGTATTCCCTTAATTAGCTAACTCTAATATCAAGGGATTAGTTAATGGATGTAAAGTGTGAAATACTTAATATTGTGGTTTTAATTCTTTACATTAGATTGATAGTTATTTTGCATTTATGTATTTTGAATGTTATTGATGAATTATAATGATGTAAGTACTGGCTGATATCTGAAAGTACTACATTCTAATGATTTTGAGAATGTGATGAAGAAAGCTGTTATGAACAAGAGAGGGAACCATGTTGTTCAATGGACGAGTGAATGAAATATCGTTTCTCCAATGCAGTCACGCATGGACGCACACGACCAGGCGTCTGCTTGTAACAAAGATTGACCTGACTGACCTGACCGGTGTAAACAAATGGACAGTCGCCTTTAAGGAAAAGACTGACGTTAGGGTTCAGGTAAATATATTATTAGGCACCATTCTGAGACGAAATGTCCAGAAGTGGCTGTAGTTAATATATCTGTATAAAACAGAAGATTAATTACCTGTATTATCTTCCACAGCGCAGTTGCAGAATCCTAGCCAGTTTTTGGATTTTGATTCCTGTAGACTGTTGCGAGTAAACCGCCTAGTTGCTCTATGCTACAGAGAGAACTAGTGCTTACGTCTCAAACCCTCTAGTGGTGTTCACAAGTCAGCAACCCTGAGCAGTCTACAGCTTTAAGCATTCAACACCTCGTCAGCACCTAAACATCATAATTCAACTTCACAACCAGGTTAACAAAAAGCCTAGTCATCTCTTGGACTGTAGCCCCACTGAATCAAATTCTCCAGTTGGTAATCCCTACCTACTGGGACGCCCAGGAGAAGTCTAAGCAGATAAGTCTACTTAAAACCCAGGCCAAAATCAGAATTCACTTATCCAAGAAATAGCCATAGGAATAAACTCTCGTCAGTGAGGAAAATAGCCTTTTATTCTTATCTGAACCAAAGACACTGACAGTTTTATGAATCCTTGAATAAGTAATATCATAACTGTCTTTTGTTTTCAATTTCCTAGTATTTCTTTTGTGTTAAAATACATGACAACATTGATTTTACTTTCCACTGTAATTAAAGTAATTATGTACATTCTGTAACTCACCATCATTCTGAGTCTGACTTAGTAGATTGTATGTTCTGTTCAGAAAAACATACTCAACCCTCATTGTATTACTTGTTACTACTAGTTCATCTTCAAAAAGATTAGAGTAAGAAAGAGTTAGTCGTCACCAGAAAAATACAAGAGTTGGTAGTCTAAAAGGTGAGAGAATCACTGACACCAACCTGTGCCCTTCTGTTAACTCTTTCCATCAACACTAGCTCACCTCTGTGAAAACTAGTGTATAAAGGTCTACGTGCTTCCTACACATCTTCCTTACTATACAAATCTCTCCGACAATTGGAGTGATTCCTCATTTAATTATGCGACAATATACTAGTATTATTAATAGACTGGTAAGTTAGTTTGTTAGCATTGCTTACCTATTTTGTATTAGTAATTATCTTTTTATTAAAATTTATTAGTAGGCCTATAACAAATAGCTCATGCACAGTTATGCTTTTGGCGGTGTGCATTATGTTTTTTAAGCTATTTTTGTTTTTATGTGTCTTTTTAGAACGTTATGAATGCGATTTCACAGTGCAAACATTGTCTTCTTTGTACATGAATGTATAGCCTTGTTACGGTATATGTTATTAACGCCGTCTGCTAAAGGTTAGCAGACGTGCAATTGTAAAGGTTAAGACATTTAATATATTGCGATAGATGTTTCAATTATTGAACGCTCCATACACGATCGATTATGACGTGTCTAGCGTTGTTTGGGTCACAGTCGGTAACTAGGAGACGCTACCCCTTGTTACTTGACCGCCAAGCTGCGTTTTTCTAACCTTCCAATTCAATGGCATGATATAGCCATTTATATGTGCATTTATGATGGACCAGGGTCAGTCCTAGAACTCTACGAGAGAGGAAACTTATGGAGGTTAGTGATTAACTAAATCCTTGGAAGGAGAAAGATAATCGTCTACTTTATACGAAGTAATTAGACTCACAGTCTCACTGTCGGCAGGTAGCCATTCTATCTGCGCGTGCATATAGCTGTGATGTTCTGACGACAATTACTGCATTGTATCCTTAAACGGACATTGACACGTAAAACAGCAGTCTACGCTATTGATTGATTGATGCATGTACCTCATGTGTGAATTGAACTGTTTATGTATGTGTGTAATCCATATTAAATTGTGAAGGACTCGAACCGGAGGCATTATTCGTTGAATCACGTTACACCATTCAACCTTATGAATTACGTATTTTATGTCAAGTTGCTGAGTTAATAAGATGAACAGTTGTTTACATCTTGATGCCAAGTTCAGGCATTACGGGACAAACCGAAGGTGAGGTTCACCCCATTCGCGTAAGAACATTAGCACGATCAGAATTCAGGCAACACAACCAGTAACCACACACGAAAGTCCTTCAACAAAACTGGGTGGCGTCTAATATGGCCTACAATCATAATAACAAACAAAGACATCACAGTGTAGACAGAAGTAGGTTCCAAAGAAATCACAATGTTAACTTTCAGAAGGGACATAATAATGATTTCAACAATAAAAATGAGTTCAACAGAGGTAGATCACGAGATAGAAATTATTCACCTCAAACAAACTACCACAATGGTCAACATAACACTAATTATAATCGATCACATACTCCCAATAATAACAATAACTGGAATGGTAATAATCATGGCTCGAGACATCGAGATAATAGTTACTATAGAGGACGACGAGATAATTCTAACAATTATACTCGGAATCGATCTCATTCTCGGGGATCATCTCATTACAACCATAATACAGGGGCAGCTGTTACAAATAATACTACCCCTATAGCTCAGGTCCCACTTGACAATAATACAACACAGTCTTCTGCTGCATGTTTTGCTATTAACTATAATGTGGCAAATAGTTGCCAACAATGCAATCTTATTTTTCAGAAGGCGAAAGAAACAGTGCTTAACTGCGGACATATTACACCAGAGGTAGGTCTTGCAGTCAACGATGGAACAGGCTCACTAATTTTTAACAGGGGAATCGTTAATGGATCCGTCGTCTCAGTGCTGAGAGATTCAGGATCCACGACGATTGGTGTACGTCAGTCGCTGGTACATCCTAGCTGTGCGACAGGAGAATATGTACGCTGCATGACATTTGGTGGAACTATTGAGTTCTACCCCACAGCTATTGTTCATATTAGAACACCCTTTTTCACAGGGAATGTAAAAGTATGTATGCTAAAAAAGCCTATAGCTGATCTGATGGTTGGTCGTATACACGGCAGTAAAGATTGTACTCCAGATGAGATCATAGAATGGGAGAAACATAACCTATGCACTGGAAACGCCGTGACGACTAGAGCGCAGACTCAACTCATGGAGAAATTTAATGATAATAAGATGGATGCAGACAACCAAGAGGAGTTTGTAGTCAATTCACCTATTGACAGGGAAACATTTGCAACTAAACAAAAAGAGGATAAATCTTTAAAAAAATTTTTTAAGCTGGTTGATAAAGTTGACAATCTATCCTCAGGTAATAATAACAAACATTGTTTTGTTATTAAAAATGACATATTGATTAGATGTTTTAATGACAAATCACAAATGAAACAACAAGTTATGGTCCCGTATACTTTTAGACGGTACATTCTTCAACATGCACATGACTCACATTGTGCTGGACATATGGGATATACTCGAACACGATCTCGAGTACTGTCTTCATTCTTTTGGCCAGGAGTGTCAAGAGATATTTCGCAGTATGTACGTTCCTGTACTACATGCCAAGAAGTGAAAGCACGTGGAGCTTTTCACACGGCGCCTATTCAGGCTTGCGATATCTCAGTAAGACCGTTTGACAAGATGGCCATAGATATTATTGGTCCATTGCTACCATCGGCCAGAGGACATAGATTCGTCCTTACGTGCATTGATTTGTGCACACGATGGCCAGAAGCTATCCCATTAAAGACCACCACTACCACAGATGTAGCTGATGCACTACATCTCATCTTTTCTAGAATAGGGTTTCCTAGAAAACTTTTATCAGACCATGGGTCACAGTTCATATCTGACACCATGAAGGAAGTCATGAAAACTTGGAACATTGATAGGAATTTAAGTAGTATTTATCATCCTATGAGTAATGGTGCAGTTGAAAGACTTAACCGTACACTTAAACAACTACTACATAAGGTTACTGTTAAGCACCCTCATGACTGGGACAGAGCACTCCCAGCTGTTTTATTTGCTTATCGGGAGGTACCGCATGAACAAACTGGCTTCTCTCCCTTTGAATTAGTTTTTGGTGCTCCCCCAAGAGGTCCTATGGGACTAATAAAAGACTTATTAATTGACGCGGAGATGACTCAGGACACTCAGTCATCTTACGAGTATGTGATTAATCTTCGGAAGAACATTATTGAGTCTTGCCAGTTGGCAACAGCTTCTTCTGAGGCTGCAAAAGCTAAGGCTCGATCTCTACAAAATAGGTCTCGACGATTACGCCAATTATTCCCAGGCGATGAGGCTTATGTGTTACTTCCTCACAATAACAATAAATTATTGATATCTTGGAATGGTCCTTACAAAGTCATTGATAAAATTTCCGACGTTGATTACGTCATAGATATCAAGGGACACAAAAAGATATTTCATATTAACATGCTCAAGCAATTTCATACACGTCCTGAACACTTACAGTCAATTTTTCATGAACTAGATGACAACACAGTATCTACTTGTTATTATTCCAACTTATCCGTCATCCAGGAAGAAGAATCTTCTTTTCCTGAGGTACAGTTACCGTTACCGGTACCAGTAGTTCAACCTACTGAATCTTGGCGGGATGTAACCATCTCTTCAACGGTTACACCGCAACAGCGTCTACAGATTGCTAATCTATTACAATCTTATCCAGATGTGTTGACCGACGTCCCGGGTCGCACATCGGCTATCAGTCATGACATTACTCTCAATGACGATACACCTATTCGTGTACATCCCTATTCGGTTCCTTTACATTTCCTTGCTAAAACTACTAAGGAACTTGAACAGATGTTGTCTCTGGGAATCATTGAGACTAGTAATTCGCCATTCTCTTCTCCATTAGTGATTGTCCGGAAGAATGACAATAACATCAGACTATGTGTTGACTATAGAAAATTAAATGCTAAGACTATAGTTGACAGCAAACCACATCCACTTATCGACGACTTACTGCCACGTCTATCCAACGCAACTATATTTAGTAAGATAGACTTAACTAAAGGTTATTGGCAGATACCACTGACCGAAAAGGCTAAGTACTACACCGCATTTTCCACTCCACAAGGTCTATACCAGTGGAATGTGATGCCTTTTGGGCTTGTTAATGCGCCAGCTACCTTCATTCGCCTGATGCGACAAATTTTATCAGATAGACCAGACGTTATTACATATATTGACGACATATGCTTGTTTAGTTCGTCGTTTGAGGAACATGTTTCGGGACTTAAATATGTTTTCGACACTCTAAGGAATTATCATCTAACTGCTAAACCTACAAAGGTTCAGATCGCGTGTAATGAGATAACCTTTTTGGGACATATCATTGGATCGGGATATATCCGAACGTTACCTAGTACAGTCTCCAAAATTCTAAACATAGCAGTTCCTCAGACGAAGAAACAGGTCAGGAGTTTGTTAGGACTTGTTCAATATTACAGTAGATTCATACCAAACTTGTCATCCATCACGGCTGTATTGTCTTCATTGTTAAAAAAAGACATGCCGGTGAAGGTGACATGGACTGGTATATGCAATGAAACTTTCAACAAAAATATAAATTTGTTCTCGCATGAACCAATTTTAAGACTTCCCGATGCTTCCAAAAGATTTTTCTTACGAACAGATGCTAGTAACTACGGCATTGGTGCATGCCTGCTCCAGAACCATGATGGCGTTCTACATCCTACCTTATATATTTCAAGAAAGCTAAAGCCGGCAGAAACAAAGTATTCCACAGTGGACAAGGAACTTTTATCAGTTATATGGGCAATCACAAAACTGGATAAGTTCTTGCTTGGTGCTCCATTCACCATTCAGACTGACCAACGTGCTGTAGCATCTTTGCGTAGATCAAATCACAAAAGCCCAAAACTCGCCAGATACGCGATCATCCTGCAGCCATTTGAATTCTCCATTGAACATATTCCTGGCACTGAAAACATTGTGGCGGATGCGTTGTCACGTAATCCTATTGACGACGAATAATCAACATTGACATTCCTAAAACACGTCAATCATCACTACATTGGATAGAACGAAGTATCAACTATAAGGGAACTAACCTTGACTTCAATTTAATATTTATAAACACTATATGCATCACAGAATTGAACTAAAGACAATCAAGGTATACATATTGACATTGAAACTTCGTCTAACGTCCATACACAATATATGAATATTCGTTGAACAATCATGGAACAATATCTGACGACAAGTCGAACTTATTATCCTATTTGCACTTAATTCTTGGATCCTAGGATAATTGACATTTCTGTCCAACGGAAACGTTTCAACACTTTGTCTAAAAGAATTCATCAGGATCAGGACTACGGATGGATCATCATATCCTATACTAATTAATTAGTTAACTTAACTTCTTAATTGAATTATTATCAATAAAATGAAATGTGAGAAAAAAATGAAATGAAAGAACAAAAAAAGAGAACGAAATATAAAAAGAAGAAATTATGAAAAGAGAAAATAAATCTCACACAAGTATTAGATTAATTTTTTTTTAAATATACCTATACGTTATTTAGTTAGTTAAATTAGATAGTTATTATTCACTAACACTTAACACACACAATTAAGTTAAACTTATATTCGAATTTCTTTCTATTTCTTCTCACTTATTTTGTCTTTTCTTCTCTCATAACATCGCGTTACATTAGAATCTTAATAATTTAACTCTTAGTTTAATTAATTAATTTAATTTTAATTAGTCAAATTAATTCCTATATGACATACTAATACGACAGACCTTACTTTAATTTAATTCTATCATTCACTATTAACATTGGACATTTTATTTAGTTGATATAATAATATGTATAATATTGATATATAATGTGATTAATGTTAGATGACTATGACAAATAGTTAGTTGACATGACCGCGACACGGTTCTACTCAGAACATCGTCGGCCATATGTCACGATTGTGTTAAATTTTTTTTTGAAAAATTGTTAAGTCGGATAGATCTTGAAAAAAAATCTATCGATTTTTTTTCCCTGGTGTACAGGGAATTGTTACGGTATATGTTATTAACGCCGTCTGCTAAAGGTTAGCAGACGTGCAATTGTAAAGGTTAAGACATTTAATATATTGCGATAGATGTTTCAATTATTGAACGCTCCATACACGATCGATTATGACGTGTCTAGCGTTGTTTGGGTCACAGTCGGTAACTAGGAGACGCTACCCTTTGTTACTTGACCGCCAAGCTGAATAGCTGCGTTTTTTCTAACCTTCCAATTCAATGGCATGATATAGCCATTTATATGTGCATTTATGATGGACCAGGGTCAGTCCTAGAACTCTACGAGAGAGGAAACTTATGGAGGTTAGTGATTAACTAAATCCTTGGAAGGAGAAAGATAATCGTCTACTTTATACGAAGTAATTAGACTCACAGTCTCACTGTCGGCAGGTAGCCATTCTATCTGCGCGTGCATATAGCTGTGATGTTCTGACGACAATTACTGCATTGTATCCTTAAACGGACATTGACACGTAAAACAGCAGTCTACGCTATTGATTGATTGATGCATGTACCTCATGTGTGAATTGAACTGTTTATGTATGTGTGTAATCCATATTAAATTGTGAAGGACTCGAACCGGAGGCATTATTCGTTGAATCACGTTACACCATTCAACCTTATGAATTACGTATTTTATGTCAAGTTGCTGAGTTAATAAGATGAGCAGTTGTTTACATCTTGATGCCAAGTTCAGGCATTACGACAAACCGAAGGTGAGGTTCACCCCATTCGCGTAAGAACATTAGCACGATCAGAATTCAGGCAACACAACCAGTAACCACACACGAAAGTCCTTCAACAAAACTGGGTGGCGTCTAATATGGCCTACAATCATAATAACAAACAAAGACATCACAGTGTAGACAGAAGTAGGTTCCAAAGAAATCACAATGTTAACTTTCAGAAGGGACATAATAATGATTTCAACAATAAAAATGAGTTCAACAGAGGTAGATCACGAGATAGAAATTATTCACCTCAAACAAACTACCACAATGGTCAACATAACACTAATTATAATCGATCACATACTCCCAATAATAACAATAACTGGAATGGTAATAATCATGGCTCGAGACATCGAGATAATAGTTACTATAGAGGACGACGAGATAATTCTAACAATTATACTCGGAATCGATCTCATTCTCGGGGATCATCTCATTACAACCATAATACAGGGGCAGCTGTTACAAATAATACTACCCCTATAGCTCAGGTCCCACTTGACAATAATACAACACAGTCTTCTGCTGCATGTTTTGCTATTAACTATAATGTGGCAAATAGTTGCCAACAATGCAATCTTATTTTTCAGAAGGCGAAAGAAACAGTGCTTAACTGCGGACATATTACACCAGAGGTAGGTCTTGCAGTCAACGATGGAACAGGCTCACTAATTTTTAACAGGGGAATCGTTAATGGATCCGTCGTCTCAGTGCTGAGAGATTCAGGATCCACGACGATTGGTGTACGTCAGTCGCTGGTACATCCTAGCTGTGCGACAGGAGAATATGTACGCTGCATGACATTTGGTGGAACTATTGAGTTCTACCCCACAGCTATTGTTCATATTAGAACACCCTTTTTCACAGGGAATGTAAAAGTATGTATGCTAAAAAAGCCTATAGCTGATCTGATGGTTGGTCGTATACACGGCAGTAAAGATTGTACTCCAGATGAGATCATAGAATGGGAGAAACATAACCTATGCACTGGAAACGCCGTGACGACTAGAGCGCAGACTCAACTCATGGAGAAATTTAATGATAATAAGATGGATGCAGACAACCAAGAGGAGTTTGTAGTCAATTCACCTATTGACAGGGAAACATTTGCAACTAAACAAAAAGAGGATAAATCTTTAAAAAAAATTTTTAAGCTGGTTGATAAAGTTGACAATCTATCCTCAGGTAATAATAACAAACATTGTTTTGTTATTAAAAATGACATATTGATTAGATGTTTTAATGACAAATCACAAATGAAACAACAAGTTATGGTCCCGTATACTTTTAGACGGTACATTCTTCAACATGCACATGACTCACATTGTGCTGGACATATGGGATATACTCGAACACGATCTCGAGTACTGTCTTCATTCTTTTGGCCAGGAGTGTCAAGAGATATTTCGCAGTATGTACGTTCCTGTACTACATGCCAAGAAGTGAAAGCACGTGGAGCTTTTCACACGGCGCCTATTCAGGCTTGCGATATCTCAGTAAGACCGTTTGACAAGATGGCCATAGATATTATTGGTCCATTGCTACCATCGGCCAGAGGACATAGATTCGTCCTTACGTGCATTGATTTGTGCACACGATGGCCAGAAGCTATCCCATTAAAGACCACCACTACCACAGATGTAGCTGATGCACTACATCTCATCTTTTCTAGAATAGGGTTTCCTAGAAAACTTTTATCAGACCATGGGTCACAGTTCATATCTGACACCATGAAGGAAGTCATGAAAACTTGGAACATTGATAGGAATTTAAGTAGTATTTATCATCCTATGAGTAATGGTGCAGTTGAAAGACTTAACCGTACACTTAAACAACTACTACATAAGGTTACTGTTAAGCACCCTCATGACTGGGACAGAGCACTCCCAGCTGTTTTATTTGCTTATCGGGAGGTACCGCATGAACAAACTGGCTTCTCTCCCTTTGAATTAGTTTTTGGTGCTCCCCCAAGAGGTCCTATGGGACTAATAAAAGACTTATTAATTGACGCGGAGATGACTCAGGACACTCAGTCATCTTACGAGTATGTGATTAATCTTCAGAAGAACATTATTGAGTCTTGCCAGTTGGCAACAGCTTCTTCTGAGGCTGCAAAAGCTAAGGCTCGATCTCTACAAAATAGGTCTCGACGATTACGCCAATTATTCCCAGGCGATGAGGCTTATGTGTTACTTCCTCACAATAACAATAAATTATTGATATCTTGGAATGGTCCTTACAAAGTCATTGATAAAATTTCCGACGTTGATTACGTCTTAGATATCAAGGGACACAAAAAGATTTTTCATATTAACATGCTCAAGCAATTTCATACACGTCCTGAACACTTACAGTCAATTTTTCATGAACTAGATGACAACACAGTATCTACTTGTTATTATTCCAACTTATCCGTCATCCAGGAAGAAGAATCTTCTTTTCCTGAGGTACAGTTACCGTTACCGGTACCAGTAGTTCAACCTACTGAATCTTGGCGGGATGTAACCATCTCTTCAACGGTTACACCGCAACAGCGTCTACAGATTGCTAATCTATTACAATCTTATCCAGATGTGTTGACCGACGTCCCGGGTCGCACATCGGCTATCAGTCATGACATTACTCTCAATGACGATACACCTATTCGTGTACATCCCTATTCGGTTCCTTTACATTTCCTTGCTAAAACTACTAAGGAACTTGAACAGATGTTGTCTCTGGGAATCATTGAGACTAGTAATTCGCCATTCTCTTCTCCATTAGTGATTGTCCGGAAGAATGACAATAACATCAGACTATGTGTTGACTATAGAAAATTAAATGCTAAGACTATAGTTGACAGTGAACCACATCCACTTATCGACGACTTACTGCCACGTCTATCCAACGCAACTATATTTAGTAAGATAGACTTAACTAAAGGTTATTGGCAGATACCACTGACCGAAAAGGCTAAGTACTACACCGCATTTTCCACTCCACAAGGTCTATACCAGTGGAATGTGATGCCTTTTGGGCTTGTTAATGCGCCAGCTACCTTCATTCGCCTGATGCGACAAATTTTATCAGATAGACCAGACGTTATTACATATATTGACGACATATGCTTGTTTAGTTCGTCGTTTGAGGAACATGTTTCGGGACTTAGATATGTTTTCGACACTCTAAGGAATTATCATCTAACTGCTAAACCTACAAAGGTTCAGATCGCGTGTAATGAGATAACCTTTTTGGGACATATCATTGGATCGGGATATATCCGAACGTTACCTAGTACAGTCTCCAAAATTCTAAACATAGCAGTTCCTCAGACGAAGAAACAGGTCAGGAGTTTGTTAGGACTTGTTCAATATTACAGTAGATTCATACCAAACTTGTCATCCATCACGGCTGTATTGTCTTCATTGTTAAAAAAAGACATGCCGGTGAAGGTGACATGGACTGGTATATGCAATGAAACTTTCAACAAAATTATAAATTTGTTCTCGCATGAACCAATTTTAAGACTTCCCGATGCTTCCAAAAGATTTTTCTTACGAACAGATGCTAGTAACTACGGCATTGGTGCATGCCTGCTCCAGAACCATGATGGCGTTCTACATCCTACCTTATATATTTCAAGAAAGCTAAAGCCGGCAGAAACAAAGTATTCCACAGTGGACAAGGAACTTTTATCAGTTATATGGGCAATCACAAAACTGGATAAGTTCTTGCTTGGTGCTCCATTCACCATTCAGACTGACCAACGTGCTGTAGCATCTTTGCGTAGATCAAATCACAAAAGCCCAAAACTCGCCAGATACGCGATCATCCTGCAGCCATTTGAATTCTCCATTGAACATATTCCTGGCACTGAAAACATTGTGGCGGATGCGTTGTCACGTAATCCTATTGACGACGAATAATCAACATTGACATTCCTAAAACACGTCAATCATCACTACATTGGATAGAACGAAGTATCAACTATAAGGGAACTAACCTTGACTTCAATTTAATATTTATAAACACTATATGCATCACAGAATTGAACTAAAGACAATCAAGGTATACATATTGACATTGAAACTTCGTCTAACGTCCATACACAATATATGAATATTCGTTGAACAATCATGGAACAATATCTGACGACAAGTCGAACTTATTATCCTATTTGCACTTAATTCTTGGATCCTAGGATAATTGACATTTCTGTCCAACGGAAACGTTTCAACACTTTGTCTAAAAGAATTCATCAGGATCAGGACTACGGATGGATCATCATATCCTATACTAATTAATTAGTTAACTTAACTTCTTAATTGAATTATTATCAATAAAATGAAATGTGAGAAAAAAATGAAATGAAAGAACAAAAAAAGAGAACGAAATATAAAAAGAAGAAATTATGAAAAGAGAAAATAAATCTCACACAAGTATTAGATTAATTTTTTTTTTTAAATATACCTATACGTTATTTAGTTAGTTAAATTAGATAGTTATTATTCACTAACACTTAACACACACAATTAAGTTAAACTTATATTCGAATTTCTTTCTATTTCTTTTCACTTATTTTGTCTTTTCTTCTCTCATAACATCGCGTTACATTAGAATCTTAATAATTTAACTCTTAGTTTAATTAATTAATTTAATTTTAATTAGTCAAATTAATTCCTATATGACATACTAATACGACAGACCTTACTTTAATTTAATTCTATCATTCACTATTAACATTGGACATTTTATTTAGTTGATATAATAATATGTATAATATTGATATATAATGTGATTAATGTTAGATGACTATGACAAATAGTTAGTTGACATGACCGCGACACGGTTCTACTCAGAACATCGTCGGCCATATGTCATGATTGTGTTAAATTTTTTGAAAAATTGTTAAGTCGGATAGATCTTGAAAAAAAAATCTATCGATTTTTTTTCCCCTGGTGTACAGGGAATTGTTACGGTATATGTTATTAACGCCGTCTGCTAAAGGTTAGCAGACGTGCAATTGTAAAGGTTAAGACATTTAATATATTGCGATAGATGTTTCAATTATTGAACGCTCCATACACGATCGATTATGACGTGTCTAGCGTTGTTTGGGTCACAGTCGGTAACTAGGAGACGCTACCCCTTGTTACTTGACCGCCAAGCTGAATAGCTGCGTTTTTCTAACCTTCCAATTCAATGGCATGATATAGCCATTTATATGTGCATTTATGATGGACCAGGGTCAGTCCTAGAACTCTGCACGAGAGGAAACTTATGGAGGTTAGTGATTAACTAAATCCTTGGAAGGAGAAAGATAATCGTCTACTTTATACGAAGTAATTAGACTCACAGTCTCACTGTCGGCAGGTAGCCATGTCTAGCTGCGAGTGCATATAGCTGTGATGTTCTGACGACAATTACTGCATTGTATCCTTAAACGGACATTGACACGTAAAACAGCAGTCTACGCTATTGATTGATTGATGCATGTACCTCATGTGTGAATTGAACTGTTTATGTATGTGTGTAATCCATATTAAATTGTGAAGGACTCGAACCGGAGGCATTATTCGTTGAATCACGTTACACCATTCAACCTTATGAATAACGTATTTTATGTCAAGTTGCTGAGTTAATAAGATGAGCAGTTGTTATCATCTTGATGCCAAGTTCAGGCATTACGACAAACCGAAGGTGAGGTTCACCCCATTCGCGTAAGAACATTAGCACGATCAGAATTCAGGCAACACAACCAGTAACCACACACGAAAGTCCTTCAACAAGCCTACATTTTAAAACTTTGTTTAACTTAGGCACTGGCCCCCAAGAGATCCGGCCCCTAGCCTTCAGTCTACTTAGCCTAATGGATAATCCAGCCCTGACTACTTAGCCTATTGGATGTCGTGAAACATTCTAAATCCACATATCTAAATTAAAAAGTAAAGGTAAAGCCGAACGAATTAATTCAATAAAAGGAAAGAAGAATGGTAAAAGACCAGTGCTGTCACAATGGATTACAAAAATCCCCCTTTTTCTACTTCGTCTGCATAGTGTAACGCTTTCACGTTTGATAGTAAAGCCTACAGCAGCATACACGCGTTTCAAAAAAAAAAATAAAACCGGTACTGTGTTTCTTAGAAAACCTTGAGATACGCACACTGCTTAATGACCTAGATAAAATACTAGCATTAATTTCATTTTATACACTGCGTAATGAAAAGACAGACGAGCTTAGAAGAGAGAGAGAGAGAGAGAGAGAAGGAGGAACGCATGCAATACTACCACAGTCTCGCGATTAATATTAATGCCACCCCCCACGCGAAAGGCATGAAGCACTAACTTTTTTTCAAATAGACAGTGATAAAAAACACTACCAATACACGGTTAGGTTTTAAAAAAAACATGTTTAATGCTTATTAGGAAACATGACATTATACTGTTTTACGTCTGAAATCCTGACAGTACAGATGACACCCCATCGTATCGAAGTGAACAGGAGGTAGAAGAAAATACATATTTTGAACGCAGCCACTTAGCTCCATTAAATTTATATATTTGGGTTCCTTAGGACTTGCTGACAAAGAATATGTTAAGTGTTACGCAAATAGTCTAGGAATTAACAAATTATAGCCAAAATAAAATAGTGAGGTTGTCTGACAGCACCAAATCATAATTGCTCAGTGGCATGTTTTGAAACCACTATTTTACGGGAAATAGGCCAACAAGTTAAATCCGATTTCATTGGCTAGAAGAATATGTAAGCCTAAACATGATTAGTCGATTGCAGATACTATTTTTGGTTGTTACGGGAAACGGTAGGAAGGGTACTTTTTTTCAAATACTTTTGTAAACATGGTCCTATTGGTTAGATCATTTGATATAGTCAATTAGGAGCGTCTGTTCAGTGCCACATTTTTAAAATAAACTTACTGAGAAGCAAGTGCGTTGAGATCCAGCTCATATTTTTCTTATGAAAGCCTGGGACAGAGGCAGATCGGAATTGTGCCATAACTCATTGCCAGTCAACGTATTTTGTGTATTATTTCCATGAATTGTGGTAAGCTAGAAATATTTGATATCTTTTAGATGAAAATTGAATGTGAATTGATAATTTATGTCTGTATATGTGTGTGGTTCAGTAGCAAACATGAGGCAAAGCCTAGATATTGCTCCAACCTGAACAAAACTTGTCGGAGAGTAGTATAACTGCATGGGATTGCCAATAGTACTATGACACCTATCTTATTGTATAGAAGGAATTACAGCTGAAATTGCAGAGGCGTTGTAATCATTAAGGAGAGGAATACTGGTGAATGTTATTACATGAGAAGCTAACAGTTGGCCTACCGCGCTGAACTCGGTGTTTGTTATGTATTGTGCTCAGTGTGGAAATAGATTATAAATTAGTTCTGAAGTAGGAGGTACAACCTTCTTGTTTCAGGGACAGTGGTACTAACATATTAAAAGCAGCACCTGGTCTGAGTTTTGCTGAATCCAGAGGCTGGTAGCAGACTCCTTAGTCAATATATCGACCTGTGTGGTGTCTCAAGAACACGGTGAAGCAAGCGAGCAGTGGAGACTGTTTCCTGCCGCCCACACAGAAGTTAAGATTCTGTGGCCAGAGCAGCTCAATCTTGTGTATACCCCCTCTAACAGTGACTTTACCTTAAATCTAGAGAGACATTTATTAGTTTCAAATAAAAAGAAACTGTGAACTTTCCCAATATTATGTCCATGAGAAACAAACACTTGAAGTCATGATGACACACAACCACCTAGCTTGAAAAGCCAGTATTACCTCAGAGTACTACAGCACAACTTACACACATATTGCAATAATAATATATGTCAATGCAAAGATTCTATCTATAAATTGTGTACATATAACTTGTGATTACATTTGATCGTGATTCCTGGTTCACTTTGTAGTTGAATCAGGATATCTAATATTTGAAGGAATTAATACATATATATTTTTAAACTTTAACACTTGACTCATTTGGGATAGTCTTATAGAGTGTTCTATGTGTGTGAGTGTCACGGTGTTGTAAGGTGTTGTGGATTAAATTAAATTGTGTATCTGTCTGTTGGTTGTTGTGAACATACACTTCATCGTTGTCGTAACCCTAGACATTCAACGTAGTCATCACAATATTCCAGAATAGGTCTGACTGAGGTATAAATGTGGTAGCAAGTAAGGTCATCTGTAATACACCACATTATTGGATACAGATACCTTCACAGCTGATCTCGGTCAGTACACTAAGTCCCCTGTGGATATTTATATCATCCCACTTCACCAAATATATTGGGGGCTCGTCCGGGATTTTGGGCCTTCCCCTGGCATATATATTGGGAGTAATTCACTGCGGGAAATTATAAAAATTAAAAAGGTATTCTTGGGTGGAAAAATAAGGTTGAGCTCTCAGTGCCTGTGGTTGTCCTTAGATAATTATTTATAGATAAAATTGTTTGGTTAAATATTGTATACATTTGCCTGGTAGAAAATGGCCGACTTGGCAAAATTTCGATCTGCTGCTGTGCAGACTGCGAAAGAGTTAGGAATGGACGGGCAAGTTATGATTGCTTATGTCACTACTGAATGTGACAAATTTATTGAACGTGAAGAAAAAAGATTAGAAAAAGAGGCTGAAAGAAAGTTAGAGGCTGAAAAAGAAATTAAGAGGTTGCAGATTGAGGCTGACAAAGAGGCTAGGGCATTGGAGGCTGAGGCTAAGAAGTTACAATTAGAGGCTGAGGCTAAGAAGTTACAATTAGAGGCTGAGGCTAAGAAGTTACAATTGGAGGCTGAGGCTAAGAAGTCACAATTGGAGGCAGAAAGAGAAGAAAAGAGACAGGCTGCAGAAAGGGAAGACAAGCGATTAGCTGCAGATAGGGAAGCAGAAAAGGAGGAGAAGAGATTACAAAGGGAACATGAGTTACGACTTAGGGAGTTGGAATTTCAAGGCCATGCTCCTGAAAATGGTGCCAGTCCCTTTACCTCTGATGCCACTACTAGTCAGGGAGCCTCAACCTCAGCTATGAACTTTCATTTAGATCATTTTGTTGAGAAAGACGATGATATCGAGAGCTATCTAAATAGATATGAACTATTAGCTACACGTATGGGTTAGAGAGAGAAAGGTGGAGCTTAAAGTTATCACAAGGGCTTCGTGGTGCAGCTTATGAAGTTTTCGCCAAAATGAGCAGAGGTGATCAAGAAAATTATGACATGCTAAAGCAGGCTCTTTTGTTAAGATATGAAAAGAATGGTGAATTTTATAGAAAAAAATTTAGGAATGCTAAACTACTGTCAGGTGAAACCTATCACCAGTTCTCTGCACGGTTAGAGACATACTTGGAGAAATGGACTTCTCTGGGGAAAACCCAAGATCTTAAGGAAATGATCCTTATAGAACAATTAAGAGAGTCCATGGCTCCAGACCTGAGAAAGTTTCTCATGGAACAAGGTGCAGAGAGACTGGGTGAGTTACTGAATGTCGCTGAAAGGTATCAAGCAGCTCAGGCAGAGGTATCAGGTAATAAAAAGAAACAGGTAGATAATTTTAGGGCACCACAGAACTTTAATAAATTTGATCCTAGAAATCAGAACAAAGGTAAGCACCAGTTTGATAGGCCACGGTATGACAATAAAAATAAAACCCCACAATTCGATGAAAGGAAATTAGATGAAAGAAAATCTTTCAACCAAAAAAAAGGAGGTGGTGTAAGAATTGTCGGATGGACAATCATGATACTGACCGTTGCAGAAGGAACCCTATAGTAATGGCCACCCTTCAGGTCAGGTCGACCTCTAAACAGGAGGAGGATATTATGATAAATACCACTCCAGAAGAGATGAGGAAGGCGCAGGCTGGGGATAAGACCCTCAAGCCTTGTTTTAGAAAATTGTCCAATTGTCACACACCTCCAGGAAAGGGAGATTTTTACATGAAAAACAAGTTGATGTATAGGAAGGCCGGAACTAGATCCAATGGTCACGGACAGCTGGTTCTTCCAAAGACATATAGGGCAGAATTAATAAGGAGCTTACATGTGAGAGAAGATGGGGACCATGAGAAAATAGGTACCATCATTCAAAAGGTGGCTCAGAATTATTATTGGCCCAAGGCAAGGTGGGACATTGAAAATTTTGTAGAAAGGTGTAGCATAGCACATGAGGGAACACCCACAAGTGGGAACATTGATCAGGACCTGGACACGCCACGGGGCAAACGTAGGCCTGACACTGAAAAGAATAATAAAGTGGACCAAGTGAAATGGGAAGCCCCTTTTCACGGACAATCTTCGATTGACTGTTTTACAATGGCCACTATGCAGCGAGTGCAAAAAGATGTCTTACCCCAGGATAAGCCGAAAATCCCTCAATCGGACTTATGTAAACTGGAGGAAGAAGGTGTAGATAGGAAATCTCTCATCAAGAATTCTAAGTTGGGAGAGAGCCCCACGAGAAAAATTGGTAGCGGTCGTTTTGTGCAGGATGATTCTGGAAAGAAAAATCATCACTACAGTGCTTCTAGTGGAAGAGACCCTACCAGTGCATGGAAAAATAGACAAGAATGCTAAAGACAGAGATTGGCAGTGGGAGAGAAGGTACTGCTTCTTCTACCCAGTAGTCAGAATAAGTTACAAATTGGATGGCAAGGTCCATATACAGTTCTAGAGAAGGTGTCTAGAACAAATTATAAGATAGATAAGAAGGGGAAAGAAAAAATCTATCATGTGAATCTCCTGAAGAAATGTCTGGAAAGAGAAAATCAGGAAGAGACACACTTGTTGACCTTGTCCATTGCAATGGAGATGAAAAAGGAACCACTTTCATCATTTGAATATTCATTACACCCCTGTGAGACAGCGGCACAGGTGAAAATCAGTACACACTTAACGAAAGATCAGAAGAAGAAAGTGCAACAGGTTTTAGATGATCATACAGAGGTGTTAACAGACCGACCGGGGCATACAAACTTATTGGAATATGATATAAAACTGATAGACCCCACACCTGTCTGTATGAAACCCTATTCGATTCCTTTTGCTAAGGAGAAAGCTTTGAAGGAAGAGATAGACTATTTGTTGAAGGAGGGAATAATTTCACACAGTGAATCTTCGTATAGTTCCAGTGTGGTGCTTTTAAGGAAACCCTCTGGAGAACATAGACTCTGTATAGATTACAGGAGACTGAATGCTATCACAGAAGGTCAGGTGGATCCATTGCCGGATACAAATCAGTTGTTTGCCAGGCTAAATAAAGCTAAGTATTTCTCAAAAGTGGATCTGAGTAAAGGATACTATCAGATTCCAGTAAAGCCTGAGGTTAGAACATACCTAGCTTTTAGTACCTCAGAGGGACACTATGAGTTTAACAGATTGCCATTTGGATTGAAGAATGCGCCTAGTGTCTTCTCTAGAATGATGAGAAAATTGTTGGATCCCCTGAATAATCCATGCATCACAAATTTCATGGATGATATCCTTGTAGCAACAGAAACATTTGAGGAACACATTGACTCTCTGAACATGCTGTTTAATCGACTTAGAGAAGCGAATTTGACAGCCCGACCAACCAAATGTTGCTTTGGATGTAAAGAATTAGAATTCTTGGGACACACAGTCCATCAGGGAAACATGACCCCTGACCCCAAGAATTTAGAGAAACTAAAGAAAGCCCCGAGACCACAAACCAAGAAAGACGTGAGATCCTTTGTCTCATTATGTGGTTTCTACCAAAAGTATATCAAAAACTTTAATTCCATATGTGCACCGTTAACTGATTTGACACGTAAAGGAAATCCAGATCGAATTACATGGACAGCACAATGTGAATTGGCCTACCAGGAATTGAAGGAAAAGCTCACAAGCAAACCTATTTTGAAACTACCTGACTTAAGTCAACAATTCATTGTGAGAACGGATGCAAGTAATATCGGGTTAGGTGCGACCCTGTTACAGAAATCAGATGCACTGAATGGGGAATTAACCCCAGTGGCATATGCTAGTAGGAAGTTGAATAAAGCTGAAACCAATTACTCAACTAGCGAAAAAGAATGTCTTGCAGTAATATGGGCGATAAAGAAATTCAATATTTATCTGTATGGGAAGGCATTCAAGTTGCAAACGGATCACAAACCCTTGTCGTTTCTAGCGCAGGCTAGGCATGAAAATTCGAGGTTACTCAGATGGTCCTTACTTTTGCAGCCATTCGAGTTCAGCATAGAGTATATTTCTGGAAAAACCAACCTGGGAGCGGATTTTCTAAGCCGCCATCCGTGTGATGAAAATCACCGTAAGCCCCAGGAATAATAATAAATTTCTCTATGTGTATATAGAATTATAGACTGACATATAACGTCTGTTTTAAGTGGGGAGAATTTGTCGTGAAACATTCTAAATCCACATATCTAAATTAAAAAGTAAAGGTAAAGCCTAACGAATTAATTCAATAAAAGGAAAGAAGAATGGTAAAAGACCAGTGCTGTCACAATGGATTACAAAAATCCCCCTTTTTCTACTTCGTCTGCATAGTGTAACGCTTTCAAGTTTGATAGTAAAGTCTACAGCAGCATACACGCGTTTCAAAAAAAAAATAAAACCGGTATTGTGTTTCTTAGAAAACCTTGAGATACGCACACTGCTTAATGACCTAGATAAAATACTAGCATTAATTTCATTTTATACACGGCGTAATGAAAAGACAGACGAGCTTAGAAGAGAGAGAGAGAGAGAGAGAGAGAGAGAGAGAGAGAGAGAGAGAGAGAGAGAGAGAGAGAGAGAGAGAGAAGGAGGAACGCATGCAATACTACCACAGTCTCGCGATTAATATTAATGCCACCCCCAACGCGAAAGGCATGAAGCACTAACTTTTTTTCAAATAGACAGTGATAAAAAACACTACCAATACACGGTTAGGTTTTAAAAAACATGTTTAATGCTTATTAGGAAACATGACATTATACTGTTTTACGTCTGAAATCCTGACAGTACAGATGACACCCCATCGTATCGAAGTGAACAGGAGGTAGAAGAAAATACATATTTTGAACGCAGCCACTTAGCTCCATTAAATTTATATATTTGGGTTCCTTAGGACTTGCTGACAAAGAATATGTTAAGTGTTACGCAAATAGTCTAGGAATTAACAAATTATAGCCAAAATAAAATAGTGAGGTTGTCTGACAGCACCAAATCATAATTGCTCAGTGGCATGTTTTGAAACCACTATTTTACGGGAAATAGGCCAACAAGTTAAATCCGATTTCATTGGCTAGAAGAATATGTAAGCCTAAACATGATTAGTCGATTGCAGATACTATTTTTGGTTGTTACGGGAAACGGTAGGAAGGGTACTTTTTTTCAAATACTTTTGTAAACATGGTCCTATTGGTTAGACCATTTGATATTGTCAATTAGGAGCGTCTGTTCAGTGCCACATTTTAAAAATAAACTTACTGAGAAGCAAGTGCGTTGAGATCCAGCTCATATTTTTCTTATGAAAGCCTGGGACAGAGGCAGATCGGAATTGTGCCATAACTCATTGCCAGTCAACGTATTTTGTGTATTATTTCCATGAATTGTGGTAAGCTAGAAATATTTGATATCTTTTAGATGAAAATTGAATGTGAATTGATAATTTATGTCTGTATATGTGTGTGGTTCAGTAGCAAACATGAGGCAAAGCCTAGATATTGCTCCAACCTGAACAAAACTTGTCGGAGAGTAGTATAACTGCATGGGATTGCCAATAGTACTATGACACCTATCTTACTGTATAGAAGGAATTACAGCTGAAATTGCAGAGGCGTTGTAATCATTAAGGAGAGGAATACTGGTGAATGTTATTACATGAGAAGCTAACAGTTGGCCTACCGCGCTGAACTCGGTGTTTGTTATGTATTGTGCTCAGTGTGGAAATAGATTATAAATTAGTTCTGAAGTAGGAGGTACAACCTTCTTGTTTCAGGGACAGTGGTACTAACATATTAAAAGCAGCACCTGGTCTGAGTTTTGCTGAATCCAGAGGCTGGTAGCAGACTCCTTAGTCAATATATCGACCTGTGTGGTGTCTCAAGAACACGGTGAAGCAAGCGAGCAGTGGAGACTGTTTCCTGCCGCCCACACAGAAGTTAAGATTCTGTGGCCAGAGCAGCTCAATCTTGTTTATACCCCCTCTAACAGTGACTTTACCTTAAATCTAGAGGGACATTTATTAATTTCAAATAAAAAGAAACTGTGAACTTTCCCAATATTAGGTCCACGAGAAACAAACACTTGAAGTCATGATGACACACAACCACCTAGCTTGAAAAGCCAGTATTACCTCAGAGTACTACAGCACAACTTACACACATATTGCAATAATAATATATGTCAATACAAAGATTCTATCTATAAATTGTGTACATATAACTTGTGATTACATTTGATTGTGATTCCTGGTTCACTTTGTAGTTGAATCAGGATATCTAATATTTGAAGGAATTAATACATACATATTTTTAAACTTTAACACTTGACTCATTTGGGATAGTCTTATAAAGTGTTCTATGTGTGTGAGTGTCACGGTGTTGTAAGGTGTTGTGGATTAAATTAAATTGTGTATCTGTCTGTTGGTTGTTGTGAACATACACTTCATCGTTGTCGTAACCCTAGACATTCAACGTAGTCATCACAATATTCCAGAATAGGTCTGACTGAGGTTATCATCCCACTTTACCACAATGGATAATCCAGCCCTGACTACTTAGCCTAATGGAGAATCCAGCCCTGACTATATTAGGTCCAGCTTTATGGGTCGTGGTGACCAATTCCACTGTAACTTTGCCGCGAGTGGCAAGCTGTCTAACCGCTTAGCCAATCGGACACTCTTCGTATATTATGAGAAAATAATACCCCACAAAAAATGATGCTTCGATGACGGGTCATTAGTGCGACCCGCAACACATAACACCAGAAGTTTAACACGGGCAATCCAGCCTATTAATGACGCAATCACTTCTGTTGTTCCCCTATTATAGAGCAGCGAGGAAAGAAACTGATCACCCCGCCTCTCGATGCTGGACCCAGTATGGTGACGTCTCTAACCCTTCCACTCCCCAAATGCAGTATCTGCTATGGGACTACCTTTAGCATTGTTTCATCCTTCCTACTGGCTGTACTTTAGTCTTCTTTACTTTGTAAACTAATGAGGTACTATGGCGGCCCACATTAAACAAATAAAGAAAATGTATGAAGACGTGAAATGTAGGAGTTCTGTAGGACGGATAAGTTACAAAACCCTTTGAGATAAGAACTTAAGTTTGAGAAGTACGCCTCTTGTCACTTTTGCTCTAGCTGTAGATACTTTAGAAATGAGACTACGAGTATTTGGTATGAGAACTGTGTAGATCATTCCGCTCTAATGCTATTTACATTAAAACGTCTCCATTTGAACTAATAATTAATATTGAATGTTAGGAACCTGTCATTTACGTAACTTAACGTGGAGACACAATCTTATGACTATACGCAATCTTCCAAATGCATGTACAATATGTTAAAGTCGAATATAAAGTGATGAGACAAAGAATATAAGTATGAAGCTACTGAGTAGACAGTAGGCGTTGTCACATGCTAGAATCTTCGTTCTAATTATACTTACTTACTTAGTCGTTCCCCCTCTACCGTGAGGTGTAGAGGTTTGGAAGAGAGAGCGCCAGACTATCCTATCGGCTGTCTTCCTCCTGGCCTGGTTCCATTCTAGTCCACGGTCCTTCAAAGATTGCCTAATTATGCATAAATAAATATGCTTGAAAAGTGGTATTTTTTTTTCTATTACGTTGGCAAAGCATTTAAAATTTCAAAGTTTACAAGACCTTTATGGAGAACCTGTATGAATACTGTTTTTTTTTTTTTTTTTTTTTTTTTTTTTTTTAAGGTCCTGTAAACTTTGAAATTTTAAATGCTTCGCCAACGTAATAGAGAAAATAGCATTTTAGAAACTTCGTTTCTTAAGTCAATTTCTTCCGGTTTCACTTGTATAATCTGAGAAATACTAAAATTAAATGTTACTACTATATAAGTTTCACACGTATAATCTTAGAATTACTGTCACGTAGGTTTTGATCATTAAATTGCCTATAGCGTCTTCCTATTCTTTCACCCGAATTCTGTAATTTTGTTATCTCTCCTTCATTTTTCCTGTATATTTTGCATCCATTCGTTTGCGAAATATATTTTGCATACTATTCCTTAACTTTACCTGTTTCGCTTCTCAAAACGGGAAATCGCAATAGTGATTCTATTACGCAGATGTCAGTCGCGCAGGTAGACGAGAATGTGCGAAAAATTCGTTTCGCTGGACATAGAGCAGACTTTTGGTCTACCATTTTTCACCTGACACTAGCGTAAGGTGTCAAACCCGGCATCTCTACGACGCAGTACGAGACGGTTGTCTGAGAGTTGCTACTGACACGCGTACATCTCGGTCAGTAGGTGGCAGTTACGACACGCGTTAAGCTGACGTAAATGTTGGGAGTAGGGGAGATAATTTCGCTTGGCGAAATAAGTTGGGGCCCTCTGTCTGATTTTAAGATATTGGCCCGAGTTTGAAACTTTATTTTCATTCTCACTCAGTAACTTCGCAGTAAAGACAGAACTAGCCTTCGTTCGATTTCTGAATAATCTCTGTTAATAGAGATGGCCTTTAGTTTGGTCGAAGTGGTTTAAGTTCTTAGTACTTCTGTGTCTGAGGTTAAATATTATATACTATATTCTAGTATTTTGTGCAGTGATTAAGCGTTAAATCGCTCATTTAATTCTAACTAGTTTCTTTTGAACAGAGTGCTTAATTTATAGTTTGTATTATTTTTCTAGTGACGAGTTACAGTGGAAATACATAATAAATTATATCTTTAGCTTACTAAACAAGTAGCTATAAGGAATTAAATTTAACTGCTAAATACTCAGTCGAGAATATTTTATATCTAACTTATAAATGCTAGATGCGACATCAGTGAATATTGACGGAATACGCATGATATTCCTAATTCATGATGATCGATTTTTTTAAATATAACTTATTTCTCGGGAAGTTTTAAATTATAAGTCAAGCGGTCGGCTTGCTATTTAAAATGTAAGTTATACTGAGTACATAATATGTAAATGATTTATATGTGCTTTTCCTTTTATACAGTGAAATACTGGGGTGACCCGAACTTTACCGGCGTTTAATAAGAGTTTCATATTTGTGAAGAAATAGACAGTCCTTATTTTGAACCACGTGGGTTTCTCAAGTAACACTGGTCTGACAGTGCATACGCCAACTGAGTTAGACAGAAATACTATATCCCACTAACGGGTTTCAAAGACTGTAATGATCAATACGGGGCCTTTGCGCCAGATCTTAAATTCTTTCATAAACTCTACGTAAATTTTCTGCCTGGCGGCGTGAATATTACCAGAAATAACATTAACATTGTCCGACTAGATTAATTTGTGGACAAATCTGTGGTGTGACCAAAGTAAATCCTATACGGAGAGAAGGCACCGACCTGACATTCCTATTACTAGAAAACTTAAGCTAATGACATTGTGCTCTGCTAACTTTCATGCCTGGACAAAATTTTATGTGACTTAAATCAGACATTCGAAAAAATTAGAACACCCAAGGAATCGTTCCCTGAGACAGAGAGTTCAGTACGTCTTTTGGAACTGGCGATTTCTTGGTCGATGACTGCATTTTCGGGTCTGTGTGAAGGTCCTAGAATTTATTATGTTCCCAGAGGCAGCGAGCAAAGTTGTGAGTATACGTGTGCGCACATGGCCATGGCTGAATGAATGAGTGTACGCAGGTCAGAGTGTTATTTTACCGTTGTATACTGTCACTCATTTGCTGTCTTAATTTCTTTTAATCTGCAGAATTTGTTACAACTGCTAGAGTTTCTTTTTCTTGGGCTAAATCAGATTATCCAACTCTGTTCATACATTTACGAGAAAGAAAGAAACCTCTTAGACTCAACCCTATGTATCTATAACTCTTTGGGCCATCATCTGTTCTCTTAACGGGGCTGTGGGCTAAACCTAGAGTAAGATTCTAACGGGCTATCATCCTTGTAGCATTTTCTTGAATTGTATGACTATTTGTATATGCTTTTCCTTGATGTATTTCTTTGGTGTTGTGAGAAGATTTTTATTAGATGATAATAATAAAATCTCTCTTGAACTAAATCAGTGCGTTGGTCAGCTCGTTCATATATATATATATATATATATATATATATATATATATATATATATATATATATATATATATATATATATATATATATATATATATATATATATATATATATATAATCATTGTCACAGTTTTCCCACTTCTGTGTGTTTAACTGTCGTCACGTGTATGTGCGTTCCCGTGAGTAGATAGAGATATATTTAATGTATATGTGGTAGACTGTCTGACTGCTTAAAATCTGTCGTAGAAGATAGGTGAGAGAGAGAGAGAAGATTTTCTCGCATCTCAGAGACAGCCTCTATCACTATTCTATCATCTCATTCGTGGAATCTATTTCCTTTACTAACTCACACTGGGATTCTCACTAATTCCAAGCTATTAAGAAGGGACCAACCCAAGTCTTAATTCTCCTATCGAAAATCTACGACAAATGTGGTCTCGTCCGACGGATTTTTGAACTCAGAATAGGAAGACGAGTACGACAAATGTGGACTCGTTTATCGGGTTTTTGAACTTAAGATTCTTTATTCTGTAATAGTGTAAGAGTGTGATTGTCTTGTGGGTTTTATTTTATAATAATTTATCCCCTAGACTAACGATCTGTTTACGGGCGTGCTGACCACACAAACTGATAAGTTTTTCCACAGCATTTTGAATAATATACATTTGAGTAACAGGTGGATTTTGTCGGAATATATGTTATTGTTGATTTGTAATACTAAACGCTGGTAAAGTTTTGTGAGTGTATAACATTCACAAGGGGTCTGAAGCAGGTAGGTGTTTGAGCAAAGCTAAGGAGTGCGTTTCGGACTATTTGTCCAGATTAATTGCCTCCCTCACCCTAACTGTCTTTAGGGGTAAACTTATAGTGGATTTTAAAATTAAGGGATTATTTTTCTCTTTAATTTTTGCTATAATCATTGTGTTTTCCACTGCAGCAACTTATTTTTCAGGGATTAATCTTAACTACCATTTAGTTGGCGTAGTCGTGTTTTGCATTAGGTGCTTTATTGCCGATTAATAGCAGCGATAGTTAGATTTTTATTTTGGAGGAGGTATCCCAGGGTTAAGTATATCATCTTTTATGTGGTATTTTCTCGTAAGTGGTAGGAACCAGTGTATCCTTTTTCCTCTTTTCGATCTCCACTAGTCTCAGTCACTGACATAATATGGCCGAGAGGGCAAAGCTTAGACAACTCCTCAGGGACGAAGCGAGAGAGGAGGGACTGGAAGGAGAGGAAGCGAAAGCTTTTGTCAGAGACGAACTTGAGAGATATGATGCGGAGAGGAAAGAAGCAGAAGCTAGGAGGAAGGCAGAAGCAGCCGAAGCATTACAGCAGAAGAAGATGGATGAGCAAATGGAAATTCGCAGGATGCAGCATGAGGAAAGAGAGAAGGAGAGACAGCATTTGGAAAGAGAAAATGAGCAGCGACGACAGCATGAGTTGGCTCTTAAGGCTTTAGAACTCCAAAGTCGTGGTGCTGCCTCTACCTCCAGCAATGGAGAGTCTTCTCCTCATTCTTCCTTAACTGATCCTGCTAGCACTCAATCTACTCACCTCACTGCTATGTCTTTCGCTCTAGAACCTTTCCCTTGTCCAAATGAGAAGATTGACACTTGGCTAGAAAAATTTGAGAAAATTGCAACTCTGTACGGTTTAGAGAGGTCGCGCTGGAATATGAAACTTTCCCAGGCCCTAAAAGGTTCTGCTTATGATGTTTATTCTAAGCTGGAAAGTAGCCAACAAGACGACTACGACTTCTTGAAGAAAGCATTACTGAAGCGCTTTGAAATGAACGCTCGAAAATTTTTGCAACTGTTTCGCAACAGCCGGAAAGAGAATTCTGAAACTTTTCACCAGTTCTCATCTCGTTTAAAGGGATATCTAACAAAGTGCCTTGAGCTTTCACAGCTCCCCTCTACCTATGAAGGTCTTGAGGAATTTTTTCTAACGGAACAAATAAATAACACATTGTCTGCAGATACCCGGAGATTTCTCGCTGAGCAGGGGGCAGAAAAACTTGAAGACATTTTGGAAAAGTCTGAGCGTTATCACAATGCGCTGGCTGAACTACCGGCCACAAAGCGGAAACCGACAGAGGAGCATTTTCGAAAACATAACCTAGAGCAATCTTCTCAAAATAACCACAGAGAAACTGGACCTCAAAACCCCCCTCCTGAAAAATCCAAGTTCTACAAGAACAAGTACCCCAACCACCCCAAACAGTCTGATCAACCCGACCGCCCTACATGGCAGCGCAGCCAGAAAGGACAAGGTGGCAAAGGGAGAACCCCTGAGCACGGAACATATGATCAGACCGAGCACACCGAGCCGAAACGCATCGGATGCTTATTAACAGTCTCGCAAGGCGGAATTATTGACAGTGATTCCCAACCTGTTGGGGATACACCCCCAACGCGAGGTACTGTTATTTTGAACGGTTCTCAAAGTCTTTGTTTATTCGACACGGGGCTTTCTTACGATTGCATTGTTGCCAGAAACCTGGTTAAACCCGGTCGAGAGACAACAGAGACCGTCCAATTTTGTGGAGTTCCTAAGAGTGATGCACCTACAGCGCTTCCCATTGCATTGGTGGAGATCCACTCTGATTTTGTCAGAGGCGTGATCAAAGCGGCTGTTATGGATGATCCCATCTACCCAGTCATACTTGGCGGGAGATACGTGTGTATTGGGAAACCGGAAGAGCCGATTGTGGCAGCAGTAACTACGAGAGGGCAAACCAAAAAGGAACGGGAGCCTGCGCCTAATTTGTTACCCAGGGAACTTAAAGAAGCGCAATACAAGGACCCTACTTTGGCACCCTGCTTTAGGAAACTGCCCATGGCTAAGGAACCCAGACAGCACGGGGACATTTTTTCTAAGGATGGCGTACTTTATCGGAGAACGGGCAAGCCTGACCAAGGTTACAACCAGCTCCTAGTACCGAAACAGTACAGAAGCCAAATCCTAGAAATGGGGCACTCTCTTCCCTTCAGCGGACATATGGGACAGAACGCCACAAACCAACGTATAACCACTCATTATTGGTGGCCAGGAGTAAATACTGATATTATCAGATATGTCAAATCCTGTGCTCAGTGCCAACGTGTGCCACCCAAGCAACGGGCACCCCCAGTCTCTTTGGGTGACATGCCAATGATGGGAACACCATTCGAACGGGTTGTGATCGACATTTTAGGGCCTTTCGAAAGGACTAAAAGAAGGAACAGGTTTATCCTGACCTTATTCGATACATGCACTTTATGGGCAGAAGCTATCCCGCTAACATGCGCAGATGCCAAGCATGTCGCAGAAGCCCTCGTGCAGATTTTCACTCGGTTGGGATTCCCTCAGCAAGTGTTGACGGATAACGGATCTCCATACCGAAACCTGTTGATGGATGAGATCGTTAAGATCTTGAGGACCCAACACATCCACACTAAGCAATATACTCCGGCCGGAAATGGGCTCGTGGAACGTGTTAATGGAAACCTCAACATGATACTAAGTAAGCTGGCGCAAGTGAAACCTGAAGATTGGGATCTCTGTATTCCTGCAGCATTATTTGGCTACAGAGAATCTCCTCATACTTCCACAGGATTTCCGCCAGCTACACTCTTATTCGGCAGACCCATTAAGGGCCCGCTTGAAGCCTTACTTCAGTCTCTGACAGACGAGAAGGCGGATGAGACAGTTGTCTCAGCAAGTAAATATGTGTCGGTTTTAAAGGAAAGGTTGAAACTAGGGTGGGACCTAGCAACGACTAACTTTAAGCGAGCACGCACAAAGCACGCTAACCGATACAGGAAAGTCGCGAAAGAAAGAGAACTGGAAGCAGGAGAGAAAGTTTTGGTGTTACTCCCTACCGAGAACAACCAAGTGAGGATCGGATGGCAAGGGCCGTTTACCGTCCTGAAAAAGATTTCTAAGGCTAACTACCAGATCTCTATTCAAGGAAAGGAGAAGGTTTTCCATTTAAATCTGTTAAAGAGATACTTGGAAAGACCAGTGCCAACCTCCGACAATCTCCTGACGATCGCCAAAGCTGACGAAGATGATGATAGTGGCAGGGATATTCCACCGCAATCACACGAAATCTTTGAAAAATGTCAGAAGCGGCGACGCTCTTTCAAGCGCGCATGGGAGACATTCCAGAGAAAGGAAACTTTGGGAGTAGACTTGAGTAGGAATTGGACAGAGATGGAGGGGGAAGATGAGAGGGAAGAAGACAGACACCCCGAAGCTACGGTCATAAGAAATTTAATTCCATAACGTAGACATGGAGTGCTTCCATATCTTAAGGGGGGACGTCCTGTCACGTAGGTTTTGATCATTAAATTGCCTATAGCGTCTTCCTATTCTTTCACCCGAATTCTGTAATTTTGTTATCTCTCCTTATTTCATTTTTCCTGTATATTTTGCATCCATTCGTTTGCGAAATATATTTTGCATACTATTCCTTAACTTTACCTGTTTCGCTTCTCAAAACGGGAAATCGCAATAGTGATTCTATTACGCAGATGTCAGTCGCGCAGGTAGACGAGAATGTGCGAAAAATTCGTTTCGCTGGACATAGAGCAGACTTTTGGTCTACCATTTTTCACCTGACACTAGCGTAAGGTGTCAAACCCGGCATCTCTACGACGCAGTACGAGACGGTTGTCTGAGAGTTGCTACTGACACGCGTACATCTCGGTCAGTAGGTGGCAGTTACGACACGCGTTAAGCTGACGTAAATGTTGGGAGTAGGGGAGATAATTTCGCTTGGCGAAATAAATTGGGGCCCTTTGTCTGATTTTAAGATATTGGCCCGAGTTTGAAACTTTATTTTCATTCTCACTCAGTAACTTCGCAGTAAAGACAGAACTAGCCTTCGTTCGATTTCTAAATAATCTCTGTTAATAGAGATGGCCTTTAGTTTGGTCGAAGTGGTTTAAGTTCTTAGTACTTCTGTGTCTGAGGTTAAATATTATATACTATATTCTAGTATTTTGTGCAGTGATTAAGCGTTAAATCGCTCATTTAATTCTAACTAGTTTCTTTTGAACAGAGTGCTTAATTTATAGTTTGTATTATTTTTCTAGTGACGAGTTACAGTGGAAATACATAATAAATTATATCTTTAGCTTACTAAACAAGTAGCTATAAGGAATTAAATTTAACTGCTAAATACTCAGTCGAGAATATTTTATATCTAACTTATAAATGCTAGATGCGACATCAGTGAATATTGACGGAATACGCATGATATTCCTAATTCATGATGATCGATTTTTTTTAAATATAACTTATTTCTCGGGAAGTTTTAAATTATAAGTCAAGCGGTCGGCTTGCTATTTAAAATGTAAGTTATATTGAGTACATAATATGTAAATGATTTATATGTGCTTTTCCTTTTATACAGTGAAATACTGGGGTGACCCGAACTTTACCGGCGTTTAATAAGAGTTTCATATTTGTGAAGAAATAGACAGTCCTTATTTTGAACCACGTGGGTTTCTCAAGTAACACTGGTCTGACAGTGCATATGCCAACTGAGTTAGACAGAAATACTATATCCCACTAACGGGTTTCAAAGACTGTAATGATCAATACGGGGCCTTTGCGCCAGATCTTAAATTCTTTCATAAACTCTACGTAAATTTTCTGCCTGGCGGCGTGAATATTACCAGAAATAACATTAACATTGTCCGACTAGATTAATTTGTGGACAAATCTGTGGTGTGACCAAAGTAAATCCTATACGGAGAGAAGGCACCGACCTGACATTCCTATTACTAGAAAACGTAAGCTAATGACATTGTGCTCTGCTAACTTTCGTGCCTGGACAAAATTTTATGTGACTTAAATCAGACATTCGAAAAAATTAGAACACCCAAGGAATCGTTCCCTGAGACAGAGAGTTCAGTACGTCTTTTGGAACTGGCGATTTCTTGGTCGATGACTGCATTTTCGGGTCTGTGTGAAGGTCCTAGAATTTATTATGTTCCCAGAGGCAGCGAGCAAAGTTGTGAGTATACCTGTGCGCACATGGCGATGGCTGAATGAATGAGTGTACGCAGGTCAGAGTGTTATTTTACCGTTGTATACTGTCACTCATTTGCTGTCTTAATTTCTTTTAATCTGCAGAATTTGTTACAACTGCTAGAGTTTCTTTTTCTTAGGCTAAATCAGATTATCCAACTCTGTTCATACATTTACGAGAAAGAAAGAAACCTCTTAGACTCAACCCTATGTATCTATAACTCTTTGGGCCATCATCTGTTCTCTTAACGGGGCTGTGGGCTAAACCTAGAGTAAGATTCTAACGGGCTATAATCCTTGTAGCATTTTCTTGAATTGTATGACTATTTGTATATGCTTTTCCTTGATGTATTTCTTTGGTGTTGTGAGAAGATTTTTATTAGATGATAATAATAAAATCTCTCTTGAACTAAATCAGTGCGTTGGTCAGATCGTTCATATATATATATATATATATATATATATATATATATATATATATATATATATATATATATATATATATATATATATATATATATATATATATATATATATATATATATATATATATAATCATTAATATAGTTTTCCCACTCTGTGTGTTTAACTGTCGTCACGTATATGTGCGTGCCCGTGAGTAGATAGAGATATATTTAATGTATATGTGGTGGACTGTCTGACTGCTTAAAATCTGTCGTAGAAGATAGGTGAGAGAGAGAGAGAAGATTTTCTCGCATCTCAGAGACAGCCTCTATCACTATTCTATCATCTCACTCGTGGAATCTATTTCCTTTACTAACTCACACTGGGACTCTCACTCATTCCAAGCTATTCAGAAGGGACCAACCCAAGTCTTAATTCTCCTATCGAAAATCTAAGACAATTACCAATATTCAATGTAACTGCAATATAAATTGCAGTTACATAATCTTAGAATTACCAAGATAGATTGAATTAAACTACTATATACGTTTCTATTGTATAATCTTAGATTTAACAGGATTCAATACAACTACTACATAAACTAATAATTTTAATCAAACATCCAGAGCAACACGCGCTAGCACACTATTACATGGGGCTCAGACTCACCAGACTAAGACCACTAAACAACTCAATGCCACTCCATTTCGGCCCACTACCATCATTTTACAAGTCATGCATACAAGCCATTCACGGACATGAAAACTCAATTCACCAACAAACAAATGCAATCTACAAACACTTAGTCAAACTACAAGCACCCCCGCTACATCTCAGAATTAAAAGCGGACAGAAATACTTCAAGACAAATTACACTGACACTTTCACCAACTTACACAACCCTCACATCACTGCCAAGGCAAGAGAAGTTACCTTTAGACTTATTTACAACATGACACCCACAACAGAACGACAAGCTCACAGATCCAAGCAAACATCACAGTGTCAGCTGTGCAAAACACGCATACAAGAAACTGAAGATCATATTTACTACACGTGCAACACAGTCATACTCATGAGGAAAGCTTTGCAAAGTATCATTGCCTCACACACGGAAAAACCCGTAGACATTTACCGAGCTATTTTTTTAACACGATCCCAAGAACAACACTACACATACAAACAAAACTTATCATCTTATTGTCTCAATATAGATATTTCATTTGGACTTTTCGAAAGTTAGCAATGTTCAAATACCGCATTTTTAATTCGCAGATACGTTTTAATGTTTTTCTGCAAAAAGCACTGTCAATTTCACCCGATTTCAATGTACAACGGAGCATTACTCCTCCGCTCTCTCCATCTTAAGGAATTAGCCTAGACGCCACAAAATTCCCTTCTTCTCTTCGTGTACCGGTAAGTACGGGCTAGCCTCTTGAAAGGCTACTCAGAAGTGTGTTCAACTGTTACTAAGTTGAAGCCTGCACAGGACTGAGAACAAAGCAATCCGTAACACGTACCGACCTTCCTCCTACCCGGGGCCTTCAGTAGTGTCTCTCCCGCCCCATTCCGTCCGTCTTCTGGATGCGTTTTTTTCCAACACAGACCGACCACTATTCCTAAACTAGGGTCTTTCATAGCTCTCTGTTCTCCCCGCACCGCTTATTGTATTGTTGAAGTGAATTAAATTTGTGTATGCATGTGTATAAAGTTTACTAGTGAATGCGCGCGAGTTTTTTTCTATATACCATGTACTTTTATTGTAAATTGTTTGGAAAATGTACATGTTTTTTTAAAATTGAGATGGAAACAACACAAAAATCATAAAACGTGTTACAGAACCACCAATTGGAAAATATGAGAAAACGGTATCATACTTTTAAATATTGGCAACTTTGTAATGCCCTTTTGTTCTGGAAACGCATCAAATGTGTAACACAAATTTGTCAGTACAGGTACGTGTGTTGGAGTGGATGCAGGGTTTCCAGGTTTCACCCGCGCTTTTGGTGTGGGTGTGTGCGTGGTTTCCATTTGTGTTTTTATAGTCTAAATTATATTGTTTTGGAACGTATACAATAAATTTTTGCATGAAAATAAATGTGTTTTCAACTTTGAGAATTCCCCAACCCTCCCTCCCCCCCCTCCCCCCCTCCCCCCTATTTCACATTGAAATTATTAATGGACACAGTCTAATTGACATGAATGGACACAGTCTAATTGACATGAATGTAGAGAAATGCCCAACTTTAGTATTTACTTTACTCACCTTGTATTTACAGTATATGAATGTATTTTATTGTATGTTGTAAATTGAACATGTTTTGGAATTTCAAATTGGATATGCTTTAGGGAACATGATTACAAACTACCCCTTGTATCTTTCTCGAAATGCCGGTGTGCCTAGCCGCCTTTATGGCTCAAGGCTGTGTGCTCAACTTGTTAGTTGAAACTTGCCAAGGAGAAAAGCGTAACGCAGCACACAATTGGCCACTATATTTTCAACCCGGGGGCATTCAATATCTCGCCCAGAAAAAATTTTCAAGTGTCCTTTGTCCTGTCAGCCAGACTGTCCACTAAAGTTACTTCAGAATGCAATCACCATTAGTCACCTGGTATGACATGCCGAGGGTGAAGTAGACCATATTTCTTCTACGTATTTCCAGTCACCTCCCACGTACGACACTATATTTACAATATACAAAATGTGATATTTTATTTGAGACGCTTTGAGAAATGCACTTGACAGATGAATAAAGATCAGTTTAAAAAAAATCTGTTATAGAAACCACTCCTCTTAACTTGGATCTCTTTCGTCGCCAGTGTGTCTAGCCGCCTTAAGGCTGCTCAAGGCTGAGTATAATCAACCACCACTTTGGTGGCTGAAACCCGCCCAGCCAAGAGAAAAGTGTTACGCAGCACACAATGGCCACTCTCACTCTACCTGGGAGGAGGGGGCGGGGAGGGCGAGGCTTTCAATACCCAGCCCAGACGATAGTTTTTCTCATCCCAGACCTAAGGGTCTTTTATATTTGGACATGCGCCCTAATATAACCGACTATGTTGAACGGAACGCGCCTCCCCAAAACGAGGCAAAAGTTTTACATAAAAAATAAAAATAAAAGTTTTTCAAGTGTTTCCTTGTTCTAGCAGCCAAACAGGACACTGAAGTTAATTCAGAATCCAAAACAGTCCGAAAATTTGAACCACTATAAACCAATATAAATCCCTTTTCATATGAAGTTTCTTGTTTACTATATTCATCCTTTTCTACTCCCCTATTTTATTTTAAATGTTTTAACCCTGAATATTAACCATTTAAGTCTGCAAATCAGCAATCAAAGGGTTAAAGAACGGAAAAGCTCCTGGCCATGATAACTTAAATGCAGAGCTATTTAAGACAGACCCTGCGCTAGCAGCAGAACTATTAGAACCACTATTTGCACAAGTCTGGAAAACGGGGACAACACCATCAGAGTGGAACAAAGGAATAATTGTCAATTGCCAAAGAAGGGAGATCTTGCAGACTGCAATAATTGGAGAGGAATCACTCTTCTCTCAGTTCCCAGCAAAATACTAGGCAGGATAATTATACAGAGACTTTCAAAAGCAGTAGACCACAAACTGAGGAAAGAACAAGCAGGATTTAGAAAGAACAGAAGATGTGTAGTTCATATATTCCCTCTCAGGAACATTATAGAGCAGTGCTCAGAATGGCAAATACAGCTGTACATTAATTTCGTTGATTTTGAAAAGGTTTTTGACACCATACATAGGGACAGTTTATGGAAAATACTGAGGGCTTATGGAATTCCAAGCTGCATAGTGTCAATCATAAAAAGCCTCTATGCCAACTTTACGTGTAGTGTTGGGCAGAGCAACCTAACCTTTGAGGTGAAGACAGGAGTACGACAGGGATGCCCCTTATCAACCACTCTATTTTTAACAGTCATAGATTGGGTGATGCGCCAGACAACAGAGGGCAGTCCAAGAGGTATAAGATGGACTACATTTTCTACATTGGAAGATCTGGAATATGCAGATGACATTGCACTGCTAGCACATTCACATCAACACATCCAGGAAAAAAACGGATAGACTTAATAAGTTTAGCCAGCAGGTGGGCTTGAACATCAATTTAAAGAAGTCAGACGTCATGACGCTCAAAGTGAGCAACCCTGAGCCCATATCAGTAAGGAATCAGCAACTGGTACAGACAGACACCTTCACATACCTAGGATGCATAGTAACACCAGACGGCGGAGCAGGCAAAGACATCAACATCAGAATGAATAAGGCAAGAACAGCCTTTTTTAGCCTAAACAACATCTGGAAGTCCTCTCAATATAGCACAAGCACAAAATTAAGATTATATCAGAGCTGTGTGCTTTCTGTGCTTCTCTATGGTTCGGAATGCTGGAGAGTTACAGAGATGGAAATGTCGAAATTGTCCTCTTTTCACACAACATTCACCGAAAAATTCACCGAATCTTTTGGCCGAATACCATCACCAACCAAGATCTGCTTACTCGGAGCAAGCAAGAGGACATGCACACCATCATAGCTGGCAGACGCTGGAGCTGGGTTGGCCATGTCCTCAGAAGAGACCCCAATGCCATCACAAGAACAGCTATGCTTTGGACACCTGAAGGAAAACGAAAGAGAGGCCGACCAAAAACAACCTGGCGGAGGACTGTGGAGGCTGAGATGCATAGAATGAACCAGAGTTGGGGCACTGTACGAAGGATGGCCGCCGACCGAGCAAAATGGAATCAATTTGTTGTTGCCCTACAAGACGCCACTAGGCGTGATGGCCACTGACTGCTTTGACGGTCGACGGCTAAGGATCAAAGAAGAAGAAGTGTGCAAATGAAAGTTTGAATACGCACGAGGGTTTTTTATATGTAATTTATAAGGTACCTCCTATGTTTTCTACTGTAAAATGTACACGGTTTTGTAAAATGATCTTTATCACATTCCTTGTTCTGTAAAATGCATATGGTTTGTAAATAGAAATGTTTTATTCTTTATATATACCTCATAAGTGTGCAGATGAAAGTGAGAGTACGCACGAGTGTTCATATGAAATTTCAAAATGTACTTTCCATGTTTTCCATCTTTGTAACATGTACACGGATTTGTAAAATTGCAAAGAAATAAAAATAAAGTTAACTTTAAAAAAAAAAAAATAATAATAGCTTTATGAACATCTTGTATAGGTATAACTCGCTTTATTGCGCTTCGCTTTATTGCGCAACGCAGATATTGCGCTTTTTTTCAAATTATTCATTTTATTTTTCTAGAACGTGCCTTCTTCTTCCGATAGATTTTGGCGGAAACATCGCTTCGAGCGAGTCGATCGGCCATTTTGCTTACACATTACTTTAGCAATAAGTATTTATAATTTCACATACATTGTATTTTAGACCTAGTACTATTGCGCACTTAATAGATATAGTGTAGACATGATTTTAGGCTTTTATATGCACTGGGAAGCCAAAAAAATGGGCGTAACTCGCTTTATTGCGATATTTGCTTTATTGCAGTGGTCTGGAACCAAACCCGCAATATCTCCGAGGTATGCCTGTATATAGCTTATAAGTATATAAACCAATAAAACTGTATATAGCTTGCGTTTCAAGTAGGCCTACAGAATTGCTATTATAAATCTGATTTTTGTACAGTTTGAAATGAGACGTGTAGGCCGTTGTACGCGTATGTATTGTATATATTGTATGTATCTTACGCGAGCCATGTTATTAGAACCGGCGGATAAGGAATAACACGAGAGACTGCATACATCTTATTATAAACTGCAGATTGGGTCAACAAGTTAATGCTTGTGTATTCCTTGCGCGAATTAACAGGCTCTGACACGGTGAAAGGTAACGGGCATACATTATAAGAGTCTTACGTTAGAAGATCTGTGTCTGCTTTCTTAGCCTTAAATCAACACGTTTGTAAGTTTGATATATTCTGTCCGCTTTCCTCTCCCTGTACCTGAACTGTTATCTGCTTTAATTGTATATTAATCTCCCCCCCCCCCTTCCCCAACCAGCATTCTCTCTTTCCGCCCCGTATTGTTCCCGGGGGTCTATGAAGAGACAAAGAAACAATAGCACTACTGCACTCTCATACATGTCGTACAATGAGAATGATATGAGGTTGTGTATGGGACTGGCAAACTCATTATGTAAATCATATTGCCACAGAAATCACCTGTGCAGGATCATGTGAATGCTTAGTGCATGCTTCCTGTAAGGGTACCAGCAGCAAAAGTGACTCCATGCTCTATAAGGAGCACAAAGAGAAACAATGATAAATGGATCATGGCGCCATCTATCCTTCTTTTTATTCATTTAAATTTTCTACCTATCTCTTTCTTCACGTTTCTCTATAGTTATATGTCTATTCCCTTATCTACCCTTGTATTGACCTATCTGTTTATTTGCCTCTCTAAAAAAGAATGTATCCACGCCGAAAGCTTTGGAGTAAAGCATAAATCACTACAGCGTTTTGGATTCCGGTTTTTCACACGGCACCTTGTTGACATCTTATTTATCTCGCCAGCTTATTTGCATTTTCCAGTACGTTACTACAAGATCATGGTAAATAAATAATACACTTAAAAGGTATGTTTCAGGCACTCGTGAGAAATAAAGAAGTAGAAAAATAGACCAACACAAATAAAATGAAGTGATAGGCTTACCGGAGACTGGACAACAGGACCTTCCGAAAGGCAGCTATGCCTAGCTACAAGAGCAAATCTCTCCCTTCTAACTAGGCACCATGGTGCATGTTAATGTTCCAGTTTTGCAGTGTTTATAGGCGTGTGGTCCAGGTTAATGTTGTATGGCAGTTAGTACATTACTGGAGGTTAGTGCTCTTTAGTACAAGAACTGCTTACTCGGAGTAACCAAGAGGGCATACACACCATCATAGCTGGCAGACGCTGGAGTTGGGTTGGCCACGTTCTCAGAAGAGACCCCGATGCCTTCATAAGAACAGCTATGCCATGGACCCCCCGAAGGAAAGCGAAAGAGAGGCCGACCAAAACCAACTTGACGAAGAACTGTGGAGGCCGAGATGCAAAGAATGAACCAGAGCTGGAGTACTGTTCGAAGGATGGCCGCCGACCCAAAAATAGTAGAAGCAGTTTGTTGATGACCTACAAGACACCACCCGGCGTGATGGCCACTGAGTGCTTTGACAGTCGGCGGCTAAGGATCAAAGAAGAAGAAGAATACAAGATAGTAATCTCGTCATCACTTTCATTTGCTCTCCCTACGGAAAATGGAGCTATAACTGCAGCTGGTCCCATAACATGAAGTCTGCACCAAGAATTCACGTGTTCTTGAAGAGGGGTGTCCGTGTAGCAATTTATTTTATGGTATGACTTTGAAACAGGGAAAAAAGAAATGACAACAAAGACGTTAAATATTTTTATAAATGTTTGCTTGGGATGAATAGGAAGAAAATGATATGATAAGATATTCATTGACGAACTGATTGAAAGTATCAAAAAAATTCAGAGCTTGAGCTTCAGGGTCCCCAAGTCCAGTTTTCTCTATAATACTTTTCTTCCCATTCCCAACATCTTTTTTTTTAATTCATTAAAGGGGCCCCTGCAAGAGTTCACCTTCAGGGCCATCAAAATGTAGATCCGCCACTGGACAAATACTATTGAAACAAGAAGTTAGGAAAAATCATTTGTGTTAGTGTCGTAGATTTTCGATAGGAGAATTAAGACTTGGGTTGGTCCCTTCTGAATAGCTTGGAATGAGTGAGTCCCAGTGTGAGTTAGTAAAGGAAATAGATTCCACGAGTGAGATGATAGAATAGTGATAGAGGCTGTCTCTGAGATGCGAGAAAATCTTCTCTCTCTCACCTATCTTCTACGACAGATTTTAAGCAGTCAGACAGTCTACCACATATACATTAAATATATGTATACCAACCGATCTCTACCCACTCACGTGCACGCACATACAGTGACGACAGGTAGACACACAGACGTGGGGAAACTATAACAATGATATATTTATTTTTTGTAGAACGAGCTGACCAACACGACTATTAAGTTCCAGAGAGAGATTTTAATTATCATTTAAAATCTTCTCACAACACCAAAGAAAATACATCAAGGAAAAACATATACCAAATAGTCATAAAATTCATGCAAATGCTACAAGGATGATAGCCCCGTTATGTTATTAACTCTAGGTTTAGCCCACAGCCCCCTTAAGAGAACAGATGATGGCCCAAAGAGTTATAGATACATAGGGTTTGAGTCTAAGAGTTGTTCTTGTTTTCTCGTAAATGTATGAACAGAGTTGAATAATCTGATTTAGCCTAAGAAAAAGAAACCTCTAGCAATAGCAACAAATTCTGCAGATTAAAAGAAATTAAGACAGCAAATGGGTGACAATATACAACGGTAAAATAGCACTCTGACCTGCGTACACTCATTCATTCAGCTATGGCCATGTGCACACATTTATGCTCACAACTTTGCTCGCTACCTCTGGGAACATAATAAATTCTAGGACCTTCACACAGACCCGAAAATGCAGTCATCGACCAAGAAATCCCCAGTTCAAAAAAACGCACTGAACTCTCTGTCTCAGGGAACGATTCCTTGGGTGTTCTAATTTTTCGAATGTCTGATTAAGTCACATAAAATTTGTCCAGGCACGAAAGTTAGCAGAGCACAATGTCATTAGCTTTGGTTTTCTAGTAATAGGAATGTCAGGTCGGTGCCTTCTCTCAGTATAGGATTTACTTTGGTCACACCACAGATTTGTCCACAAAATAATCTAGTCGGACAATGTTAATGTTATTTCTTGTAATATTCACGCCGCCAGGCAGAAAATTTACGTAGAGTTTATGAAAGAATTTAAGATCTGGCGCAAAGGCCCCGTATTGATCATTACAGTCTTTGAAACCCGTTAGTGGGATATAGTATTTCTGTCTAACTCTGTTGGCCTATGCACTGTCAGATTAGTGTTACTTGAGAAACCCACGTGGTTCAAAATAAGGACTGTCTATTTCTTCACAAATATGAAACTCTTATTAAACGCCGGTAAAGTTCGGGTCACCCCAGTATTTCCTGAATAAAAGGAAAAGCACATATAAATCATTTACATATTATGTACTCAATATAACTTACATTTTAAACAGCAAGCCGACCGCTTGACTTATTATTTAAACTTCCGGTGCAATAAGTTATATTTGAATCAATCATCAGGAATTAGGAATATCTGCGTATTCCGTCAATATTCACTGATGTCGTATCTAGCATTTATGAGTTAGTTAGAAAAAAATACTCGACTGAGTAGTTAGCAGTTAAATTAAATTCATTATAGCTACATGTTTGTTACGCTAGAAATATAATTTATTCTGCTTTCCACTGTGTCACTAGAAAAATAATACAAACTATAAATTAGTTGCTCTGCACCAAATCTAACTAGGGAAATAGCTAAGCGATTAAACACTTTAAACCCTACACACAATACTAGATATATAATATTAATATACCTCGACACAGAATTACTAAGAACTAAACCACTTCGACCAAACTAAAGGCCATCTCTATTAACAGAGATATTTAGAAATCGAACCAAGGCCTGTTCTAGTCTAACTGCGAATTACTGAGTGCCTGAAATCATGTTGTTGTTGTTGTTGTTTTCGTCTACTAGATTGCTGTAATACCCTGTTCAACCAAAACTCATTGAAGGGTTACAAACGGTTATATTGGGGTATATAGTGTGTTGGTATCTTCGCTGGTATCACTTTCCTAGTCCTGAAAAGGACTGGTCCTAAAAAGGACCGCTAGCTGGCTGTCTGGTTATCTCTTCGTTGCTTGTCTGTCGTGGCGTGTTCATGGTGTTCATTTCCTGCCTTCCTATCTGTCTTGTGTCGTTTTGTTAGTTTTTGCTTTCCTAGTTTCTGTTTCTCTTGTCTTCCTGCTTTCCTGTATCTGTAGTAGTGCTTTTTCTATTATTGCTGGTAGAAGTTTTTCAAGTGTTTCTTCGATGACTTCTTCGTCTGATTGTTCGTTTGTTTTGGTCGCTCTTGTGTTTGATGTCATTTCCTCAATGGCTCTTCGCTCTGTTTCGATTCTCTTGAGGATTTTTGAGTTTTCTTCCGTCAGTTCTGTCAGCCTCTTTACATCTGCTTCTATTTGCTGCTTAATGCTTTTCATGTCTTTCATCATTTCTCTGATGTTTTGTATTTCTATTACGTCTTCACCGCTGTCCTTTTCGTCTTCGGGAGCCTGCTTGCTTCTGTTTTCGACCTGGAGTTTATTTTTCAATTGTTTGACTTCAGCGATCAGCTGGTGTACCTGTCGTCTGTCAATCGTACGTTGTTTTTCTGCAACATCCGCAGCTACTCTGTGTTTTGCCTCCTTGAAGGGGATGTTTTTGGAGACCGCTTCCGTCAGGATGCTCTTTGTTTCCTGGAACATCGGGCAGCCTCGGTATCTAGCCCCGTGGTTTCCGAGGCAGTTTGCACAGGTGCGGTTTGAGTTTATTGCTTTGTAGTTGGGGTCCTCCTTCGCCTTTGGGCAGTCGCGATATAGGTGGCCACCCGCACAATATCGGCAGACTGCGTCCCTCCTGCATGTTTTCTTGGTGTGTGAAAACTGCTGGCAGTTAGAGCACTGCATCACCAGAGGGATATAGGCTTCTGTCTTTTTTGTTGTTGCTTGGAGCGTCAGTCTCTCAGGTCTTGTTGATCCTTCTACCGTAACTATCATCAGATTGGTATCTTTCTTTGCCCAGGTTTTTAGCCTTTCGACCTGTGTGATTTTTAGATTTGCGTTTTCAGCCTGAAGGTGTCTGTGGACCTCGGCTTCGGAATATCTGGTATCCACCCCTCTGATGACCAGCTTCTTTGTTGTTTTGTACATTTCCACCACCACTTTTATTTGGTGGGGCAACTGGACTTCTTTTGGGCTAGATTCCAGTTCGGTCATCAGTGAAGTGGTTGTTGTATTGCTGTTGAGCGAAATCACGACTCCCTTTTCGTGCCTCCGTACTTTAGAGATGCCTCTCCTGCCAGTTATTGACTCGAGGATGCATATCACTTTGTCATCTGGTAGGGCCCTGAGTGAAGCCTCACCTCCCGACATCTGCGTGATCTTAACGCACCTCTCTATTGCATCTGTGTCGCCGGCATCGTGTGGTGGTGTCTTCGGTGTTTGTCGTAGCTTCTCTGTGGTAGACAGGGTTTCTGCTGACGATCTTGGTTCGTGTGGTGGTGGTCCCTCGGCTTTAGGCTCCTGTTTTCTGTTCTCTTTCCTTTCCAGCGTCTGTTCTATCCCCTGTATCAGTCTCTTCACTCTCTCACGCTCAGGGTCTAGGCCGTGGACGTTTGCAGCTGCCCTTTTCTCTCTTCTTTCCAACCATCCCCTCATCTTCTCCAGCTGGTGTAGCAGTCTCATCGTTTCCTCATCCTCTGGATCTTCATCATCTAGGCCAGGGACGCCTGCATCTGCCCTCTCCTCTGTCTCGCAAGGAGGCGGACCCCTCAGCCTCTCAGTCGGGTCGACACACGTCGCAGCTAACTCCGTCGTCGTGTCTAGAGTTGGAGGAGGACCGGTCTCAGCACGAGTACTTGGGGCCGTCTTGCTCTCTGGCTGTCTGTCATTGCTGTTTGAAGCTTGGTTATTCACATGGCTGTTCAGCGCTGGCGGGCTGGTGTAGACCTTCCTCCTTTTGGCATGATGTTTATTTCGGGTCATTTTGATGAAAATGTGATCTTGTCTCGAATAGTGGCGTCCTGAGAAGGACGTTGGTGTCTTCGTTATCCGTGTGTGGGTTGATGTTGTTATCGGCCTGAAATCAGGTTTGCAACTCTAGTTATATCTATGAAACGGACAAAGAATCCCACTGTTTCGAAACCACGAAACAGTGCCCGTCTCTCCCCTTCTCTAACACCCTGCGTCAGCTTTCCTCATGTCGTAACAGCCATCAGTGACTGAGAGCGCGCGGGAGTTGCAAATCTCAGACAGCCTGTCTGGGGTGCGGGGCGATTTTTCACGCTACGCCGGGTTATTCTGACGACGACTCTGAACTGACACTCATACTACTTCGCACCTCACGCTGACCGGGGCCCACAATGAGCCGTGTCAGCTGGGATTTCCAGACAAAGGTCTGAAACTACGACTCTAAGGTGTAAATATTCGCTCCTACTTAAGCGTTCGGCCGATGCAACTCGTTGTTGACCGGTGAAAAATGCAGACGGATGTCGGCTCTCTCATGGCCTTCTCACGCGTTTACATCGCGAATCTAACTCAAGAGTGTCGTGTCATCTGAAGGTGCAGACCCAAGTCGGCTCGATGTCTGAGATAGCTGCAACTTAATTGCCCATCTCGTCTGACTGACATCTAAGTAATAGAATTACGCATCCCAGTATGAGAAAAAACACAAGGTAAAGTTTGAGAATACTGAAGAAAATATTTTTCGCAAACAAGTGATGCGAAAAATACAGGAAAAACAAGTAAGGAAAGATAATAAAATAAAGGATGCGGGTGAGAGAATAGGAAGAAGATGTAGGCAATTTAATGATATAAAGACCTACGTGACAGTTAGTTAGAACACCGTGAAGGAAACAAGTTGATAGCATTACAAGGTAATCCCTGTTCGGTAATTCCCAACGTTAAAGAAATCAATGAGAAGTAACAGTGCTTGAGAAGTGAACTGCAGGCAAACTTAGAAAAATGGATAGAAGACGTGGATACAAATTTAAAATGATTGCAACAGATGCGAAAGCTTGGTGTGAGTTGATTCAAGGACTCTAGTCATCCGGAACGTGGAAGGTAATAAGAAGGTATAAAGGTAAAGGTAATCCCATAGCAGATACTGCCAAGGGACTGAAGTGTTAGAGACTTCACTATACTAAGTCCATCATCGAGAGCTAGGGTGACTAGTTCCCTTCCTGGCAGCCTTTTCCTTCTGTCACGGGTTGACTCCCCTTGCTCTGCAGTGATGGTCCAATAATGGCCTAGACGGACATGCTGGTCTCAGCGGAAAAGGATTACGTAATATTCAACAATCATTTTCACGGTTACCGTAGGAAGTCAATCTGGTTCAACAACTTAAGCGATTACAATTAATCCTTAAGGATGGTCAATTAGCCGAGAAATCACACTTTCGCAGTAAGAACAGAGGCCAACAAATCTAAGGCACGGCGATGGGGCAGGTTTATGAGCATAAAATGAAGAAATAAATGGAGAAAGTAGGAGGAAAAGAAGGGGAGTAAAAGGACACAACACAATTCCCTCACTCATTCTCTAACTCATGAGCAGAGTCAGGTACCCATTTACAGCTGGGTAGACTGGAGAGCGACAATACATTGATTCGAACCCGGCATCTTTTTCTCCAGAGACCAGCTTTCTGACCTCTCTATTCTGACCTCTCTATTCTGACCTCTCTATTCTGACCTGTCTATTCTGACCTCTCTATTCTGACCTCTCTATTCTGACCTCTCTATTCTGACCTCTCTATAAATCGACAATGAGGTGGTAGAGAGTATTGATAAGCAAGTCTGCGATATCGAAATACAGGTGCTTGTGATAATTAGCTCTCAATTTTTAAAAGATAGCATCTAATCTGTTAAGACTTGAGAGTAATTTTTAGAAAACCACGCTATTTAACCATAGTAATATAGTATATAACCCCTTGTATTTCCCAATGATCTCTGAGGAGACAAAGAAAGCATAGAAGAACCTCTCCCTCAGGTATGTTGAAAGATATTAGTAATATGAATTGGTACATGGGGGCTGGCAACGTTATCGTCTAAAACATATTGATACAGAAACCATCATTGGAAAAACACATGTATGCTTTCGTGCAGGCTTCCTAAGTAGCAGCTGTAGTTGTGGATCAATGCTCCATAGGGGACCAAAAGGGAAATTATAGTAAATATAGTAAATATAAACAAAAGAGATGGCCTCATAGTGGAATGTTATTGACAGCTCAAATGACAAATCAATGGAAGCACTTTTTTTATGTGTCTGACAGCAAACTGACCTTTTACAGTCACAGCAAATTCTTTGACGCTTGTACGGGAAAACACAGACATTGACCGGTTGCTGGTCATTTTCTTTCTAGCCTAAAATTTGACCTTTGCCAGAGTCACTGCTAATCACCTTTTGAAAGACAGTCTAACCCAAATCTTAGTAACACTGTGTAAAGGTGTCTGTCAATTTTAACAGCCGTGAACAGGTACGCTAAACACGTGTCAAGGATCCATTACAGAAATACAATGGTAGTTAAGTTTTGTACGACATAATATATATTCGTGGGCTTTTAGTTTAGTTGCTTCACTGCAAAATTTCTTTTGTCTAAACCAACGTTTCTCAAATTTTTTGGTTTCAGGACCATTACACTTTTAAAAATTATTGAGGACCCCAAAGAGCTTTTTTTTAAAAATATCTATCGATATTTGGCCTATTAGAAATTAAGAGTGAGAAAATAAGACAACAACGTGTATTTACACTTTAAAATAACAATTTATTGGACGTTTATGAAGTTACTGATACAATAGAGAGTATAATCGAAAATTGATAGTAAGAGCACAACAGAAGTACTGAGAGAACACTGAGTTAATCTCTAAAAACGCTCATATTTGTACCATAAGCCTAAAACCTTAGAATCTTCTGGGACCCATAGACGCAGCAATTGAGAATGCAGTCAGCGACCCATAGCTTGACTGCTTGCGTCAGGGTCAGTGAACCAGAGCTGACCAAGACTCTACTCCGCCTCCAAGTGGTGGTCCTGGAAACAGGCTGCATCACTGCAGTCTGGGTGAGAGAGAAGGGATCGAAGAGGGAAGGCTAACCCGGTCCCCAAAAATGCCGTGCTGAAGTCGGATGTGTCGGCCGAAAGGCGCAAATATTGCAGCTTTGCTGTAAACGGGCACATCGCAACCAACGTCCTTTTCAGGACGAACGAGGAAGAAGAAGAAGAATCTTCTAGAAAACAAAATAATACACAAGCACACGTTCCATTAGCCGTCAGAGTGATGACTTCATTACATGTCATGAGAATGAGAGTGAAAAAGGCAAATAACGTCTTAGATTATTATGAAAATACTTTTGACCTCGCGGACTCCCTGACAGGTTCTTGGGGACCCCCAGCTGTCCGCGGACCACCTTTGGGGAACCGCTGGTCTAAACATCCCTTTACGATTTAATTCGTTGGAAAGTTTGAAAATTCACTCACGCTTTATTTTCATTTGAATTAATACTGTAGCGGGTATACTCCACGAAATATAATGAATATAAGAGATTGTCAAGAGACATTTACTTTTAATATAGTATTACTTTAAGGAAGTTGGTAGGAACAATGCCGCACATCAAGTACACTTTCATTCATTCATTATATCCACTTCAGCTCTCCGAGGAGAATAGGCCATCAACAAACTCATGTCAAGTCCTCCTGTCGCGTGCCACTAGTTCAAAGGTCTTTCCATTTCTTTCTCACCATTTTCAATGCAGCCTCCAGTTATCGTGTCCATTAGTTTTTTTGGACTGTCTCTACCTCTTCTACCCTGAAAATTCCAGACTAAGGACTGCCTGGTAATGTTATTAGCAAGTTTTCTTAATGTGTATCTTATCCATCGTCAGCACCTGTTTCTGATTTTTTGTTCCACTGGTATTTGTCTGGTTTCGTGTCAACAGTTCACATATGTGATCTTGTCATACCATTTCATTCCTTCAATTACCCAGAAAGATACAAAATGAATAGACTATGACACCTCGTTAGAATGAAATCATTTCACTTGCAAACAGAAGCATGCAGCGGTAGAGTATCTGGCTGTGGTTCAAGGGATCTCCCTTTGATATGGATAGGTAGTGTTAGCACAATGCTGCGAAAATAAACACATGATCTGACGATGGCTAAATCTATACACACTGTGCACAAGAACGACAACCGTGAAATTCCCGACTCCGTATATGGGCATGTGTTATGTAAGTGCGAGTTTCAAGAAATGAAGATTTAATAGAATTCACAACTTGTCGGCTGCTCCTGAGGTTTGAAAACAAAAAAAAAGGGAAAAAAAAGGGGGGGGGGGGTAGGAGGGGGGGGCGATTTCTCAGTTTATCAAAAATGCATATGGTGGTAACTATTATATATGATAATTATAATAGCCCCATCAGTCATAACTAACTATGGGAATACGCCACTGAGGCTGCTTTTTGACCTGGCTTTCCTTTCAACGTTTTCTCCTCTCTTCTGATATCTTCTGCTTTGCGACCATCTTCTATGCGGGGCAGATTGTCAAGCCAACGTAGTCTGCGCTGTCTAAGCAGTGTTTACATGCTTTGAAGGCCAGCACTTGACAACACCTCGACATTTGTCACTTTGTCCATCCATGAAATACCTATGATATGCGCGCACGCACGCACACACACAAACACTCGCAGTCTGATAGATAGATAGATAGATAGATAGATAGATAGATAGATAGATAGATAGATAGATAGATAGATAGATAGATAGATAGATAGATAGATAGATAGATAGATAGATAGATAGATAGAAGAACGGATGGACGGAATAACCGATGAATGGAAGGACGGATTAACGGACGATGGACACACAGATATACAGACAGACTGATCGATTGATTCACTCTAATCGAAGTTCTCCATTGTCGTAGATTTTATCAGATAGGTAATAGATGCTTATAGTCTTGTCTGAGCATAGGTGATAGTGATGACAATGTGAAAGTAAGGGGTAAGAAATAGTTTTATCACGAGGTGATCGTGTAAGAGAAAGGACAGTCTCTGGATAGAATAATTTATCTAATCCAGCCTATCTGGACGACGATATTTAAATCAGACGCACTTTCTCTCCTTGTACGAAATACAAGTTACACTACACTCAAATGCACACAATTCTGTGACAAATACGCACGAACGTGAAAACAAACTATGAATAACATATAATGGATAGGGGTTGACCGACACGATAACTAAAGATTTAATAAAGTTTATTATCAATGGAAGATCACAACAATAAGCATATACATCACTAGATCATGGTTTACAGACAAAATTGCAAAAGAAGAAATTAATCAAATAGGTTCTCCCCCTCTGGTAAAGGAAAAGAAAAGACGATCCCAACAGAGGTTAATTAACCCAAAAGATCAAAAGTTAACAATAAGTTATGAAATAGTCAGTATGGGAAAAGAATAGGTTCCTAATGTAATCTATCCCGTGACTACTCAGATTAGTGAGATAAAAAAAGAAAGAAGAAACCACATTAGTATATGATGTTAACAAAAGACATAAGTTTTTTTCTCCGTTCATTCATTTCACACCCATTCAGTGGCCACTTTCAGACTTTTGCTTACCGCAGTAGTTGTCGCAGGCATTCCAAGGAAATACACAAATAAGTAGTACGACTATTTAGTGTCAAATTTAAGTTTTGCCAAATTCAGCCCCAGACTCGCCGTAGTTGCTGACTGCAAATTTCACGGGAGTCGCTAGAGTCGGTGATTTAATTTGTCCTGGATACAATAAGTTATCTATGCTTTCAGTTGGTTAGAGTAAAGTTAATGCGTGGTGATCGCCGACGTAGGATGAATAGAACATATATAGTTCCTATGTTGTTTAGCCTCAGGTGGCTGAGACGCTAGGTTAAGTTACACAAATGTTGCTGACAATATATTTCGCCACAGCTGGCTGATGAGATTGATATAAGTAAATCTAGTAATAGTTCTGGTCCAGTTAATATTATAATTTAATGGTTCTATTCTGGTTTCTCTCGTGAAAATGAGGAAAATTGGACCACACAGGTCACAGCAAGAAGCTCATCAATATTAAATATCCCTGGATGCTTATAATATTATAAGTTCTTATGATCATACGCTCAAATGGCCATAAAAAAGCCACTATTACTCAGGTTGATCAGCCTAGATTTTAGGAAAGAACATATAAACATTTAACCAAATTATTAATATCATATCTAACACGTGTTAAAATAGGACCTCTTCACCACTCCGTTATAAATTAGATTTAAAACACACATGTCTAGCTTATCCTATCGTTTTTAACGCGTGATATGAACACTAGTCATTTAAAAAAAATTACATAAAATGGATAGAAGTAAATAATATACACCGTCAGTAGACATTTTTTAAATGTATGGTCTAGTCAATTTAAAACATCTCTTATTGGGAAATAGCGAGTAATTAAATTTACTTTACGGCTGGAAAATATTTAGCTATAAGTTATTTAATTAGCACAGAAAATCTCAGTGAATAAATAATGAAAACTTTAAACACACTAAATCACTTAAAGGCTAGTATATAAATTACCGCAATCAGAAAAATGAAACCTTCCACGAAAATCTAATAATTTTCACTCTGTACGAGAAATCTAAGATATCGAGCTAGTGAATTTCAGATAGATTTCTGAACAACTGATCATGGCTATCGGAGAGACATGGTATATATCCGTAAATTCCGTTCCATCGCTCTTTAATGCGAAAGTCACACCTACTGCCATACCCGAGCCCATTTGCCGTTCGATTCTTGAATCAAAAGTAATTTTACCACCTCTGCCGCCGACAACCTCTCTGGCTTGACTTTATCATCTCCGCCTTGCCGAATATCAGCTAGGCAATTAATTGCCCTGAAAGTTTTACAATCCAAGGTCCGTCTCAGACTTAACATCGCCCCTGATCAAATAATCTATTACGCCATGCTCCGCGCTCTCTCTGTGTTCCACAGTGCTTAATTGCCAAACGGCTCACGTGTTAATTGCACTTGTGAATCCGGCATTCCTGTAGCAAAAAATAAACTAGATGGGGAGGGGCAAAAGTGGATGTCACTGCTACACTATATCCATCTGTGACATTCATCTTATATTTACACTAAGTAAAAGTCAGTACAGAAGCTTTGAAACTTTCTGGATAAGTAACGGATCTCAAGAACAAAGCGACCCACTTAAACAAACTTTTCTCACAACAGAATAAACACGAAAATGACAGAAACCGATTAAGGTAGAGAAAAGAAGAAGTTTACAAACAGTATAGTGAACTGCACGAACAAACGTTGTGTGATGGGTTGTATAAAGCTGGGGTATTTTTACCTTCTGTTGACTTAAAACAAGTATGTCCGCCAAGACGAAATAAGAGAACGGACAGGCGGTAGAATGCATGACCTACCACTTAAACTGAGGATTGAAGAAAGGTTCAACTTGCTGTATCGAAGGCTAGTGTCTTGGAAAGACACACAATGGCTGAATGAATGCATTTTTTAATTATTCAGTAATCTATAAAAAGGAAAGGTAATCCCAAAGGTAAAGGTAGCAGATACTGTTGTAGGGGAGTGTGGCGAGATGGAAGTTAGATAATAAAATTAGTTCCCATAAATGGAGAAGATAACTAGTGGACTAGATGTAGGGATGGGACAGGACAAATGAAAAATGCAGGTGGAATAATGAATGCAGGTGGATAACTGCACAGTTCTAGATGGTAGCTGTAGAAGAGAGCTGTGAAGTCACCTTCTCGCTAGACCTATCCCATGCTCCTAGGGTGTCTCTATTAAAAGTCGATGTGAAATGCAGCTCGTTAATTATCCCTTCCCAATTGGAAATACGAGCGCATACACATAAGCACACAGTTTTGAACTGTAACTGGAATTTAAAGAAAATCAGTCGACGGTAGCTTATAAAAGATACCAGTACACTTTAATAATTAAAACAGATGTCTAGTAAAAGTTTCAGATAGGTATGTATAAAATCACAAGCTGGAAATTAATAAATTGTCAATGTCTCTTATCATCATATCGGCCATTTGGTGACTTCTTGGTGGATTTTGCTTTCTCAGTAAAACAGTTCCGTTCCTTGCTGCCTCTGCGTTGCCTAAATCAAGAACAAAGTCACGTACACATTTATGGCTGGGTATAATGGAGCTTGACACCGCCGTGTTTCGAATCCGGTACCTTTGACGCGAGAGGCCAGCGCTCTAATCACACTCTGCAGCACCTGCGTAATTACTAATTCATTCGTTTGGTTTGATTCGTTGTAAGAGGCGTGGTTTCGTTCCCACTTCCTCAACTTCGGTACAGCAAACTGAGCTGATAATTAGCTCAAAAACAGATTGCTACATCAACCACTACTGCATGAATATTTGTTGTCTGCAGACTTTTTGCATGGAAACCTGCTGCAGAGGTAGGTCAATGGTCCATGGGGAGCGAAAAGGAAAATTATGATGATGGAGCATGGAGCGTCAACGCTTTTAATATGATACTACAGTGGCAGTTTCTGTTGTATTTCTCACTGAATTGTGGAGCTGCCTGCCCCACGCACATCCTAACATTAGTCGCTTCTTACAATGGCTTTCGACTCTCTGTACCAACTAAGAAGCATTTTGAGCGCTTCCCCGAGAAAGATAGTTAAGGCTCTTCAATTAAATATAAAACCGCCATTTTACCATGAATATAGAAGTTTCGCAAGGTGACCACATCACCCCTAGTGTGCCTATAGTCAAGAAAATGTGAGCCTAACACCATTTTTTTCAATATATCTCATTGGGCGTGTAACGGGATCCTTTACCCCCCCTTTTTTTTACAAGTTAACCAATCGATGTATCCATCACGTGATTCGTATCAGATGACCGGAAATAATTACAAATGCAGACCAACAACTAGAGAACAGTCTGTTCATATCTGTCTCCAAGCTCTCTTTTTCGTGTGTGTTTTTGTTTGTTTTTTGGTTGACCTCCATTTCTCCATTAGTCTGGACATTCCAGAGCCGCAGATCCTTGCTAGAAATCAGCATAAAAATAAGAATCTTCAAATCAAACGTCCAGTAAGCCCTAATCAACGACTCTGGAAGATGGAGGAAAACAAAAAATCAGCAACCATGAAGTTACATATTTTCATTAGTGGATGCTCGTGTGTCGTGGAATATTCTAATCCACATATATAAATTATTAGGTAAATATGAAGCCTAACAAATAAAATTAATAAAGAAAAGAGCAATGGTAAAATAACAGTGCTGTCACAAAGAAGGTACTCGAAATCCCCCTTGTTTTCTGCTTCGTCTGCAAATTGTAACGCTTTCACGTTGATAGTAAAAGCTTACTGTATTATACCCGCTTTCTTCAATGAAACGTGTGCTGTATTTCTTGGAAAAACATTGAGAGGCACCCTGCGTAATGACCTAAATTAATCCTAACATTAATTATATTACGTTACCAAAACGAACGAACAGATGGACTCAAATAGAAAGAGAGAGGGGCGAATAAAGCCGAACGCATGCAAAATTAAACACGCGTCTCGCTATTAATGCCACCCCCAACACGCGTCGCGCGATACACAATTACTACTATCACGCGTGATAGGCTACAAGCACTAACTTTTTCGGACGGACAGTGATAAATTCACTACCCTTCCCAGAGTTAGGTTTTAAAATCATAAAAAACGCTTATTAGGAAAGATAACAATAGATGGGTTTACGTTTGAAAACATTACAGTACCCAGACAGCACATCTTCGAAACAGGAGGTAGAAGTAATTGCATATTTTGAACGCAGCCACGTAGCTCCTTTAAATTTGGATATTTGGGTTCCTTAGGGCTTGCTGACAAAGAATATGTAAAACGTTACGCAAATAGTCCAGGAATTAATAAATTATAACCAAAATAAAATAGTAGGGATGCCTGACAACATGGAATCATTTCTGCTCATAAAATTTTTTTTTTACGTGTTTGAAAAAACCTTGCGTTACAGAAATAGCCTACCATGTAAACTCCAAATTGATTGGAGCGCAACAAATGAAAGACTAACCACGATTGGTCGGGCTATAAATACTATCTTGGTTGTTAGGGAGACGTAGGAAGGTAACATTTTTTCAAACACTTGTCGAAACGTGGCTCGATTGGCCAGACTCGCTGATATAATCACTTGGGAGCGTTAGTTCGAAACCACTTGTTTAAATAAGCTTGATAAAGCAACAGTGCGTTGAAGCCAGCTCATATCTTGCTAAATAAAAGCCTGGAACATAAGCAGATGGGAATTTGTGCCAGTAAATGTGCCAGAATTCATTGCTAATCAACGTATCTGTGTTTATTCTATGAATTGTGGTAAGCTGAAACCATTCAGTATCTTTTAATGAAAATTGAATGTGAATTGTTAATTTATGCCTGTATATATATATGTGTAGTTCAGTGGCAAACAGGAGATAAAGCCTATAATACTCCAGCCTGAACAGAGGGTGTCGGAGGAAAGTAAAACGGCATGGAATGGCCAAATAGTACACTGACACCTGGATGATTGACTAGAAAGAAATAATGCTGGAAGTGCAGAGGCGTGGTAACCATTAAGGAGGTAAATACTGGTATAAAGTATTTCAGATGAAGCTGACAGTTGGCCTAACGCTCTGAACTCAATGTTTGTGATGTATTGTGATCAGTGTAAAAAGAGAGTATAAGTTAGTTATGAAGTAGAAGGTACATCCTTCTTGTTTACAGGGACCGTGGTCTTGATGGTACTGAGCAGCACCTGGTCAGAGCTTTGCTGAATCCAGAGTCGGACAGCATACTCCTTGGTCTTTTTAGCTATCAGTGAGGTGTCTCCAGAGCCCAGGGGAGAATTCGAGCAGAGGAGTCCTTTCCTGCCGCCATCACGCAAGATAAGCTGATTTGGCCAGCTGAGCTCAACATTATGTCCCCTCATCTTGAAATGACTTTGTAAAAATAACATTCAGAGGGGAATTTAATTGTCTTAATATCAGGAACTGAGAACATCTCCAATACTAGTCCCAAAAGACAAACTATTGAAGTCATGATGACAAATACCAACAGAGCTTGAACAAAACAAAACAAGTATTACCTCATATTACCACTACACAACTGACACACATAGGATATTTTTAATAATATATGTCACTACAATATTCATATTGATAAAGTCTGTACATATACTTGTAATTAAAATTGATTGTGATTCCTGGTTCCTTTGTATTTGAATCAGGACACATATACCTTTATGACAACAATGAATACATATTGTTATTTGAAAAGTTATCAGTGACTCCTTAAGATATTCTCATAGAGTGTTATATGTATGTGAGTGTCACAGTGTTGTCAAGAGTAGTGGATTAAATTAAATTGTTTATCTGTCTGTTGTTGTGACTTACACTTCACCATACTCATACCCTAGACACATAACGTAGCATCACACTATTCCAGAATAATTCTGACTGAGATATATAGATATGTGGTAGCTAGTAAGGTTATCTATAATACACTACTCTTAATAGATATAGATACCTTCACAGCTGATCTCAGTCAGTACACTAAGTCCCCTATAAATATTTATAACATCCCACTTCACCACATATATTGGGGTCTCGCTCTTGGGATTTTGAATCTTTCCCTATTAAAAATATTGGGGGTAATTCACTTCAGGGAATATAAGAATTAAAAGGTATCCTTGGGTGGAATTAAATAAGGTTGAGCTCACGGTGCCTGTGTTGTCCATTAGATATATTTAGAGATTAAATTGTTGGTTAGACATTGTAGAAATTTACCTGATAGACAATGGCGGACCTGGCCAAATTTCGATCTGCTGCTGTACAGACTGCAAAAGAGTTAGGATTAGATGGGCAAGTTATGGTTGCCTATGTCACTACGGAATGTGACAAATTTATTGAACGCGAAGAAAGAAGATTAGAAAAAGAGGCCGAAAGAAAGTTAGAGGCTGAGACTAAGAGGTTGCAGATTGAAGCTGAGGCTGAGACTAAGAGGTTGCAGATTGAGGCTGACAAAGAGGCTAAGAAATTGGAAGCAGAAAGGGAAGAGAAGAAATTAGCTGCAGAAAGGGAAGAGAAGAAATTAGCTGCAGAAAGGGAAGAGAAGAAATTAGCTGCAGAAAGGGAAGACAAGAGATTAGCTGCAGAAAGGGAAGCAGAAAAAGAGGAGAAGAGATTACAAAGGGAACATGAGTTACGACTAAGGGAGTTTGAGTTTCAGGGCCATGCTCCTGAAAATGGTGCCAGTCCCTTTGCCTCTGATGCCACTGCTAGCCAAGGAGCCTCAACCTCAGCTATGAATTTTCATTTAGATCATTTTGTTGAGAAAGACGATGATATAGAGAGCTACCTAAATAGGTATGAACTATTAGCTACCACGTATGGGTTAGAGAGAGAAAGGTGGAGCTTAAAGTTTCTCATGGAACAAGGTGCAGAGAGGCTGGATGAGTTGCTAAATGTTGCTGAAAGGTATCAAGCAGCTCAAGCAGAGGTAACAGGTAATAAAAAGAAACAAGTGGATAACTTTAGGGCACCACAGAACTTTAATAAATTTGATCCTAAGGATCAAAATAAAGGTAAGCACCAATTTGATAGGCCACGGTATGAAAATAAAAATAAATTCCCACAATTCGATGAAAGGAAATATGATGAAAGAAAATCTTTCAACCAAGGAAAAAGGTGGTGTAAAAATTGTCAGATGGACAATCATGACACTGACCGTTGCAGAAGGAAACCTGTGTATATGGCAACCCTTCAGGTCAGGTCGACCTCAAGACAGGAGGAGGATATTATGTTGGATACCACTCCAGAAGAGATGAGGAAGGCACAGGCTGGGGATAAAACACTCAAGCCTTGTTTAAGAAAATTGTCAACTTGTCATACAACTCCAGGCAAGGGAGATTTTTACATGAAAAACAAGTTGATGTATAGGAAGACTGGAGCTAGATCCAAAGGTCACGGACAACTGGTTCTTCCAAAAAGATATAGGGCAGACTTAATAAGGAGCCTACATGTGAAACCAGATGGGGACCATGAGAAGATAGGTACCATCATTCAAAAGGTGGCTCACAATTATTATTGGCCCAAAGCAAGATGGGACATTGAGAATTTTGTAGAAAGGTGTAGCATAGCACATGAGGGAACACCCACAAGTGGGAATATTGATCAGGACCTGGACACGCCACGGGGCAAAATTAGGCCTGATAATAAAAAGAAAAATAGATTTGATAAAGTGGACCAAATGAAATGGGAAGCCCCTTTTCACGGACAAGCTTCACTTAACTGTTTTACAATGGCCACTATGCGGAGAGTGCAAAAAGATGTCTTACCCCAGGATAAGCCGACAATCCCTCAATCGGACTTAAACAAACTGGAGGAAGAGGATGTAGAGAGGAAATCTCTCATCAAGAATTTTAAGAGGGGAGACAGCCCCAAAAGAAAAATTGGTAGCGGTCGTTTTGTGAATGATAACTCTGGGAGGAAAAATCATCACTATAAAGCTTCGAGTGGAAGAGACCATACCGGTGCATGGACAAATAGGTCCACACAATTAAAGGTCCATATGTAGCTATGTTAAGAACGTGGACTGATGAAAAGGCAGAGGAAAACATTACATCTTCATACCAATATGTGAATGAGCTGACCACTCGGTTAAAAACTGGCTGGAAACTTGCCAATGAAAATTTGAAACAAGCCAGGAAGAAACATGCTGCCTATTATAACAGGAAGGCGAAAGACAGAAATTTGGCTGTGGGAGAGAAAGTACTGCTTCTTTTGCCCGGGAGTCAGAATAAGTTACAAATTGGATGGCAGGGTCCATATACAGTTTTAGAGAAGGTGTCTAGAACAAATTATAAGATAGATAAGAAGGGGAAAGAAAAAATCTATCATGTGAATCTCCTGAAGAAATATTTGGAAAGAGAACATCAGGAAGAGACACACTTGTTGACCTTGTCCATCGCCATGGAGATGAAAAAGGAACCACTTTCATCATTTGAATATCCATTACACCCCTGTGAGACAGCAGCACAGGTGAAAATCAGTACACATTTAACGAAAACTCAGAAAGAGAGAGTGCAACAGGTTCTAAATAATCATGCAGAGGTGTTAACAGACCGACCAGGGCATACAAACCTATTGGAATATGATATGAAACTAATAGACTCCACACCTGTCTGTATGAAACCATATTCGATTCCGTTTGCTAAGGAAAAAGCTTTGAAGGAAGAGATAGACTATCTATTGAAGGAAGGAATTATTTCACACAGTGAATCTTCGTATAGTTCCGGTGTTGTACTCTTAAGGAAGCCCTCTGGAGAACATAGACTCTGTATAGATTACAGGAGACTGAATGCTATTACAGAAGGACAGGTGGATCCATTGCCGGATACAAATCAGCTGTTTGCCAGGCTAAATAAAGCTAAATATTTCTCAAAAGTGGATCTGAGTAAAGGATACTATCAGATTCCAGTAAAGCCTGAGGTTAGACCATACCTAGCTTTTAGTACCTCAGAAGGACACTATGAGTTAATAGATTGCCATTTGGATTGAAGAATGCGCCTAGTGTCTTCTCTAGAATGATGAGAAAATTATTGGATCCTCTGAATAATCCCTGTATAACAAATTTTATGGATGATATCCTTATAGCAACAGAAACATTTGAGGAACACATTGACTCTCTGAACATGCTGTTTGATCGACTTAGGGAGGCAAATTTAACAGCCCGACCAACCAAATGTTGCGTTGGATGTAAAGAATTGGAATTTTTGGGACACACAGTTTATCAGGGAAACATGACCCCTGACCCAAAGAATTTAGAGAAACTACAGAAAGCCCCGAGACCACAAACCAAGAAGGACGTGAGATCCTTTGTCTCATTATGTGGTTTCTACCAGAAGTATATCAAAAACTTTAATTCCATATGTGCACCGTTAACTGAATTGACACGTAAAGGACATCCAGATCGCATTACATGGACACCACAATGTGAAATGACTTACCAAGAATTGAAGGAAAAGCTCACAAGTAAACCCATTTTGAAATTACCTGACTTAAGTCAAGAATTCATAGTAAGGACGGATGCAAGTAATATTGGGTTAGGTGCAACTCTACTACAGAAATCAGATGCATTGGATGGGGAATTAAGCCCAGTGGCATATGCTAGCAGAAAGTTGAATAAAGCTGAAATCAACTACTCAACTAGCGAAAAAGAATGTCTTGCAGTAATATGGGCGATAAAGAAATTCAATATTTATCTATATGGGAAGGCATTTAAGTTGCAAACAGACCACAAACCTTTATCGTTTCTAGCACAGGCTAGGCATGAGAACTCCAGGTTACTCCGATGGTCTTTACTTTTGGCTCCATATAATTTTAGCATTGAGTATATATCTGGAAAAACCAATTTGGGAGCGGATTTTTTAAGCCGCCATCCGTGTGATGAGAATCACCGTAAACCCCAGAAATAATAATAAATTTCTCTATGTGTATATAGAATAAAGGACTGACATATAATGTCTGTTTTAAGAGGGGAGGTGTCGTGGAATATTCTAATCCACATATATAAATTATTAGGTAAATATGAAGCCTAACAAATAAAATTAATAAAGAAAAGAGCAATGGTAAAATAACAGTGCTGTCACAAAGAAGGTACTCGAAATCCCCCTTGTTTTCTGCTTCGTCTGCAAATTGTAACGCTTTCACGTTGATAGTAAAAGCTTACTGTATTATACCCGCTTTCTTCAATGAAACGTGTGCTGTATTTCTTGGAAAAACATTGAGAGGCACCCTGCGTAATGACCTAAATTAATCCTAACATTAATTATATTACGTTACCAAAACGAACGAACAGATGGACTCAAATAGAAAGAGAGAGGGGCGAATAAAGCCGAACGCATGCAAAATTAAACACGCGTCTCGCTATTAATGCCACCCCCAACACGCGTCGCGCGATACACAATTACTACTATCACGCGTGTTAGGCTACAAGCACTAACTTTTTCGGACGGACAGTGATAAATTCACTACCCTTCCCAGAGTTAGGTTTTAAAATCATAAAAAACGCTTATTAGGAAAGATAACAATAGATGGGTTTACGTTTGAAAACATTACAGTACCCAGACAGCACATCTTCGAAACAGGAGGTAGAAGTAATTGCATATTTTGAACGCAGCCACGTAGCTCCTTTAAATTTGGATATTTGGGTTCCTTAGGGCTTGCTGACAAAGAATATGTAAAACGTTACGCAAATAGTCCAGGAATTAATAAATTATAACCAAAATAAAATAGTGGGGATGCCTGACAACATGGAATCATTTCTGCTCATAAAATTTTTTTTTTTACGTGTTTGAAAAAACCTTACGTTACAGAAATAGCCTACCATGTAAACTCCAAATTGATTGGAGCGCAACAAATGAAAGACTAACCACGATTGGTCGGGCTATAAATACTATCTTGGTTGTTAGGGAGACGTAGGAAGGTAACATTTTTTCAAACACTTGTCGAAACGTGGCTCGATTGGCCAGACTCGCTGATATAATCACTTGGGAGCGTTAGTTCGAAACCACTTGTTTAAATAAGCTTGATAAAGCAACAGTGCGTTGAAGCCAGCTCATATCTTGCTAAATAAAAGCCTGGAACATAAGCAGATGGGAATTTGTGCCAGTAAATGTGCCAGAATTCATTGCTAATCAACGTATCTGTGTTTATTCTATGAATTGTGGTAAGCTGAAACCATTCAGTATCTTTTAATGAAAATTGAATGTGAATTGTTAATTTATGCCTGTATATATATGTGTAGTTCAGTGGCAAACAGGAGATAAAGCCTATAATACTCCAGCCTGAACAGAGGGTGTCGGAGGAAAGTAAAACGGCATGGAATGGCCAGATAGTACACTGACACCTGGATGATTGACTAGAAAGAAATAATGCTGGAAGTGCAGAGGCGTGGTAACCATTAAGGAGGTAAATACTGGTATAAAGTATTTCAGATGAAGCTGACAGTTGGCCTAACGCTCTGAACTCAATGTTTGTGATGTATTGTGATCAGTGTAAAAAGAGAGTATAAGTTAGTTATGAAGTAGAAGGTACATCCTTCTTGTTTACAGGGACCGTGGTCTTGATGGTACTGAGCAGCACCTGGTCAGAGCCTTGCTGAATCCAGAGTCGGACAGCATACTCCTTGGTCTTTTTAGCTATCAGTGAGGTGTCTCCAGAGCCCAGGGGAGAATTCGAGCAGAGGAGTCCTTTCCTGCCGCCATCACGCAAGATAAGCTGATTTGGCCAGCTGAGCTCAACATTATGTCCCCTCATCTTGAAATGACTTTGTAAAAATAACATTCAGAGGGGAATTTAATTGTCTTAATATCAGGAACTGAGAACATCTCCAATACTAGTCCCAAAAGACAAACTATTGAAGTCATGATGACAAATACCAACAGAGCTTGAACAAAACAAAACCAGTATTACCTCATATTACCACTACACAACTGACACACATAGGATATTTTTAATAATATATGTCACTACAATATTCATATTGATAAAGTCTGTACATATACTTGTAATTAAAATTGATTGTGATTCCTGGTTCCTTTGTATTTGAATCAGGACACATATACCTTTATGACAACAATGAATACATATTGTTATTTGAAAAGTTATCAGTGACTCCTTAAGATATTCTCATAGAGTGTTATATGTATGTGAGTGTCACAGTGTTGTCAAGAGTAGTGGATTAAATTAAATTGTTTATCTGTCTGTTGTTGTGACTTACACTTCATCATACACATACCCTAGACACATAACGTAGTCATCACACTATTCCAGAATAATTCTGACTGAGATATATAGATATGTGGTAGCAAGTAAGGTTATCTATAATACACTACTCGTAATAGATATAGATACCTTCACAGCTGATCTCAGTCAGTACACTAAGTCCCCTATAAATATTTATAACATCCCACTTCACCACATCGTGTAGAACATAAAGATTTAAATAGTATGACAAGATCACCAATTTGGAGCCGCTGACAAGATCACCAATTTGGAGCCGCTGACAAGATCACCAACGTGGAGCCGATGATAAGATCACTAATGTGGAGCCGATGACAAGATCACTAATGTGGAGCCGATGACAAGATCACTAATGTGGAGCCGATGACAAGATCACTAATGTTGAGCCGCTGACAAGATCATCAATGTGGATCCGCTGACAAGATCAGCAATGTGGAGCCGCTGACAAGATCATCAATGTGGAGCCGCTGACAAGATCACCAATGACGTGCCGCTGACAAGATCACCAATGGAGATCCGCTGACAAGATCACCAATGGTGATCCGCTGACAAGATCACTAATGTGGAGCCGCTGACAAGATCACCAATTTGGAGCCGATGACAAGATCACTAATGTGGAGCCGATGACAAGATTACTAATGTGGAACCGCTGACAACATCAATGTGGAGCCGCTGACAAGATCACCAATGTGGAGCCGATGACAAGATCACCAATGTGGAGCCAATGACAAGATCACCAATGTGAAGCCGATAACAAGAATTAGACAAGTGCCAGTAGAACAAGAGGAGAAAATAAGACGCTGATGATGGATACAACACACTTACGAAACCTGGCAGTCCTTTATCCTGGAATTCCCAAAGAGGGATAAAACACACGGAGAAGAGAACTGGAGCCAACAATGAATGTGATGAGAAAGACATGCAGATACCTTGAGATGATGGCACGCAACAGGAGGACCTTGACATTCGTTTATATCAAACCTATGCTACTTGGGGAACTGAAATATTAAAGATGAAAGAGAAACATGTTTCCCAGGCCAGAAGGATCGCACGCAATACCCACTTATAAACAAACAGCCAGTTACTTTGGCCCATAAACAAGCACTTAGAATCTCAAAGCTAAGTTGTTCAGTGGGAGAGCTGTAGTGGTGTTTGATGGTATTGTATGATGGTGATATTACTAAATGTAATTGTATGAGGCCAGCTGTGAAGGCTCCTGAGATAAAATGTAATTGTGAATTGTCAGAAGGCCTTTCTTGCTACCACTACGACCTCACACTTAATTTTTTTTAATGAATGTGGCTACGTAAAGTGTCTAGGGTTATGATATGTAGTGTGGTGTAATAGGTTATAGATATACCCACAGATATTTAACAAGACTAATAATATTAATAAATGTTAAAATACACTGAACTAACTCACGTGTGTAAAAATTTTTTTGAAAAATTATATTACATTTATTTTGTTCTGGATCAATTTTTTAGGTTGACCAGAACTTAAAAGGATTTAGAGATTATGAAAGAAATGCATGGAATATTATATCATAAATGCAATAGTGTACATATATATGTACTATACTAGTTAGTTTTATTAAAATGTTCTAGTAGTCATCTACTTGGGAGGATAGTTAATGTTTGTGCTGTTGGGGTGGCCTCATCACACCTGTCTATATTGACTACACAGTGTCCAGAAAATGGTGGGAATTTTTATGGGGGTATTAGTAACTACACAGCGTTGGTGAATGTCCAGCAGACCAGAGGCTCACTCATCTTGTAGTTGTAGCTCTGGTGCTGAAATCAGGTGGTCCCACCTCTCCGTGCTGGCGGGCAATAATGGTGGTCTCTGTCACAAGTACTGCACAGATACACTCGAGTAAAGTCACCAACTGAATAGACACTGCTTTGTTGACAACAGAAACTCACAGCTCTGCAATCAAAGTATAGGCCATGTGTCAAAATCTATTCTCTACCCACGTCTGGACACAACACTGACACAACAACCACATCATACAGACAGGTCAGATCTCTCTGACCAAACAGCACATTTACCATGGTGGTTTTACATCAGATAGATCCTCCCAGACTATAGATTCTGAAAAATATTTATTAGTTTTCTGCCCTAAAAGAGGATAGGTAGTATGTTTCATTATTCTCAACACTTGATCTGTCTTGCCTAACTCTTGCTGGAGTTTATGTACATTGTTGGTCCCTAGACCCTGACTAGGGCGGGGGGTCTAGAGCAAATCCCTACTTGTTTGTAAGGCTAGATTTCGATATGGCAGTATCAAATCACTCGAACATGAAACAATATTTAAAATATATAAGGAAATAATTTCAATCTTACCAGATTATGAATAAATAACACAGAATTGCTAGCAAAACTCAGCTGAGCTGCTGGCTATAGTATGGCGTCCCTAAACTTCTTACACTTTCTTTCATATGGAAATCACCACACTTTAAAATCTGTGTCTATCACTGAACAACTATTGAGAAATGACCCCAAATCCGCGTCTAAGCGCCGACAATATGCTTGTCTGTGGCCAATCACTGCCTAGGTTTATTTGAATTTCAAATTTCCTACACTAAAGTCATTTCAGTCATGCTTCAGTCAAGTATGGATGGTTATCTGTTAGTCTGTCCGTCTCTACTTGTGTTTCTACAAAATGTACTTGATTTTTGAACCAACCTTTCTCTCCCCTCCAAAATTTTGTCGTTAAAAGTTATTTTTAGACACAGCCACCACAAATATCCCTTCTCTTCCATACTACGTAGATTTGAACACCTGCGTCTCGAGGTCGTGTTTTTTTTGTGCAATTAGCGACACTTTTAGATTCAATACAGTCTGTCGATGATGTGAACAACACTGTCTTTTGTCATTATCTTCAATATTATCTATCCGTCTGTAAAATTAAGAACATATTAGTTCACTGCTCAGAATAGGCCATCCGGCCAGCTAATTTTTATATTCCTAACATTAATATTAAGAAAAAAGTACTTTTTAAATTTTGTAATATTCCAAACATCTGCGTTTTAGCCGCTGAATTCAAATCAAGGGCTTGGTATCGCGCAAAAGCGTCCAATAAATGACTGTGGCGTAACATATCTATGGTCCCTTCTGTCGAGTTGCTTACTTTTTATGTCAACTTGGGAAACGTGACTTTTCTCCGTTTCCCCCCCCAATTGCGTCTCCTTAGCCTTTCTAGTCTCACGCAATCTTTCCAGTCATATTTTTTTCCTTTTTGATCCGCCGTTCCCTTCCTGTCTAGCAAGTCAATTATTATGGAGGATGATGACCCGCGGTCTAGGCGATCATGTACTATTCGCAGCCTACGCATTATGTTTTTATCCTTAAATGTTATCTTTGGAGATATTTTACCGTTGTATCTCTGTCAATTTCACTACAAGAGCTCCATCAAAGAATTGCATATATTACATATTCTCTGTTATATTCTGGTTAGGCCAGCAGTGGGGATATTTAAATACTGCGAGATTCTTTGTCGTATACTAAACCCGGATTGAAATCTCAAGGCGAACAAATAAAGCCACCGTCATTGCAAACATGTTTCCTCTACCTAAAGCTAGACAAGAGTTTACCTGTAACCTCTATTTCACATTAAGAGGACAGACGTGACAAAGTTCTACACTTGACCTCTGACCCAGTTTTACAATCTGTTTAAATGTTTCATGTATGTAAAGTGCATATCTATCTATCTATCTATCTATCTATCTATCTATCTATCTATCTATCTATCTATCTATCTATCTATCTATCTATCTATCTATCTATCTATCTATCTATCTATCTATCTATCTATCTATCTATCTATCTATCTATCTATCCATCCATCTACCCATCCACCATCCACCCGTTTGTCTTTCCGTCTGTCTGTCGGTCGGTCTGTCTGTCTGTCTATCAATCTGCCTATCTGTTCTGTGTACCCGTCTATTTATCTAAGAAAAAAAAACCAGATTGCTGCAAACATATGGTGCGGACATCTATAACCATACATGTTTACAACGACACTTTTATACTGTACTAGCGGCCATACCCGGCCCAGCCCGTGTCCATGTCGGAATGACTGCAAGTTGGGTTTGGTGCGAATCGTTTTAGGAAGGTTTAACTTGTTTTTGTTTTTAATTGTATTGTTGCATTGAAGTGTGCTTCTAAGGGGGAAAAAAATTAAGTACGGGCTTCTTTGTAGACGACATTGGTATTACAGTCACTTAACGTGTAAGTGTTCCGACGCAGGCAAATCATCGGGATTCTTGGTATGCAGACTGTCTCCCCACTACCACAACCACCAGTCTGCTTTTTTAATTCTTTTATTCCAAGGATGTTTTTAAATCGTAAAAAGTCAAATCATTTAAAAACAGACATAAATAAGATAAAAAGTACATGCAATCTGCACCTATATACGAGGGGCGTTCAGAAAGTAATGCACCACATCGTTTTTCTCAGCAATAATGAAGATAGAAGCATGAAATTTTGCACACTTCAAATATGGCATGTGCCAATTGTGTGCACTAAATTGCACTGCAACCGGCCAAATAATACGGCTGCCCTAAACCGTTGAAATAGAGCGTGTTAGCAACTTGCGTTATAAACAGCGAATTGGGATAGAATTTTTCGTTGCAGAGAAGGAAACTGTTGTGAATATTCACAAGCGTCTATGTCAGTGGTTCCCAAAGTGGGCGGTACCGCCCCCCTGGGGGCTTTGGAAGGGTCCAAGGGGGCGATAAGGAAAAAATGGGCCAGAGGGGGGCGTTCAGTAGTAAACAGTGGGCGTTTAGTAGTAAGGGTGGTTCAGGATTTGACAAGCTAAATTCAGTACGTGCGGGGGAGAAAGGAATTGTGGATTTGAGAGACAACATCAGTGAAGCGGGGACGATGTGGATGGTTGCATTACTAGGATCGTTAAGCAGGGCATAGTTTCGTCCATGCGTGGGATTCTGAGCTCAGCTAACCATCGCTGACCATAAATGGTAATCTGGAACTGCTAGGAAAGGGGGTTAACCAAACACCTATTGTCCATTCGTTCACTCCTGAAGGAAGGTAAATGATCCGTGCCGATGGCATTGAAGAAATTAGATACTTGCTGGTGATTCAGAAAGTACCAACTTTGCTTTGTTGCGGAATTTATTTTCTCGGTATTTGCGGGGGCTAGTGGTAGCTAGATATTCGCAGATTGGTAATAAATAAGAGAAAAGGTTCAAGGGAGAAAGTTTTTAAAGGTACTTGGCATTATAAATCAGTCTTTGATCCTCTGAACCGGCTTTCCTACCTTACATTCAGACTTTCATAAATCGACTGGCGCGATGTACGTTTCCCGTCTATTTCAACTTTGCGCTGGCTATGAGCAAAACCAAGAAACTTTCTCAGCTTTTCTTTTGTGAACAGTGGTTTCAAATAAGCGTGTACCGGGTTCAAACAATTTCATCCTGTCGATAAGGTAAGTTTTCTTACTTATATTTTTTGTTTGTTTGCACAGAGCTAGCATCAGTTTTACTAACATTAATTATTAATTAATTGGGAAGAATTTGGAGAAAAGCTAGAAAAAGATGCACAAGAAAACCAGAAATTGTTCTATAAGACCCTAAAGAACACGAGGAAGGAAAAACAATGCCCTCTCAAATTTATAAAGGACAAGCAAGGCAAATTGCTTACTGCCCCGACGGAAGTAATGGAAAGATGGAAAGAATATTTCTCAGAACTCCTGGATGGTGAGCATGGTGAAGCATCAGAAATGATAAACACTAGCACAGAAGAGAAAACCAATGATGGTGAAGATGACATAAAGATGGAAGAACTGAAGGCAGCACTGGAGAAAATCAAGATGGGCAAAGCAGCAGGGCATGATGGTATAACACCAGAAATGGTTAAGTTCATAGGAGCATCAGGCGACCTATTACTCTTAAGGGTTTTACAGGCAGCGTGGTACAACAAGACAATACCAAAGGATTGGGAGATTGCCATCATAACACCAATTTTCAAACAGGGTGACAATCGACAGTGTGGAAACCATAGAGGCATATCCCTTCTCAGTGTCCCTGGTAAAATCTACTCTAGAATCCTAGAGCAGAGACTCCGACGCCTAGCTGAGCCACAATTGGATGAGGTCCAGTGTGGCTTCCAAGCAAACTGAAGTACTCAAGACCTAATCTTCACACTCAGACAGCTGAGTGAAAAGGCCCTTGAGTATAAGAGTGAGATGCATCTTTGTTTCATAGATCTGGAAAAGGCGTTTGACAGGGTCCCCTGGAGCAAACTTTGGGACTGTTTGGCAAGGAAGAATATTCCAGCACCTCTGATTCATGCTATACAGAGCTTCTACAAGTCTTGCAGAAATTGTGTGAGGACAGCAAACCATAAGTCAGAAGAGTTCAGGACCACCACTGGTGTAAGACAAGGTGATATCCTATCACCATACCTCTTCATACTCCTTATGGACGATGTCATCAAGGCATGTAAGGAGAGAACAAGAAAGTATTCAGTGGGGTACTGGAAGATGAGACAGGTCTATATTTCGGAGCTGGCATTTGCTGATGATGTTGCCCTGATTGCTAAATCAGAGGCACATCTCCAATCCAACCTGCAAGTCTGGAAGGAAGAGCTGGAGAAGAGAGGGATGGTCATAAGCAGCTCTAAAACAAAATCCATGGTGATATCACGAGAAGAAAGAAGACATCAGATTAAGCTGGGAGAACAGGTCCTGGAGCAGGTCGACCACTTTAAATACCTCGGAGCTATTATAGACCGAAAGGGAGGCATCAAAGAAGAGTTGGCCACTCGAAAAGCAGCAGCTGGGAGACTTTTTCAGGCCATAAATCGAGGATTCCTCAGCAAGAGAGAGGTTGGTAAGAAAACGAAGATGGCTGTATACCGCTCCACCTATGTCCCAGTCTTGACATATGGATGCGAGTCATGGGCAATGACTACAACCCATAAAAGCCAGATCCAAACCTCAGAAATGAGGTATCTGAGGAAGGTGGTTGAAGTAACAAGAAGAGACATGGTACGCAACCAGACGATACGTCAAGGCCTTAAATCCTACCCCCTGCAGACCCAAGTAGAACAGTCTCAACTAAGATGATTTGTTTGGCCATGTCTGCAGAATGGGAGAAGATCGGATACCACGACAAGCATGGGAAACAAAGAGCCAAGGATCCAGACCCCAAGGACGACCCAGAGTCCGCTGGGAGGACAACATTTGAAGGACCGAGGACTAGAATGGAACCAGGCCAGGAGGAAGACAGCCGATAGGACAGTCTGGCGCTCTCTCTTCCAAACCTCTACACCTCACGGTAGAAGGGGAACGACTAAGTAAGTAAGTAAGTAAGTGAGTAATTATTAATTAAGCAGATACATTTTGATACAAATTTGCCGTATATTGAATATTTCTGTTCAGTCCATTATATTACATCCTTTTAATTTGTTACCGGGATCTCCACACTTTGTAGTTAGGCTACTGTCTCTCAATTTTTAAATCTGAAGATCTATCAATATAGTGCGTTATTTTATATTTTGTTCATATTAAATAACTATTATTATACTTTATGAAATGATTATTGGATTACTTCAGTGTTGGTGTGGCTGTTGATAATTGTGTTTTTTTTTTTCCTGATTGTTGTATTTTTCTAATTTATTTATGGCTGTGGTTAAGAAACTTTATAAAATAAAAGAGTAAACTGGTAAGAACATCTGTGTCAACATTTTTGTAAAGCCACTTTTAAATCAGCTTTTGTTGTTTACTCGACGAACATTTTTCTATCTGCAAAATTGTAAAATTAATTCTTTGTTCTAGAATTCAGAACAAATATGGCAAAAGCAGAACAAACCAAAAAGAAGTGCAGACAATACAGCGTGGAATATCTGAAATATGAATTTATTCCAGCACTAAATAACCAACAACTGCCAATGTGTCTATTATGTGAGAGGGCCTTTTCAAATGAGGCGATGAAACCTTCCGGACTACTTGAACATTTGAAAAAAATTCACCCAGATAAAACAGATAAAAGTTTGACATATTTTCAGTCACTTCGTGAAAACTTTCAGAAACGTAAAACAGTCCGTGACATGTTTGTCAACACTTCACAACAAAGCTGTGATGGTTTGCGAGCTTCATACAAAATTTCATTGCTGATAGCTAAATCTGGAAAGTCTCATACAATCGCAGAAAATTTGATTTTGCCAGCTATAACGGAATTTGTGAGTACAGTTATGCAAAAGTCACATGAACAAATAATTATAGCAATTCCGCTCAGCTCAGTTCAAAGAAGAATAGATAAAATGGCTGAGAATGTTGAAAATACATTGTGCAACATACTTAGGACAACAGAATTTGCATTGCAGTTGGATCAGTCAACTTTGCCTAGCAACGAATCTTTGCTTCTTGCCTATGTTCGCTTCGTAAAAGATGAAAGCTTGGTTCAAGAGTTGGTATTTGCTAAGCAACTAGTAAGTGATACAAAAGGAGAGTCAATATTTCGTGTAGTAGAGAAATTTTTCAAAGAGAAGGACATTCCGCTTACTAACATTCTTGCTTGTGCAACAGATAGGGCACCATCAATGATAGGTTCTTACCGCGGGTTTATCGCTTTCTTAAAAGAAGCTGTACCTGGTATATTTACAATATACTGTGTAATTCACAGACAACATCTTGTCGCAAAAAATCTAAGTGATCGGCTTCACAAATCATTAAATACTGGTATCACAATGATTGACAAAATTAAGTCCCATGCTCTCAATTCTCGACTATTTCGAGAGCTTTGTACTAAGAATGATGAACACTTTGAACGTTTGCTGATGCACACAGAAGTTAGGTGGCTCTCAAAATAAATTGTCTGAGACGGTTTTATACTCTTTTTGAAACTGGTAGAATTCTTCAAAGATTCGCATGCTTCGCTCCGTACAGAACTAACGAATGTCAGGCATGACATTGCATATTTGTCAGATTTATTCACAAAGTTTAACGAAATAAATCTACAACTGCAAGGAAATGATATTAATCTATAAAAGTATAATCTGTCGTCTCCACGTTTCTGGCCAAATTAACGCTATTCAAACGTAATATTGACCGTCACGAGTTAATCCAATTTCCCAGCCTCTTAGAGTTGGAGGAGAAAGACAAAATACCAGAGGATAATCTTCAAGTATATTGTGCACATCTAGATATGCTGCATAAAGACATGTCTCAAAGGTTTCGGGATCTTCTTTTGATCACAATTCCAGACTGGATAATAAATCCATTCCTGGACGCGTGCAGTGAGGAACTAGGAAGGGTGGAAGAGAAACTGATATCGCTACAAAATGACGTTGAGCTTAAGCCAATGTTCAAGAAATCATATCAAGACTTTTGGTTGCAGAAAGAAATTTCTGAACGCTACCCTGCAGTGTGGGGAAAGGTTAAGATGTTCTGTATTGCCTTTCCAAAGTCGTATTTAGTAGAGCGTGGTTTCAGCGCGGTTGTACAACTTCTTTGGAAGCAGAGAAACAGACTGCAGATTACTGAACGTGGGGATCTGAGACTCCTTCTAAGTAACTTTCAGCCTGATGTTGAGAAGCTGATATCATTACACCAGGCACATCCATCTCACTGAAGTTAAAAATGAAATAAGTTTGTTACTAATTTACTTTCGCATACTGCTGTTTATTTTACAGCATTAAGTAATTAAGTTTTTCTTTTTAAATTAAGTTAATAAATAAGCGTATCTGTAGGTTTATATTAGAATGTGATACATTGAGCAATTAGTTGTTACTGTATTAACAGTTGCTCTTATTCTTCACTCTTTACATTTTTTTATGTACTGTGAGGAAATGCAGGGGGCGCTGGGGACATGCCCTGGGAGCAAAGGGGGCGGTGACCCAAAAAAGTTTGGGAAACACTGGTCTATGTGATGGATATGGAAGTTTTGCAGTCGACAGGAGTACAATCAGTCACTGGATTCAGAGAATCAAAGAATCAGAAAGTGGAGATACGGAGCTGCTTGATCGGCCGCGCTGTTGACGTCCTGCCACAAGCCACCAACGCAGAAATGTTGAAATATGCTGAGGGCATTATTCTTACTGATAGGCGAATCACTACTCAACAATTGGCCTTACAGCTGTCAGTCAGCATTGGTAGTGCAAATGCAGTTATAAAAACTCTCGGATTTTCTAAGGTTTGCACAAGATGGGTTCCTCGAAGTCTCACAAATGACCACCGATTGCAAAGGAAAGCAATTTCTTCTGAATTGTTGGAGCGTTTCAATGCTGATTCAGAGAACTGTTTGGCTAAGATCGTTACAGGCGACGAAACCTGGGCACATCATTTTGAACCTGAGACAAAAAGACAGTCAATGGAGTGGCGTCATCCGCAATCACCAAGAAGAAAGAAATTTAAGACAATTCCTTCAGCTGGAAAGGTCATGATCACTGTCTTTTGGGATATTGACGGTGTGATTCTTGTGGACGTTATACCAAGAGGACAGACAATCAATTCGCAAGCTTACATTAAGACATTGAAAAAACTCAATCAACGTTTTCGCAGAGTTCGGCCGCACAAGAATCCAGCAGACCTGCTTCTCCTTCACGACAATGCGCGCCCTCACACAAGTCTGGCAACACGGGAAGCAATCACCAAATTGGGTTGGACTGTACTACCCCATCCACCCTATAGTCCCGATTTGGCACCCTCTGATTTTCATCTATTTGGTTCACTTACAGATGCACTCCGTGGGACAAGGTTTGAAGATGAGGAAGGAGTGATTCATGCAGCGAAGAAATGGCTACATGATCAAGACAAAATCTGGTACGGGCTAGGAATACATGCACGTGTTTAGCGCTGGCATAAAGCCGTACAAGTTGATGGGGATTATGTTGAATAATACCGATGTTTACATGACATATCCATGTATGTTGTGTATAAATTTCATGCTTTTTGAATAAACAGCTCCTGAGAAAAACGATGTGGTGCATTACTTTCTGAACGCCCCTCGTATATATATATATATATATATATATATATATATATATATATATATATATATATATATATATATATATATATATATATATATATACACACACGCAGATACATACATGTGTATTCATGAACATACGTACCTCCACCCACACGCTCTTCTTATGTATTGAAATGTATGCACGTACACTACTAATGCCCTTTCCTCTATAAAATAATGATGTAAGGGGATGCATTAAATATAAAATCACACACGTGTAGTGTCACATGCATACTTCAACATAAAAAGGAAGGAGAATAGTACTCAATAAAATAAAGTCATTATTTCATTCAAAAAATGTTTTGCGCTTCCCTTCTCATTCTCATTATCTTTGCTCGGTTACTAAGTCTCCCAAGTGATGAAGTTCTGTTGGACGATGTGATAGGTGTAGAGTAAAGCAAAAATGACATTAAATTAAAGTACCTAACTAAGAATAAATACACCTATGTGTTAAAAAAAAAACCTAAGAAAAGGAAACCTACTTTTTCCGAGAAGTGGAATTATAATGCCTAAAAATGATCCAAAAAGAAAAAAAAACCTAAGTGTTTTTAAAAGAGGCACACAAACCTTGTCTACGATGTAATTCAAGACAAAAACGTAACAAAGAAATGGAAGGAAAACTGAAAATAATTAGGTAGTTAACTTATTAAGTAGTTAACTGTGAAAATTATTATGTAGGTAGGTAGCTAATATTCCCCCGCAAAATAGTAATTGAAAAAATAAAATAAAATAAAGCTACTAGCCTTTTCTCCATATCCAAATGAATCACTAACCAATTATTATGTCAGAACATACACAAATCTTCTAGCACAAATAATTGACATGAAGGCTTCTGTGTACACGAAATTGGTATTAAAAAATCTACATAGCTGAGAATAGATCAAACTTTCCTTATCAGGAATGCTGCACAAATAATTTAAATAAAGGCTTTTGTGTAGACTAAATTGGTAGTAACAACGTTTGTTGTTGTTGTTTTGAAGAGGTGATGGGTGGAGAGCGGGCACTTAACAGCTGACCGTTATTGCCTCTTCTCGTTCCATCTTGGTCTACCCTGTTCAACCTGAAAATTGGTTATAATTGGGGTATTTAGTGTCATTTTATTTACTAATTTTGTATTCAATTTAAATAACTATTGTCTTTTGCAGTTGCTGATTTTAAATTATATTAGTATTTGTCCATTTTATTTTCTCTTTTGTATTGTTTATGGATAACTATTGTCCTTTACGCGTGATTTTAATTTGTATTAGTATTTGTTCTTTTTGAGTTGTTGCCCTTCTTTTTAATTGCTCGTTGTCTTTCCTTGTCCTATGAGTAGTAAGTTTTTTGTTAATGATTTGTTAGCTCTTGTTGCTTAATTTCTATTTGGTTGAATGTCTTTTCTGAAGTACTAACCTTATATGTTTTCCTTCGTTTTATGTATATATCTTTTAATTATTGATTGGGCATCTCCTGGGGCATCTATACTTAAAACTTTATCATCTGTCATGTCTATATTGTGATTTCTATAGTAAGTTTTTAATTCAAGCCTTTTGTTGTTCGTACTTTTTACACTGGATCAGGTAGTGGTCTATGTCATTTTCTTCCTGACATTCTTGGCAGTGTGGTTCCTCTATCATAAAGTATGCTGCACCGAGACGGAGACGCCACAGTTTTTTGTTCGATGGTATCTTTAATTCTTCTCTGACCTGGCACGTCCTTGTTGGTTCTTTCAGCAGTTTGAACGCGTGTCTGCCTTTTCTATTGTTCTTCCATGTTGTCTTCCATTCCTCGTTTATAGTTAGCTTCACTTGGCTCTTGATCTCCGACCTTCCCAGTCCTGCTCTTATATTGTTTTTACTTATTCTTCCATTCTTGGCGAATTGGTCTGGCAACTCGTTACCAGCCATACCTATGTGTGCTGGAACCCATACTAGCCTGACACAACATCCTCTGTTCCCTAGTGATGTATTAATTGTTAGAATTTCTTCCTTTATGTCTGGCCGGCTACATTTACCTGGGTGTTCTAGTACTTGTAGTGATGATAGTGAGTCTGTAAATATCGTAACAGCTTCTGGTGGGTTATCTTCGATTATTTCTAAACTGTTTAGAATTTTTTTTTTTTTTTTGAAAGTGAACTTTATTTGCTTTCATTTCAATTTACAAATCCGTGTACATTTTACAAAGTGAAATACGTGGAAAGTACATGGACAATTTTTCAATTTACAAATCATGTGCATTTTACAACAAAGAAAAACGTGATAAAAGGGTTACATTTCAATATAAAGACTCCTCTTTTCACGCAAGTACTTTTGTACACATGCATACCTAAGAGAATGAGTTATATGTTTTAGACAAGGTTATGTATAAAAACCCTAGAAACACATAAGGTGGGAAGGAAAAGAAACAAGGTGTTTATTTTGGTGAATGTGTGTATAACCATATACATACATATTTAAAAAACTCATATTCATTACATTTCTTTAGATACTTATATTTGGAAAAGCTTCTTAGTGTGCCATACATGGAGTAGAAGTGCAATAAATAAAGGTCGCACACGCACACACACACGAATAAAAAGAAAGGTAAGACTGCGTTCGGAAGGTAAGCCAGTACAATCTGGTTCTTCGAAACAATTGATGCCTTAAAGGCACAATAGGCGGACCAGGGAAAGAGGGAAGCTTGAAAGACCAAATTTAAAGAGGGTGGTCAGTATGTGTTGCACAACGCTGAGTAGCCACGAGGGCTCAGCACACATTGTCACGAAGACAGAGACATAAATTAAGGGAGTATTTTGGAAGCGGTAACGTGGATGTTGAGGGAAAGATTTGCGGTAAGAACAGATTTTTCTTTTTTCCTCTTTTGACACTGTTGGGCATGTATATTAGCAAAAAAGTGGGGAAAAGAGAAAAAAAAGGGGGGGGGGGGGGAGATCGAATGGACATTGTTGGTACATGTGTCATACAAATAGACGTTTGAAACATTTCTTTGTTTCCCTAGGCGAAACACAAAACACACTAGGCATATTAAAATTGTTTACAGGTTTCAAGTCTCTTCTTCCATCATTTTTCTCTTTTTTCAATTTTTAACTGATCTTTATTCATTCTGCATTTCTCAAAGTGTCTCAAATAAACTTCACATGTTGTAAATATAGTGTCGTACCTGGGAGGTCACTGAAATTACATAGAAGAAAATATTATCTGCTCCACCCTCGGCATGTCGTACCAGGTGACTAATGGTGATTGCATTCTGAAGTAATTTCAGTGGACATCCTGGCTGACAGGGCAAAGGACACTGGAAAATTTTGTCTGGGCGAGATATTGAGAGCCCCCGGGTTAAAGGTATAGTGGTCAATTGTGTGCTGCGTTACGCTTTTGCTGCTTGGCAAGTTTCAACTAACAAGTTGAGCACACAGCCATGAGCAGTCATAAGGGTGGCTAGGCACATCGGTATTCCGAGAAAGATACAAGGGGTAGTTTGTAATCATGTTCCCTAAAGCATATCCATTTTGAAATTCCAAAACATGTTCATTTTACAACATACAATAAAATACATTCATAAACTGTAAGTACAAGGTAAGGAAAGTAAATACCAAAGTTGGACATTTCTGTACATTCATGTAAATTTGACTGTGTCCATTCATAATGCTGTAGTGGGTTTGATGGTATTGTATGATGGTGATATTACTAAATGTAATGTATGAGGCCAGCTGTGAAGGCTCCTGAGATAAAACGTAGTTGTGAATTGTCAGAAGGCCTTTCTTGCTACCACTACGACCTCACACTCAATTTTTTTTCTTAATGAATGTAGCTATGTAAAATGTCTAGGGTAATGATATGTAATGTGGTGTGATAATTATAGATACACCCACAGATATTTAAGCAGACTAATAATATTTAACAAATATTATAATACACTGAACTAACTCAAGAGTGTAAAATTTTTGATAGAATTATTTTACATTTATTTGTTCTGGATCAAGTTTTATGTTGACCAGAACTTTTTTTAAAAAAAGGATTTAAAAATTATGAAAGAAATGCATGGAATGTTACATAATAAATGCAAGAGTGTACATATATAAGTACTAGACTAGTTAGTTTTATTAAAATCTTCTAGTAGTCATCTACTTGGGAGGATAGTTAATGATTGTGCTGTTGGGGTGGCCTCATCACACCTGTCTATATTGGCTACACAGTGTCCAGTAAATTGCAGGAATTTTATGGGGTATTAGTAACTAAAAGGCGTTGGTGAACTTCCAACAGACCAGAGGCTCACTCATCTTGCATATGTAGCTCTGGTGCTGAAATCTGGTGGTCCCACCTCTCCGTGCTGGCGGGCAATAATAGTGGTCTCTGTCACAACGTACTGCACAGATACACTCGAGTAAAATCACCAACTGAATGGACACCGCCTTGTTGACAACTGAAACTCACAGCTCTGCAATCAAAGTATTGGCTATGTGTCAAAATTCTATTCTCTACCCACGTCTGGACACAACACGGACACAACAACCACATCATACAGACAGGTCAGATCTCTCTGACCAAACAGCACATTTACCATGGTGGTTTTACATCAGATTCCTCCCAGACTATAGATTCTGAAAAATATTTATTAGTTTCCTTCCCTAAAAGTGGATAGGTAATATGTTTCATTATTCTCAACACTTGATCTGTCTTTCCTAACCCTTGCTGGAGTTTATGTATATTGTTGGTCCCTAGACCCTGACTTGGGCGGGGGGGTCTAGAGCAAATCCCTACTTGTTTGTAAGGCTAGATTATGATATGGCAGTATCAAATCACTCGAACATTAAACAATATTCAAAATATATAAAGAAATAATTTCAATCTTACCAGATTATGAATAAAGAACACAGAAATGCTAGCAAAACTCAGCTGAGCTGCTGGCTATAGTATGGCGTCCCTGAACTTATTTCACTTTCTTTCATTTGGAAATCACCACACTTTAAAATACTGTGTCTATCATCGAACAACTATTGAGGAATGGCCCCACTTGCGCGTCTGAGCGCCGATAAAATGATTGTCTGTGGCCAATCACTGCCTAGGTTTATTTCAAATTCAAATTTCCTACCCTAAAGTCATTTCAGTCATGCTTCAGTCAAGTATGGATGTTTATCTGTTAGTCTGTCCGTCTCTACTTGTTTTTTTTTCAAAAACGTACTTGATTTTTGAACCAACCTTTCTCTCCCCTCCAAAATTTTGTCGTTAAAAGTTATATTTAGACACAGCTCCCACCAATGTCCCTTCGCTTCCCTACTAAGTTGATTTGAACACCTGCGTCTCAAGGTCGTGTTTTTTTTTGTGCAAATAGCGACACTTTTTATTCCATACAGTCTGTCGCTGATGTGAACAACACTGTCTTTTGTCATTATCTTCAATATTATCTATCCGTCTGTAAAATTAAGAACATATTAGTTCACTGCTCAGAATGGGCCATCCGGCCAGCTAATTTTTTATATTCCTAACATTAATATTACGAAAAAGTTACTTTTTAATTTTTGTAATATTCCAAACATCTGCGTTCTGCCGCTGAATTCAAATCAAAGGCTTGGTATCGCAAAAGCGACCAATAAATGACTGTGGCGTAACATATCCAAGGTCCCTTCTGTCGAGTTCCTTACTTTATGTCAACTTGGGAAACGTGACTTTTCTCCGTTTCCCCCCCAATTGCGTCTCCTTAGCCTTTCTAGTCTCACGCAATCTTTCCAGTCATATTTTTTCCTTTTTATCCGCCGTTCCCCTCCTGTCTAGCAAGTCAATTTTTATGGAGGTGATGACCCGCGGTCTGGGCGATCATGTACTATCAGCAGCCTACGCATTATGTTTTTATCCTTACATGTTATCTTTGGAGGTATTTTACCGTTGTATCTCTGTCAATTTCACTACAAATGCAATAATGTCAGGGTGAAATGGGGAGAGGGGGGGGGGGGGGGGGAGAGAGAGAGAGAGAGAAAAATCCCAAAGTTTAAACATATTTACAAGGGGATTGACATAAGTCTTTGGCCTGACCATGAAGGACATGTCACAGAGAGCTGAAATTTTGTTTAGTGTTTATTCCTTTTCAATATAGCCACCGTCTGAACTGACACACTTCTGCCATCTCTGCTTGACCTTGAAAAGACCTTGGGAGTAGAACACCCTATTTTTCAAACTAAACCAGTCATCACATGCCAGTATAACCTCTTCATAGCTGTCAAAATGATTTCCTTTTAACTGTTTTTTAAGATTTGGGAATAGAAAAAAGTCTGGTGGAGCCAAATCTGGAGAATATGGTGGGTGTGGAAGAATTTCAATATTTAAATCGTTGGCTGCTAGCTGCACAAGCCGTGCTTTGTGAGAGGGCGCGTTGTCTTGAAGCAAAGGAAGATTTTGAGTGCGCGTTATCCCTCGTTTCCTGGTCACAACCTTTCTTAGTTTTGTGAGAAGATCTGCATAGTACTGTCCATTAACTGCGTTGCCACGAGGCAGATAATCTTTCAAAAGGACACCTTTGCCGCCCCAAAAAACAGTCAGCATCACTTTTCCTGCAGATTTCTGCGCCCTCAGCTTGACAGGTATTGGGGAGCCCGGGGTTTTCCATTTCATGCTGGCAATTTTGGATTCGGGGTCATAATGGTGTACCCAAGTCTCATCTACTGTCACCATGGTCTCCAAAAAATTTTTTGACTGACACTTTTTGTGCAACTGTTGACAGCAATTTACCCTCGTTTGCTTCTGTTCACGTGTCAACAGTCGCGGAACCCAGCGTGCACACACTTTTCTCATGTTCAGTCTGTTGTGTAAAATTCTATAAACTGTTCTTTCATTTAGTTTTACTTTATTAGCTATCTCCATAATTGTCATTTTTCGATCCTGATCAATGATTTTCTTCACTCTTGTTGCATTTTCATCATTGCACTTTGAGGCTCGTCTACCAGATCTTGGCAGATCAGCAACATTTGAGCGGTCGCACTTAAACTGTTGACACCAGTTTTTTACCGAAGTATATGAAGGACAAGAATCACGAAACACTGGTTCCATCTCCTTGTGTATTTCTGTAGGTGTTTTTCCCTGAAACATCAGAAATTTTATCACAGCTCTGGCCTCCTTCTTTTCCATTGTTTTCTCAAATCTTTGGAGCAGCAGATCCAGTCAATAGGGTACATTGCGCCGTGCACCGTAGCGGGAAAACCCATTGAAGAAACAAACGCGTACTTTACACATTCAGTGCAAATATGATGAACTTTAAATGTACCAAGTTTCATCCTCCTCCTGTGAATCCTTTATGGTCAGGCCCAAGACTTATGTCAATCATCTTGTATATTCATGTAAAAATTGATTGTATACGTTCCTAAACAATATAATTTAGACTTTAAAACCACAAATGGAAACCACGCACACACCCACAAACAAAAGCGCAGGTGAAACCTGGAAACCCTGCATCCACTCCAACACACGCGTACTTGTACTGAAAAATTTGTGTTACACAGTTGATGCGTTTCCAGAAAAAAAGGGCATTACAAAGTTGCCAATCATACTTTTCACAGACACCGTTTTCTCATATTTTTCCAGCTGGTGGTTCTGTAACAAATTTTATGATTTGTGTTTTGTTTCCATCTCAATTTTAAAAAAACATGTACATTTTCCAAACAATTTATAGTAAAAGTACATGGTATATAGAAAAAAAACTAGCGCGGATTCACTAGTAAATTTTATACACATGCATACACAAATTAAATTCACTTCAACAATACAATAAGCGGTGCGGGGAGAATAGAGAGCTATGAAAGACCCCAGTTTAGGAAGTGGTCGGTCTGCGTTAGAAAAAAAACGCCTCCAGAAGACGGACGGAATGGGGCGGGAGAGACACTACTGAAGGCCCCGGGTAGGAGGAAGGTCGGTATGTGTTACGGATTGCTTTGTTCTCAGTCGTGTGCAGGCTTCAACCTAGTAACAGTTGAACACGCTTCTGAGTAGCCTTTCAAGAGGCTAGCCCGTACTTACCGGTACACGAAGAGAAGAAGGGAATTTTGTGGCGTCTAGGCTAGTTCCTTAAGATGGAGAGAGCGGAGGAGTGCTGCTCCGCTGTACATTAAAATCGGGTGAAATTGTCAGTGCTTTTTGCAGAAAAACATTTAAAAGTATCTGCGTATTAAAAAGGCGGTATTTGAACATTGCTAAGTTGCGAAAAGTCCAAATGAAGTATCTATATTGAGACGATACGATGAGAAGTTTTGTTTGTATGTGTGGCGTTGTTTTTGAGAGCGTATTTAGAAAAATTCCTCGGTAAATGTCTACGGGTTGTCCTGTGGGTGAGGAAATCATATCTTGCAATGCTTTTCTCATGGGTATGACTGTATTGCACGTGTAGTAAATATGATCTTCAGTTTCTTGTATGCGTGTTTTGCACAGCTGACATTGTGAAATCTGCTTGGATCTGTGAAATTGTCATTCTGTTGTGGGTGTCATGTTGTATATGAGCCTAAAGTTCACCTCTCTTGCCTTGGCAGTGATGTGAGGGTTGTGTAAGTTGGTGAAGGTGTCAGTATAATTTGTCTTGGAGTATTTCTGTCCTCTTTTAATTCTTAGATGTAGTGGGAGTGCTTGTAGTTTGACTAAGTGTTTGTAGATTGCATTTGTCTTCTGGTGAATTGAGTTTTCGTGTCCGTGAATGGCTTGTATGCATGACTTATAAAATTATGGTAGTGGGCCGAAATGATGCGGCATTGAGTTGTTTAGTGGTTTCAGTCTGGTAGTCTGAGCCCCATGTAATAGTGTGCTAGCGCGTGTTGCTTTTGATGTTTCATGATGCTCCCTACGTGTTTGATTCTAAGTGCTTGGGTCTTTGTCTGTATGTCCTGGAGTGCAATCTCTCCTTGTTTCTTTTCTTGTATAAGTGTCTTATGTTTTATGCTGTAGAATGTGTGACTAAAAATAAAACTTCTGATCTGTTTGTTTATGTCTGTAATGGTCTGTTTCGGTGGGTCAAAAACTGTGGCTACGTATAGTAATTTGGGAATGAGATAAGTGTTTACAATCGTGCTTCGTCCAAAAATTGTTGTTGTTTTGAATTTGTATCTATGTAGCATGTCTGTCATTTGTGATATCAGGTTCTGCCATGTGCCTTTGTGTGTGCGGTTTGGGTTGAAGGAAAAGTGATGCCGTAGATTTTGATGTTGTTTGTTGGTACAAGCCCAAATGGAAAGTCTGTTTTGTTTTTCCATTTACCTAGGCCCATTATTGTTGGGTAGTAAAACAGTTCACAGGGTATAACACAGGCAACATGATGTGTAGAGTCATAGAAATGGTAACTTCGTTGTATAATTTTTTTCCATTTATTGCACGCCACAAAACAGTCAGGATATTTATATCATCAACATAGTTCAACGAGTTCAGCATTCAAAATCATAGAGTTCTAGTTCATGAAGCTGTATAAATAATATATATAAATTCTGCAACAGTGTCAGCTGCAGATCATCACTGTTCATAGACAATAATAAATATTCCCTTTCTGATGCTAGCAGATCAGATGTATACAATCAGTCCGTTTACTGTCTGCACGTGAATAGCATACATGGATTACAGGTCAGCTCGACCTTTATAACCTTCCTAAGTCTAACCATCTGACTTGGACGTGATCTCTGATATAACGAATCCTGGAACACAGACAATAGTCTTGTTGGTCTAGAGCGACCCATATATATATATAACTAGTTCAGGTATAAAGATACCGGTGACTTAATCCTAGTCAAAGTACCTCTCCATTTTGAATCACACAGGCGAGCAAAAAGGCGACAAAATGACGAACCTCTAGATGATAGCATAAAGTTCGATACAAGAGGAATTACCTTATTTCGGAAAATCAACCATGAACATATGCCTCCAGGCAGGCTTGAATAATACTGGGAAATAGTCTAGTTAGCTAACTAACTCACAAAGACAATGTATTTCCCTCAGAAAATCACAAGACGCAGGTCGCGTCTGCTCGCGACTTAGACCATTTCTAAACTCCCCGAGCTGGCCGGAACAACAAACGAAAACCAAGTCGAGACATGCGCAGAACGACAATCTCTGAGTCGCCGTTCACAATAAGACGATTCTAAGAACATTCGAGATAAAAGTCTTACACAGTCGCGCCTTTTATGGTCATGAAAAGAAGCGTTAAGAAAGGTTTCAGGCATCTACAACAGTTGACTGATACTACCAAATAAGGAGATATGGTCACGCTTCGTTCAAGAAATTATAGACCGAACGTGTCTCTATACAAGAGAAGGCAAACTCCTAAAAAATAGCAGTATCAATATTTCGGGTTCTGTCCCTTTGACTGTAAATAAATATAATATCCATTTCAGTCAAAAAATGATCATACATACGAAAAATGTTTATACAAACGAAAAATAATAATGATCCGTGCGTAACATTACCGCACCCTCCCGGGAAAAAAAATGAAACATTTTTTTTTTTAAATCCTGGAGCCGGAAAAAAATCTAGGCTCCTAACGCACGTATGATGCGCGGATATATACCTAACAAATTAGCTCAACGCATGGAGCGACACTGAGATCATATCTCAGCTCCTTAGAGAAAAAATTTATCTAAGTATACGCTTATATATTCCAGGAAGGTGCCACCAACACACGCCACAATGATGGCAACATCATAATGAAAATCAAATTATTCTCATACCAATATATGAAATTAAATATATTATTATGATATCATATAATGTGTTGTGCAAACAGCGGTGTAACATATTAATATACCGCACTATTTTATTACATTATATAAAGCAACAGTAATTAATAAGTAATACATGTGTTGATCTTCGTTGACATAAAACATTCAATAGAAGAAGATGTGGACATCATCCGCTCCCAATCTAGGACAGGACTTGATATACTCAAAGTTCCACAATGGACACAATCTCGCATCTTCAATGATGTGCTGCGAAAATATCAATAACACAAATCTTAAAGACAACTGGTAAATCTCTCAATACAATTATGCAAATATATTGTTTAAATGTGGCCGAGTGATCTTTTGGCCCGTATATCACTAACTAAGCCTTCTTAGATAATTACATGGTACAATGTTATAAATTCCTCAAAAAAGTGAGAAAAAAAAATCTACTAACATGTCATTACAACATTGGACTGTATATCAGGAAATATATATATATGACAGAAGAATCATGCGGAATCGTGTGGGCATCTGGACAGAATGTCTGCCATCACATTATCCGAACCACGGATAGCTCGAACCGAGAAATGAAATGGTTGAAGAGCTATGGCATAACGAGTGGACCTCGAGCTCTTCAAGTTTTTGCTCTGAATAGCAGTAAGCGCTTTCTGGTCGGTTTCCACAATGAAATGCGCGCCTAGAAGAAATCTTTGTAACTTCAGAATAGACCATACCATAGCCAATAACTCACGGTCTAAAACCGAGTAATTCTTTTCTGCAGCATTTAATTTCCTAGAGATATACATCACCGGATGCAGAGTATCAGAATACTCCTGCATTAGTGCCGCCCCAATCCCAGTTGACGAGGCGTCACTTCGAAGAACAAAAGTCTTCTCAATAGTAGGTAACCTAAGAATAGGTGGAGATGAAAATAGGGCTTTAACCTGGTCCAATGAGGATTGACATTCTTTAGACCAGCGGATCAGATTAGGCGACCCTTTCTTCAATAAAGTAGAAAGCGGTGCCATAATGGAGGACAGATTCGGAATGAATCGTCCGTAGAATTGGATCAAACCTAATAGACTCCTTACTTGTTTCTTCGTCTTAGGGACCGAAATGTTAAGTATTTTTGAAACATTGTGGTCCTCTGTCTTTAAAAGACCATGACCAACACGATGACCTAGGAAAGAAATCTCACTAAATCCTATAAAGGCTTTAGAGGGTTTTGCAGTCAAGTTATACTCGCGAAGAGTGGACAGTAATTCGTATAAACCCAAATAGTGATCTTCCCAGGAATCACTGAATAGACAGATATCATCTAGGTATGCTATGACATCTGTACGATATGCGAGAATTCGCCGCATCATGCGTACGAATGTAGCAGGGGCGTTCATAAGACCAAAAGGCATGAAATTCCATTGGAATAAACCCCTAGGTGTAGAAAAAGCTGTAAAAGGTTTGGCACGTTCGGTTAGAGGAACTTGCCAATAACCTTTAGACAAATCTAGTTTGGTAAAGAATCTAGAATTAGAAAGTTTATTGAGTAGTTCTTCTAATGAAGGCATAGGTTCAGCGTCGAACTTCGTAACTTGGTTCAATTTGCGATAATCTACGCAAATGCGAATGTTATTATCCTTCTTTCGAACAATAACCATAGACGAAGAGTATGCTGAAGTGGATGGTTCAATGATTTCCAAACGTATCATTTCATCCAATTCTTTTTCGACTTGAGACTGGAAATGGATAGGTATAGGATAAGGTCTGACTCTGATAGGATTGTGATCAGTAAGCACAATGTCATGTTCAATGACATGTGTGTGTCCCGGGATGTCTGTAAGAACATCCTGAAATGTTTGCAACATCGAAGAAACTTGTCGATGTTCCTCAGCGGAAAGATTTGGAGAAACGGTCACGTTTTTCCAAGATTCCGTAGAATAAAGTGGGACCATAGAAAGAGGAAGATTGACATCAGAAAAAGTAGTTTCCTCATCCTGTATAACTGACAGAGATGAGTACTGACCATGAGGTACTTGAGAATTGTCCGTTGCCTGGAAAATAGGCTGCAAATAGTCTGGTCTTTCATGAAATTCCGTGAGCATATTTATGTGGAAAGTTTTATGCTTTCCATCAATATCGACAACATAGTCGACATCAGAAATTTTGGAGACTATTGCATATGGACCTTTCCATGCAATTAGAAGTCTGTTCTCCCTTGAAGGAAGTAGAACGAGAGCTTTGTCACCTGGACAAAGTTGTCGTAGACATCTATTCTTATTTGCAAACTGCCTTGCCTTTTCTTTAGCAAATTCGGAAGACGAAGTTGCTAGTTTGCATGCCTCGATGATCTTTTGCCTAAGAGCAATGACGTACTCATAAGAAGATTGAGTTTCATCGCTAATATTATCGGCAGTGATTAGATCGTGAAGTAAAGACATAGGGCCGCGCGGTTGCGCGCCAAAGACAAGTTCAAAAGGGGAAAACCCCGTATGTTCATTGGGGACCTCTCTATACGCAAAGAGAGCCGCGGGTAAGACCCTGTCCCAATCCTGAGGATGATCCTCAGTTATTTTACCAAGTAAAGTTTTCAGAGTCCTATTTAAACGTTCGACTAACCCATTAGACATTGGGTGATAGATACTGCTGAGAGACCTTTTAATGTGTAGCATAGACATTACCTGTGACATAGTGTCTGATATAAGTTGAGTGCCATGGTCTGACAATATTTCTCCGGGAAAACCCAAGCGAGAAAATATCAGCCAAAGAGCGTCTGCGATGTCAGCAGTTGAGATGCTCTTGAGAGGTATTGCCTCTGGCCAACGTGTGCACATATCGACACATGTAAGGATAAATTGATGTCCTCTAGCCGACTTAATTCTAAAAGGACCGATAATATCTATTGCCATTTTTTGAAAAGGGCGAATAGGAATGTCAGCAGCCTGGATAGGCGCAGCATGTCGTGGTCCTTTAGATTTGACCTCCTGACATACTTTGCAAGAGCGACAGTACATTCGTATGTCCTTGCTCACAAATGGCCAAAAGAAAGCCGCAAGAACTCTCGACTTTGTACGGGAAAAACCCATATGTCCAGCACATTGCGAGTCATGAGCATGTTGCAATATTTGCAATCTCATGCTCTTGGCACAAGAATTTGTGAATGAGTGGACGTAGTCGAGTCTTGTACCATACGTACAAGTACGCCGTTCTTCATAGAAATCCAAGATTTTCTATTAGTATTTTGATTAGGATCACCTTTTTTTGCTAGAATGAAGAATTTTTGTAAAGAAGGATCTTCTTCTTGCAATTTGATAAATGAGTCACGTGTAATAGTCAAGTGACTATCTTGGTCATTTACTTCATCATTATTAGTTAATGAAGTTTGAGGTGGATCCAGAGCATGTGCTCTTGTGACCACCGCATTGGTAGCTTCAATGTTTTGCTCTTCCCAAACAGCAATCTGCTGTGGGGTACATTCCCTAACTCCGTGAATACGACCAATAATAAGGTCCGCAATAGGATTTGGAAGTAGACACGCGTGGACCTCTCCCGTGAAGAAAGGAGTAGCAATGTGTATTATAGCAGTAGGATACTTTTCCAACGTGCCACCAAATGTGACACATTTGATGACCTTTCCTGTAGCACAGGATGGATCTACAAGAGATTGCCTAACCCCGACAGTAGTACATCCAGAGTCAAACAACACTGAGACTGGATTACTATTTACAAGCCCCTTATGTAATATAAGAGAACCTCTCCCATCATGAGCAACATTAGCAGGAAGAGCGGGCAAAGGATGACCACAGCTTAAAGTACTAACGGTCTTTGGGTCAAATAAAGTACTGCATTGGATACATTTATTTGCTCTACCAAAATCAAAAGATGAGCATCCGATAGCATTATGGTCTTTATTATCATTAACCTGTTTATCTACTCCCTGAGATTCTTGTTGAACAGAGTTTGTCTGTTGATATTTTTTTCTCTTATGTTGCGATCTACCGCGACCATTATTGCCTCTGCAATTATCATTAAAGTCCCTACTGTAATTTTTATCCTGGTTTGAGTTCCAGTTTCCATAACTGTCATTACCATCTCTATACTGTTGAGAACCTCTATTATCCTGGTATTGAGGTCTCTGAGAAAAATATTTTCCTCTATACCGATTACCTTTGTGAAAATTTCTAAAGTTAACCGGAGTAGAATAACGTGTAGTATTAGGATGTCTCCAGTTCTGGGAAGAAGAATCACCCTGGAATTGATTACTATGATTCTGGGCATAATTACGGTTACTCTTTTTATTGAAATTTTGCTGGCTACCCTGAAATTTACGCATAAAATTTGGGCCATAAGGTGCTGCCGAAGCAACTGGCAGACCTTCTTTTACTTTAGAGTTGCTAATGGTTATGTGAGGATGCGCAGTAACATACTGGCTACAGTATTCTTCCATTTCTTTTATGTTTTTAGGCTTACGCTCATGAAGAAAAGAAAGAAAAGCTTCATTAACAGAAGACATAACCTTGTCTCTAAGTAGTAAGTCCATAAGAGCTTCAAATGTACTCTCTGTTTTAGACAACTCAACCCATCGTAAAAAAGTAAGACGGATGCCTGAGATGAATTCAGAGAATTCAACTCCAGTTTCTGGTAACATGTTTTTAAATTTAAGACGATATCCGTCCTCGTTAAGTTGGTACTTCTTTAACAATGCCGCCCTGACAACCTCATAGTTGTTTTTGTCAGGCACATCTACCATACCCAATAAAGTCAAAGCATCACCTCTAAGTATCTTGGACAGATGATAAACATATAATGTTTTATCTATATTATGCACCTTACATGCACTTTCAAATCTATCTAGATAAAATGTTATATCATCAATTGAAGCATTGAATGCTGGTAAATTAAGCTTGAAATCAACAGCATTAGACTTATTAGCAGATGATACCTTATTAGCATCATTAGCATTACTAGATAACTTCAACTTTTCTAACTCCAAAGCTAAGAGTTTTTCTTCATGCTCCATTTTTGCTTTTCTCTCATCAGCTTCTCTTTGTAACCTTCTTTCTTCAGCCTCAGCCTGTAACTTTCTTTCTTCAGCCTCAGCCTGTTTTTCTAATCTTTTATTTTCAGCCTCTATTTCAAGTCTCTTAATTTCAGCTTCTTTTTCAAGTCTCTTATTTTCAGCTTCTTTTTCAAGTCTCTTATTTTCAGCTTCTCTTTTTTGTTTTTCCATTTCCATTTGTAATCTCTTTTCATCTACCTGCATCTGCAGTTTTAAATTTTCAGCATCTATTCTCTTTTGTTCAGTTAGTTCTTTCATTTTCTTTTCCTCCGACTTCAATGCCTTGGCATATTGAACAGTCGCAAATTCTTCTAATTTATCACCTGTCTTCCCAAGGGCTTTACCCTGCTCAATAAAGTACTCAAATGTAGACATGATGTCTAAAATGTGAGTACAGAACCTGAAATAATTAATTATCTTATTTCAATCTTAATAGCAACAAGACTTAATAAAGTGCTTGTGTAATCAATATGTTTACTCCAATCTCTGTGGGCAACAAGACTTGACACCAACTTGTATTATCAAATGTATAATAATATCACAAGTCACCTCTTAATTATCAGTGCACTACACAAATCAGTGCATAACCATCAGTTATTTATCATAACTGCACTACAATAGTGCATAAGCAAAAAAACCACCAGTTAGTTATGATAAGTGCACTATAGATCAATAGTGCATGAGCATATATGTAACAATAGTGAAAGCTAACTATGCAAGAACTATGCAAACAATAACAAGACAATGTAAACAATAACAAAGGTCACCAACAATGTAAACAATAACAAAGATCAAAGTCAAATGTAAACAACAACAAAGATCAAAGTCAATGTAAACAACAACAAAGATCAGAGTCAATGTAAACAATAACAAAGATCAAACAATATGAAAACATTCGCATAAGTCAAATAAATAAACAGCGAAACTAAAAAGAAATGTGATGACAAAATGCGAAGATATGACAAACAAATGACGCTACAGTGTATACACAAAAATATACTTAAAGAACTGAATAATAGATAGGGGAGACCTACAAATACAAACAATCGAAATCGAAACTAAAAAACACAAAGAAAGAGAGAAAAGAAAAAGAAAAAAAAAATATACAAGAAACAAAAATAAAGCACAACTCGTCACAACTAAACAGATATAGCAACGATTGTCGCTAGCAAATTTCACAGTAGGAAATTCGCACAGTCCCTAACGAAAACGCTAACAGTAGAACCTCTGTGACGTGGTATCTTCTACTGAAAGACACCGCCCAACCGAGAAACCCGCTGAATATAAACATATAAATATACAAATACAAATAACATATAACATATAAACATGTAGTAAATAGTGTGAAAATGTGATAGACAGAAGGCTCAGTTAGAACATAAGGGCACAGTTCACAAACAAAACAGGCCACTTAACTTCTATATGTCCCAAACGTCAGCACGGTGCAGAACAGGATGTCGTCAGCATTCTGAGGATAAAGATCCAACGTTGATTAACATCTGCTCCCATAGACAGCCATGACGAGGGAAATGAGCTTCTGACAGGAAACAGCTTCTGAACTTGACCTTCTGAATCTGCAACAGTACCTCTCAGACCGGAACAGTTGTTACGGCACTTGTCCTTCTTCTTAACAGATCAGGAAATCCATTCGCTCGGTACTTGTCCTTCTAGTTGTAGACAAACTTCAATACTGCCGAGCAGCGCCGGGTAGTTTCAAAATATCAACAACTGTCAGTAATGCCGGGTACTTTCAAAATCTTTCATCAAAAGGTTTTCTTGAAGAAGTGAGTTGAACTGCAATTGTTTGTAAGTTGATGATGATGTCTGGGTTTGTTGACCCCCTTGATAGCTGGTATCAGAGTAAACCAACCTATGGCCACCAAAAATGATAAAGGTGTGCCAAAATGCCCGGTTAAACCAACGATTGGCCACCAAAAATGATAAGGGTGGATTTAGGCTAAATGATAATGGTGCGCCACAATGCCAGGTACGTTAGCTCCGTATAAGATTGACGACCACTTGCCACCCCTATCGACACCTGGTATTAAAGTGCAAGATGTAGGTGTCTTCTCTGATTTTAGGATGTTGCTGTGTATGTGGTAGTAAAACAGTTCACAGGGTATAACACAGGCAACATGATGTGTAGAGTCATAGAAATGGTAACTTCGTTGTATAATTTTTTTCCATTTATTGCACGCCACAAAACAGTCAGGATATTTATATCATCAACATAGTTCAACGAGTTCAGCATTCAAAATCATAGAGTTCTAGTTCATGAAGCTGTATAAATAATATATATAAATTCTGCAACAGTGTCAGCTGCAGATCATCACTGTTCATAGACAATAATAAATATTCCCTTTCTGATGCTAGCAGATCAGATGTATACAATCAGTCCGTTTACTGTCTGCACGTGAATAGCATACATGGATTACAGGTCAGCTCGACCTTTATAACCTTCCTAAGTCTAACCATCTGACTTGGACGTGATCTCTGATATAACGAATCCTGGAACACAGACAATAGTCTTGTTGGTCTAGAGCGACCCATATATATATATAACTAGTTCAGGTATAAAGATACCGGTGACTTAATCCTAGTCAAAGTACCTCTCCATTTTGAATCACACAGGCGAGCAAAAAGGCGACAAAATGACGAACCTCTAGATGATAGCATAAAGTTCGATACAAGAGGAATTACCTTATTTCGGAAAATCAACCATGAACATATGCCTCCAGGCAGGCTTGAATAATACTGGGAAATAGTCTAGTTAGCTAACTAACTCACAAAGACAATGTATTTCCCTCAGAAAATCACAAGACGCAGGTCGCGTCTGCTCGCGACTTAGACCATTTCTAAACTCCCCGAGCTGGCCGGAACAACAAACGAAAACCAGGTCGAGACATGCGCAGAACGACAATCTCTGAGTCGCCGTTCACAATAAGACGATTCTAAGAACATTCGAGATAAAAGTCTTACACAGTCGCGCCTTTTATGGTCATGAAAAGAAGCGTTAAGAAAGGTTTCAGGCATCTACAACAGTTGACTGATACTACCAAATAAGGAGATATGGTCACGCTTCGTTCAAGAAATTATAGACCGAACGTGTCTCTATACAAGAGAAGGTAAACTCCTAAAAAATAGCAGTATCAATATTTCGGGTTCTGTCCCTTTGACTGTAAATAAATATAATATCCATTTCAGTCAAAAAAGGATCATACATACGAAAAATGTTTATACAAACTAGACTCGTCGTTTGGTGGGGAAAAGGTGGTGTCGTCTGCATAAGCAATCAACTTCTGCTCGCCTTTCCCTGGTATAAAGGTGCCCTTAATAGAGCTGTCCTTTCTAATTTTTTCTAGCATGGGTTCTAGTGCTAGAACATAGAGCAGGGGGAGAGAGGGCACCCCTGCCTAACGGATCGCGTTAGCCTGAATGTGTTGGTAAAAGTATGATTCATCAAAACCTTGCTTTCGGGCTTCGTGAAAGGATTTCAATCTATTACCTAAAGTTTCTACCTATGTTGCAATGTAGTAGTGTTTTGTGAAGGTATGAGTGTGATATTCGATCAAAAGCTTTCTCTTGATCGAGAGATAGGATTGACGACTGACAATCCTTCTCGTGTGCGTAGGTGATTATGTCTCTGATGAAATGTGTGTGCTGGCGAATGTTTCTGTGTTTAACGCTACACTGCTGGTCTTCGTATATGAGGGTGGTCATGAATGGTTTTAGTTTATTTGTTAGCGTTTTTGTTAAAATTTTGTAGTCTACGTTTAGGAGAGATATAGGTCTGTAGTTTTTAAGGAGTGTTTTGTCTGAGTTGTCTTTAGGTAGGAGAGTGATGTATGACATGTTCAAGCTTGGTGGGAGTTCTTTGTTCTCGAAAGCTTCTGTGTACACTTTTAATAGAAGGGGGCCTAAGATGGGAAAAAAGTGTTGATAAAATTCTGCTGTGAGTCCGTCCGGCCCTGGTGATTTGTCTTTTTGCATAGTGTTTATTGCGAGTGTTATGTCTGTAAGTGTTAGCTCAGCATCTAGACCTTGCTTGTCTGCATCTGATAGTTTCTTTGTAAAGTGCATAAATGTGTCTTGTATGCGTGACTGGACGTTTTCTTCTGTGTACAGGTTTCTGTAGTAATCTTCAAAAGCCTGTACTATGTTTTGTGTTTCTGTCTGTGTGGTTCCGTCTTGATCTACTATTTGCCCTATCTGTCTGCAGCGTTGTATGTTTTGTTCTATTGCCATGTATTGTTTACTGGGCGTTTCTTGTGTGATTGTGTTCAGTTTCGTCCGTAGTAGGGCGCCCTGAAACCTATGGTGCTTGTATTGTTCTAGCTGGTCTTGTAATGTAAGGATGCTGGGTGAATTTCTGTCTGTTTGTGTTGTAAGCTGTATTGCATCCTCTACTAGTTTCTCTTGCTTTATCCTATCCTTGTGTATCCTAGCTGACATTAACTGCGTTTGTTCACGTATTGTATTTTTTAGTATTTCCCAGTGGTGTTGTATGTTTTCTGTTGGCACATCAGTTGTGTATGTAAGGATGAGTCGAGTCATATGTTCCGTGTATGTTTTGTTTTGGAGTAAAGTGTTGTTGAATTTCCAGTGTGGAGAGCGTTTGAAATGCGTGCTTGCCTGAGTAGAACTAATGGCTGTGAGTATTGCTTTGTGGTCTGTAAACTTTAGAGTTTCTGGTAAGTGTCTGGCCTGAATTGTGTGGTGTGTTGATGGTATATAGATTCTGTCTAATCTTGAGGCTCTGTTGTTTGTTTTGTTTGCGTGTGTGGTGTCTGTGCTTTGGGGATGTGCGTGTCTGTATGCGTCTGTTAGGCTGTGGGTATCTATTATGGTCTGTAATATGTCTAGTTGGTGCGTGTCTTCTCTATTGGTTCTCTTTATCTGTGCTCTAACCTCACCACCTACCAGATCCATATCTGTTAAAACACAGTTTAAATCACCACCTAATATAATGTTGTGTCCCCTGTATAAGTGTGTGAGTAAGTTATCTAGGCTAACGTAAAATTGCGGCTGATGACTGTAGTTGGCTGGGGCGTTGATAAGGTTGATAATGTTGGATTTTTATTCCCGTTAATGATATCCACCAAAAGATAGATATAAGTGGATGGAAGCAGACATCATCATCATCATCAGTTGATAAGATCTCTATGGTGTTGTTTGCTCCACTGTAGTGTATGGAATGTCAACTTGACCTACGCAGTGGTGTGTAGACATGGATTGAGTGTACAATGTGCGAATGATGATAAGGGTTCGTGTTGTTGACAAATGTTCTTTTCTCACACTCATGTATGACTGGAAGTCATCGACACCAACGACTGTGTACCTTTTCTAAAGTTTAATTGGACGTACACACTCGACAGCACAGATAGTGACAAATCACAGGTTGGCATAATACATCATAGTACAGTGGATAAATGGTCTTGCAATGTTATGTTACATGGGCACTCATGTAGATTAATATTATAATGGACTGTCAGTAGCCAAGCCCTCAGCATCGCCCATACATATAAATCATCTGACTTCACTGACTGAGCACGTCAGCTTATAAACAATATTTCAGATGGCTTCTAAACCTAATCTCGTCTAGCGACGATTCTTCAACATAATGTTCAGCACATATTTTTTTCATATAATAATATTGAACCGCTGATAAAGGGTTCTCATGTGTAGCAGTGATCTCTGGACTAAACAAGCGATAATACGGGCATCCCCTTTCTCTTCTTGAAAGTCGCTACATGTTTTGGTTCCAAGATGGCTTCACTCGTGAACTGTCACTCACGTTTGGATGCAGATAATGAATCTGTCCTAAAGTTAGTCATTCATAAAACATTGCATTGCTCTGTAGATTTGATCATGAACAATTGACTGCATTCTACAGAATATAGTGCTGCTAGGAATCGAAGTCGTTTTCATCGAGTCAAATATATTCTCTTAGACATTCAAATCGTAACTATCGAAAATGGTGGCTTCGATCGAGAGTTCATAAGAGTGTCTTTGATTACCTTGGTAGAAGAAATATGAAACTGCCATTCCTTGGCAATACGCATAAACACTGGGGTAAAGCATACACGATAGGTCTAGACGACTATCACTTTCCCCACAAATACTGAGATCACTTTTTCCCCGGCGACAGGCCGACATAGGAAAACACACACAGTCCCTATCAGGACGAAGCCAAATCACACCACACTCTAGCGACACATCCGCCGAATAGCCTTTGACCTCTCTAGAGACAACAGAACATATAGTTCGACTTAGATATGTAAAGATATACAGATATAAGACAGACTCGTCCTACTCAGACAAACAATACACATAAATTCAGGCCATAGATATTCTGAAGCAAGAACAATCTATTATTACCCAAACAACGAATAAATCGCAGTAAAATGGATTTATCCGCGGAGTTTGATCGAAGAGATGGCACAACTTTCAAGGGAAGTAACTCAATAATGACTTTCCCTTAAGCACTAAAAAATTACCTATGTATAATATTGTAAGATATCAAAGACTGCACGTAACAGTCTTACCACACCTAACGGGGAAAAAAAAAATGGAACTTTTTTTTTTTTTTTGAAATACATCTAGGAGCAACGTACAATAGGCTCACAACGCATGAATAATGCGCAGATGAAAATATCAGGAATACCTATAACGCCTAATATGAGGCTAAGTCGACTTATGGAGCGACTGGTGAGAATGTGTCTCATAAACTGAGAGAAATTATTTCTCTACAAGTATATTTTTCCAGGAAGGTGTCATCAAAGTATAATACAATTCTGGCAATTACACAATGCCTAAAAAATTCATATCATCATTTCGTATTAGATATCTTAAATTTATGATTTATGAAGAAAAAATCATCAAAGCACAGCGGTGAATAAACATCCATGAACCGCTATGTAGTGATACAATCATTATATTATTAAATTACAAATGTGTATCTATCATGATATAGAAAAGGAACTACTATAGAACTAGACATATCAAGAAGTCTAAGCCCTAATAGTTATGTGGAATCATGTGGGCATCTTGACAGAATGTCTGCCATCACATTATCTGATCCACGAATAGCTCGCACAGAGAAATGAAAAGGTTGAAGAGCAATTGCATATCGAGTAGACCTCGAGCTCTTCAAATTCTTACTCTGTATAGCAGTAAGAGCTTTTTGGTCGGTTTCTACTATGAAATGTGCGCCTAGAAGGAATCTCTGTAGTTTGAGGATCGACCAAACCATAGCTAATAGCTCACGGTCTAAAACCGAATAATTCCTTTCTGCCGCATTAAGTTTTCTGGAAATATACATTACAGGATGCAGAGTTCCAGAGTACTCTTGCATTAGTGCCGCTCCAATCCCAGTGGATGAAGCGTCACTACGAAGAACGAATGTCTTATCTTTAGTGGGTAGCACTAAAATAGGTGGTGTTGAAAACAATGTTTTAATCTTATCCAGAGAGCATTGGCATTCCTGAGACCAGTGGACCACATTAGGCGAACCTTTCTTTAGAAGTGTTGAGAGAGGTGCCATGATAGAGGATAGATTCTGAATGAATCTGCCATAAAATTGAATAAGACCTAACAGACTTCTCACCTGTTTTTTTAGTCTTAGGGATTGAGATGTTAAGTATCTTACTAGTATTATGGTCCTCTGTCTTTAGGAAACCATGACCAACTCGGTGGCCTAGGAAAGAAATTTCGCTAAAACCAATATAGGCTTTAGAGGGTTTCGCTGTCAGGTTGTGCTCACGCAAAGTAGACAGCAATTCATCTAACCCTGAATAGTGATCTTCCCAAGTATCGCTGAAAAGACAGATGTCGTCTAGATATGCAATGACATCTGACCGATAAGATAGGATTCGGCGCATCATGCGTACGAACGTAGCTGGTGCGTTCATAAGACCGAAAGGCATAAAATTCCATTGGAACAAACCTCTAGGTGTTGAAAAAGCCGTGAGAGGTTTGGCGCGTTCAGATAAAGGAACTTGCCAATATCCTTTAGACAAATCAAGTTTAGTGAAAAAATGAGATTTGGAGAGTCGAGTAAGTAGCTCTTCCAGTAAAGGCATAGGTTCGGCATCGAACTTCGTTACTTGATTCAATTTTCGATAGTCAACGCAAAGACGTATGTTATTGTCTTTTTTACGCACAATAACCATCGGCGAAGAATATGCAGAGGTGGATGGTTCGATTATTTTCAAATCTATCATCTCATCTAACTCTTTCTCGACCTGTGCTTGAAAATGTATAGGTATAGGATAAGGTCTAACCCTAATAGGAGTATGGTCAGTTAGAACAATGTCATGTTGAATGACATTCGTTTGTCCAGGGATGTCAGTGAGTACATCCTGAAATGTTTGCAACATAGTTGAAACTTGTCGCTGTTCTCCTAGAGACAAATCAGGAGAGACAGTAACGTTCTTCCATGATTCACTGGAATGAAGTGGGATCATTGGAAGAGGAAGATTTACATCTGAAAAACTTGTTTCCTCATCCTGTATCACGGACAGTGATGAGTAATGACCATGTTGTACTGGAGAATTGTCCGTTGCTTGGAAAATGGGTTGCAAATAATCCGGACGTTCATGGAATTCAGTAAGCATATTGATGTGGAAGGTTTTATGCTTCCCATCAATATCGACAATATAGTCGACATCGGAAATTTTCGATATTATATCGTACGGACCATTCCAAGAAATAAGTAATCTGTTTTCCCTACAAGGTAGTAATACAAATGCTTTGTCACCAGGACAAAGTTGTCGTAAGCATCTCTTCTTATTGGCAAATTGCCTTGCCTTCTGTTTCGCAAATTCAGAAGAAGAAGTTGCTAATTTGCATGCTTCGATAATTTTTTGTCTCAACGCGATGACATATTCGTAGGATGACTTTGTGTCATCGTCAATATTGTCAGATGTTATGAGATCGTGAAGCAACGACATAGGGCCACGCGGACGCGCGCCAAAGACGAGTTCAAAGGGAGAAAATCCCGTATGTTCATTGGGTACCTCTCTGTAAGCGAAGAGGGCCGCAGGTAAAACTCTGTCCCAGTCTTGAGGATGATCCTCAGTTATCTTCCCCAGTAAGTTTTTAAGTGTTCTATTAAGGCGTTCGACCATACCATTAGACATTGGATGGTAGATACTACTTAAAATCTATCTATCTGCAGGGTAGACATTACTTGAGACATGGTATCTGATATTAGTTGGGTGCCATGGTCTGACAATATCTCTCCGGGGAACCCCAGACGAGAAAATATAAGCCAAAGAGCATCTGCAATATCAGCAGTAGTAATGCTCTTCAGAGGAATAGCCTCTGGCCAACGTGTGCACATATCAACACACGTCAAGATAAACTGATGTCCTCTGGCAGACTTGATCTTAAATGGACCAATAATGTCTATGGCCATTTTTTGAAACGGCCGAATAGGAATGTCCGCCGCCTGAATGGGTGCAGCATGCCGTGGACCTTTGGATTTAACTTCCTGACATACTTTACAAGATCGACAATAAATACGTATGTCCTTGTTTACCAATGGCCAAAAGAAAGCCGCAAGGACTCTTGACTTAGTACGGGAAAAACCCATGTGTCCAGCACACTGAGAGTCGTGAGCGTGCTGCAAAATTTTAACTCTCAAATTCTTGGGAACCAGGATTTGAGAATGACTTGACGTAATGGAGTCTTGAACCATACGTACAAGTACGCCATTCTTCTTTGTAATCCACGATTTACGACTTGTGTCCTTATTCGGATCACCTTTAGTTGCAAGAATGAAGAATTTCTTCAGAGTGGGATCATCTTCTTGCTGTTTTATAAACGAGTCACGAGAAATTACCAAGGGATTATCTTGGTTATGCACTTCATTATCTTCAATAGATGAAGTTTGAGGCACATTAAGAGCCTGAGCTCTAGTGACTACAGCGTTAGCAATCTGCATGTTTTGCCTTTCCCACGTGGAAATTTGTTGCGGAGTGCATTCCTTGACTCCATGAATGCGACCGATGATGAGGTCAGCGATCGGATTCGGAAGAAGACATGCGTGTACATCTCCCGTAAAGAAAGGAGTAGCAATCCTAATGATAGCAGTAGAGTATTTCTCTAATGTGCCGCCAAATGTTACACATTTGACTACTTGTCCAGTGGCACGGGAAGGATCTACGAGTGACTGCCTAACACCAATTGTGGTGCATCCAGAATCAAATAGCACAGAGACTGGATTGTTATTCACTAAACCCTTATGTAAGACAAGAGAACCTCTTCCATCATGCGCGACTGATGCCGGAAGAGCAGGAAGAGGATGGCCACAGCTTAAAGTAGACACTGTGGTTGGCTCAAATAACGTTTTGCATTGGGGGCACTGAGATGCTCTCCCAAAATCAAAAGCGGCACATGCCATATTACTAGCATCATTATTATCTTTACTCTGTTTATAGGCTTCATGGGACTCTTGTTGTACAGAGTTTGCCTGAAAATGTGGTTTATGTCTTTTGTTTTGAGATCTACCTCGGTTATTATCACCTCTGTAGTTATTGTTACCTCTATTGTAACCCCTATTTGGGTTTGAGTCATAGTTCCCTTGGTTACCATTATCATATTCATTATAATGAGTATCTCTGTAATTATGATCTTGTTGACTCCAAGACGGATAACCCTGATAGTTTCTATAATTACTTCCTCTACGGAAATTCCTATAATTATGACCACCCCTGTGTCGAGAGCTATCAGGTCGTCTCCAGTTCTTTGAAGAAGAACCCTGAAATGATTGGTTACCTTGGTTTTGATAACTATTATGGTTACCTTTTTTATCAAATCTGTTTTGAGGTCCCTGAAATCTGTGTGAATAATTGGGATTGTATGGTGTTGCTGAAGCAACTGGCATACTCTCCTTAATCTTAGTGTTGCCAAAAGTCACGTCGGGGTGTGCAGTGACATATTGGGAACAATATTCTTCCATTTCTTTTAGAGATTTGGGTTTACGCTCATGTATAAATTCAAGGAAAGGTTTGTTCACACATGACATAATCTTATCTCTGAGCAACAAATCCATAAGTCCTTCATACGTTTTTTCTGTTTTGGAAAGCTCAATCCAACGATCAACTGTGAGACGTGCCTTTGCAGTGAATTCTGAGAATTCTACACCCGTCTCAGGTACCATCGTCTTAAATAAAAGGCGATAGCCTTCCTCACTTAGCTGATATTTTTTTATCAAAGCCGCCCTAATGACATCATAATTATCCTTATCTGCTTCTCCTACAAGGCATAATCTAGTCAAAGATTCACCTTTCAAGTTTTCTGATAATTGATTAGCGTATTGTGATTTATCCACATTATGTGTACGACAAGAACGTTCAAATCTATCCAGCCAGAATGTAATATCGTCACTGGACTGATTGAACGGTGGAACCTTAACCTTGTAAGTAGAAGGTTTACCATTACCACTAGATGCCTGATTAACATTACTCATACTTGTCAATCTCAATTTCTCCAACTCAAATTCATGTTCTCTTATTGCTTTTTTCTCTTCAGCATCTAATCTTTTTTGTTCAGCCTCCCTGTCTAATCTTTTTTGTTCAGCTTCCCTGTCTAATCTTTTTTGTTCAGCTTCACTGTCTAATCTTTTTTGTTCAGCCGCAGCTTCTCTTTCTAATTTTTTTTTGTTCAGCTTCCCTGTCTAATCTTTTTTGTTCAGCTTCACTGTCTAATCTTTTTTGTTCCGCAGCAGCTTCTCTTTCTAATTTTTTTTTGTTCAGCTTCAAATCTCCTTTCCTCCACCTGCATGCACTGTAATTTCTTTTGTTCAGCAGCAGCCTCAGCTTCTCTTTCTAATCTTTTCTCTTCCGCCATAGCTTTTCTTTCTTCTGCAGCTAATCTTTTCTCTTCTGCCATAGCTCTTCTCTCTTCTGCAGCTAATGCTTTGTCATATTGAGCAACTCGCATTGTTCTAATTGTTGACCAGTTTTATCAAGGGCTTTCCCTTGTATAATGAAGTATTCTAATGTAGACATGGTGTCTAACAATAATACTAATCACCTGAAATAATAATAATACCACAAGTTCTCAATGACTTGATTAATCAGTATACTATCCCAATATCTGTGGGTCACAAGCCTTTAATAAGGTCTTGTATAATAGTAATAATAATCAGGTACTGGTTTATACCATAATCCAAGTGCAGTGCACAGGCAATTGTGTCTTATGAAATATACCTATATAAAACATATGTCAACCAACAGAATACATAAAGTACAAATAGGACTGACAATACAAGAACGTTTGCAGAAATCAAAATAAATCAAATAGGGAAATCAATGAAAATAATCACTGAATCTGCAAAGAATAACAACACCAATGACGTCACAATATATGAATACAAATTGTGAATAGAACTGAAAGATAGAAAAGAGTAGACCAACAAATTACAAACAACTCAAAACAAAACTAAAGAACAAAGAAATATTACAAAAATAACAATAATTACAGTCTTCACAGCTAACACAAAAGCAACAGTTGTCGCAGCAAATTTTCAATCAAGAAAATTGCACCTATAGAAAACGCCCACAACGGACCCTCTATGACGTGGGATATTCTGTTGTGAGGACGCCGCCCAACCTTAAACACAACCCGCTGACATAGAAACTAACATACTATACAAACAAATAACATGTAAACATAAATATATATATATTTATGTGTATGATAGTATGTGTTGCAAAATAGGCTCAGTTTTACAGTAATGGCAAAGTTATTTTTATGAAAATAAACAAACTGCCACTTTATTCAATTAAACATTCTGGCCTTAAATATTAAAGTTCATATATGGAAAACAAGAAGATCCATCGATGAAAATAGGACTTCTTAGTACACAAATACTGTCTTCCTGTTAACATTGACAAGAATTGATCCAACTGTTCTGTGAAACTCTGTAATGTCTAATGTAAAACTGTCAACAACGCTGGCCTACATACTGCATTCACTTGACAGGTCACGTGACGAAGTGTTGACAAAGAGCAAACCAATACTGCAAGTGTGTCGTATCAGCCACAGGAAACGGTCTGGTATCGGTAATCTGTTGACTTCTGAACTTCTGCGAGGTCAAACCCAGAAAGCTGGTCCACCAGTTGATAAGGTTGATAATGTTGGATTTTTATTCCCGTTAATGATATCCACCAAAAGATAGATATAAGTGGATGGAAGCAGACATCATCATCATCATCAGTTGATAAGATCTCTATGGTGTTGTTTGCTCCACTGTAGTGTATGGAATGTCAACTTGACCTACGCAGTGGTGTGTAGACATGGATTGAGTGTACAATGTGCGAATGATGATAAGGGTTCGTGTTGTTGACAAATGTTCTTTTCTCACACTCATGTATGACTGGAAGTCATCGACACCAACGACTGTGTACCTTTTCTAAAGTTTAATTGGACGTACACACTCGACAGCACAGATAGTGACAAATCACAGGTTGGCATAATACATCATAGTACAGTGGATAAATGGTCTTGCAATGTTATGTTACATGGGCACTCATGTAGATTAATATTATAATGGACTGTCAGTAGCCAAGCCCTCAGCATCGCCCATACATATAAATCATCTGACTTCACTGACTGAGCACGTCAGCTTATAAACAATATTTCAGATGGCTTCTAAACCTAATCTCGTCTAGCGACGATTCTTCAACATAATGTTCAGCACATATTTTTTTCATATAATAATATTGAACCGCTGATAAAGGGTTCTCATGTGTAGCAGTGATCTCTGGGCTAAACAAGCGATAATACGGGCATCCCCTTTCTCTTCTTGAAAGTCGCTACATGTTTTGGTTCCAAGATGGCTTCACTCGTGAACTGTCACTCACGTTTGGATGCAGATAATGAATCTGTCCTAAAGTTAGTCATTCATAAAACATTGCATTGCTCTGTAGATTTGATCATGAACAATTGACTGCATTCTACAGAATATAGTGCTGCTAGGAATCGAAGTCGTTTTCATCGAGTCAAATATATTCTCTTAGACATTCAAATCGTAACTATCGAAAATGGTGGCTTCGATCGAGAGTTCATAAGAGTGTCTTTGATTACCTTGGTAGAAGAAATATGAAACTGCCATTCCTTGGCAATACGCATAAACACTGGGGTAAAGCATACAAGATAGGTCTAGACGACTATCACTTTCCCCACAAATACTGAGATCACTTTTTCCCCGGCGACAGGCCGACATAGGAAAACACACAGTCCCTATCAGGACGAAGCCAAATCACACCACACTCTAGCGACACATCCGCCGAATAGCCTTTGACCTCTCTAGAGACAACAGAACATATAGTTCGACTTAGATATGTAAAGATATACAGATATAAGACAGACTCGTCCTACTCAGACAAACAATACACATAAATTCAGGCCATAGATATTCTGAAGCAAGAACAATCTATTATTACCCAAACAACGAATAAATCGCAGAAAAATGGATTTATCCGCGGAGTTTGATCGAAGAGATGGCACAACTTTCAAGGGAAGTAACTCAATAATGACTTTCCCTTAAGCACTAAAAAATTACCTATGTATAATATTGTAAGATATCAAAGACTGCATGTAACAGGCGTGTATGTTAACTATCGTGTATGTGTGTTTCTTATTCCCTACGTGAACTATGGCTATTTTACCCTCGGTGACCATGTTTTTCCTAAGTATTTCCCACCTGTCTGATGTTTGTAATATAGCTGTTCCTGACCCTGTGTTGTGAATGGCTAAGCTAAAACAAGAATGCCTTAGTCCTAACTGGGTTGTGATCTGTGATGCGTGTTCGTCTGTGTGTATGTTGGTTTCTTGTAACAGTATAAAATCTGGTTTGTGTTTATGTATTAGTTGTATGATGTGTTGTAGTTTGGCGCGGATGCCACTAATATTGACACTTAACACTACTATTTCGTCCGCCATTGTTTAAGCTAAAATACATTCAAGTAATAGTATGTTATAATTACAGTAATAATTGGAAACATACCAGGTGTTGAATACAAATCTACAGGTGCAGGTCTTGTTCTTGGTCTTCTTCTGCGTTGTTTAAATCGACAACAAACTTGGCTGGTGAACAGAGGTGATGTGGCTTCGTCAGTTCCGATGCTGGTGGGTTGCTGTTTTTGCTAATGTCTTTTGTCTTGAGTGTCCGGGATGGCTGTGCTGCGCTCTTCGTTGGAGGTGTTCTGGCTTGTTTTTGTAGCTTTTGACAGTGTTGAGAGTTTTGGTGGCATCTGTCTTGTTTCTGCGTCGTCGTTGTTGGGGCTGTCGGGTGCAGAGTGTCGTCTTTGTCTCTTTTGTTTCTGCAGACAGTCTCGAAGCCGTTTGCTGGTGGGTCTTCTGATAGTGGCGCGTTCTGTTTGCTTTGTTTTGGCTCTGCTACTTCTTTCTGCGGTAGCTTTGGCCACGACGTGGCTTTCGCCGTTGTTGCTTTCTTTGGGCACTTATTTGCCCAGTGGGTATCTTGCCCACAGTGTGGGCACGCCATCCTCCGTCCTGGCATGGTGACGAGGACCTTGTGTTGTTGTTGTGCAATCTGTAGGTCAATGAAGTGTGGAACTGGCGTTTCTGGTCAGAAGAGGACTCCCCATTTGTCGGGAGCGTTCTGGATTCGGTAGACCTCTGCTTCGGGGTCGCCGGTCACTGTTCTAGCAATGGTCTCCACCGCATGTTGTTTAATGGTTGGAGAGAGCCAGTTCAGGGTTGCTTTCGTCCGCTCCTTCTCCAGGTGTTCAATCACAATGGTGAGTTCAGGGTTCGTCAGTATTATTTCTTGCCATGCAGTCTGGAATTTAGTCTATTGTGCGCATCTGTCGTCAGGTTTGCGTACCATCTTACAGGGTTTTCAAACCGGTACAGTGCTGCGATGCCGTCCGTAGGCACCCCTCCTAAGCCCACCAAGACACTGGTGAGAAAGGACGGGGACGCCTTCGCTGCTGCCTGCGGTCCGGAGACGGAGAGAGCTAAGGTTCATGCCCGGTGGAGGTTCCCCCCTTCGAGAGCATCCATCGTGAGGCTGACGGCTGCGGTGATGTTCCCTGGTTCCATTGGTTGAACTGGAGTCGGTGGAAAGGACTGGTGAACTGAAAACACTGGTGGAGCAGAAACTCGGGTCGTGGCTGGTCGTGTACTCCGGTGCTTTGTTCTGAGAAGAACAGTTTGAAACTCTGGTCGTGAACTCCGGTGGTTTGCTCTGAAAAGAACAGTTTGAAATCTGGTGGTTTGCTCTGAAAAGAACACTTTGATCTTAGCCAAAAGATAAAAACAGATACTACCCTTTGATCTTAGCCAAAAGGCCAAGCTTTTTAGAATTTTTTGTTATTTAAAAATTTTTTTTTTTTTAAGTGAACTTTATTTTCATTTCTTTGCATATTTACAAATCCGTGTACATGTTACAAAACTGGAAACATGGAAAGTACATTTTAAAATTTCATATGAACACTCGTGCGTGCTCTCACTTTCATCTGCACACTTAAAAGGTATATAAAGAGATAAAACATCTCCATTTACAAAACCATATGCATTTTACAAAACAAGGAATGTGATTAAAGGTCATTTTACAAAAACGTGTACATTTTACAGTAGAGAACATGGGAGGTACCTTATAAATTACATATAAAAAACCCTCGTGCGTCTTCAAACTTTCGTTTGCACACTTGAATGGTCAATATTCAGTGTTAAAACATTTTAAATAGAATAGGGGAGTAGAAAAGATGAAACAAGAGATTTTATATGAAAGGGTGGTTTATATTGGTTCAAGATTTTGGACTGTGTTGGATTCTGAAGTAACTTCAGTGTCCAGTTTGGTTGCTAGAACAAAGAATACACTCGAGAAGATTATCGCCTGGGCTGGATATTGAAAGCCCTGCCCTCCCCGCCCCCTCCTCCCAGGTAGAGGGAGAGTGGCCATTGTGTGCTGCGTAACCCCTATCTCTTGGCTGAGCGGGTTTCAGCCACCAAAGTGGTGGTTGATTACACTCAGCCTTGAGCAGCCTTAAGGCGGCTGACACACTGGCGACGAAGGAGCTCCAGGTTAAAGGGAGTGGTTTCTAGCTTCCATTCCAAAACTCGACACGTACATGTTATAACAAAGAATATGAACAAAAAGCCTGTCATACTTCTTCTTCTTCTTCCTCGTTTGCCCTGAAAAGGACGGTGGTTGCGTTGTGTCTGTTTGCGCCTAAGCTGTGATATCTGCACCTTTCGGTCGACACATCCGACTTCTGCACGGCATTTTTAGGGACCGGGTTTGCCTTCCCATTTCGATCCGTACTCGCTCAGCCAGACTGCACTGCTGCAGACTGTTTACAGGACCACCACGTGGAGGTGGAGTACGGTCTTGATCAGCTCTGGTTCACTAATCCTGATACAAGCAGTCAAGCTATGGGTCGCTGACTGCATTCGCTATTGCTGCATCTTGGGGTCACAGCCTGTCATACAAGGCTCACGTACATACACAAATTCAGTTACTTCAAACCATACTTGTGTAAAAACCAAAGCGCAAGTCAAAAATTAACCAAAAACATTGGAAGTAATTTTGGCTTCCAGAGCAGAGGGTGGGTCGGAGGTACAAAGTGTTGTCCGGGGAGAAAGGAATCCGTAAGGGCCACGGTTTAAATATAGCGGACAGTTTGCGTTGTATAACGCATCCATTTCAGGTGTGAACACGTTTCAGCAGGAGATGGTTTGCACACACAAATGAAAAGCCCTGAGAAAGTGTGGCGACAGGGTAGAAGAAAGGATAGATGAAGAAATAAAAGAGAGTACCAATCTCTTCCACAGTGTCTTGTGGCTCGCTGTAAGTGATAGTCCGACACTTGTAAGAAGAAATGTTTCAGGAGACTGAAATTTAAACTCTTCTCAGTTAAGCAAAAAAGCAAATCCCATCAAGGATCCTGAGAGTATGTTAGGTCTTCAGCCACACTTCCCCTGAGGTACTGATATGGCTCATGAGACCCCCAGCTGGTAATTAAGATAATAATTAACAAAAAACAGTTAACTACCAAGCAACACAGAACATATAGTGAAAGAAAGAAACAACAGTGAACTTCGTTTCTATGAATTTATATATATATTAGACCAAGTTAAATTGGTTACAGATAAACGAAAGAGAAAAATACAAATATTTATAAAAATGGTTCTATGTATACAGCACTGGGTAAATGGAGATAAAAATAGTCTACACAAAAGTTCTGTTTATATTAGGGTACCCTTTCACGATGGCTGAGGTTTATGTCCTAATTTTAATCATTGACTGGTATGACCTAAAATCGTTTAGTGTTTGGTCCTTTTTAAAAGTGCACTTATCATGAATGGGTTGCTGCTGTATGACGTCACACTATCACTGCAAGGTTTCTTCCCCCGGCCAAGTTGCTGGAATAATTCGTGTCAAGTACTGCAAGGTTTCACTACACTACTGCGAGTTTCACCTGCCTTTTGTCACCACCAGGGAGCCGAATTGATTCCAAGATTGAATTTGGCTCAAAAACGGCATATACTATATATAAGTATTTCTCTCGCTGGTCTGACAGATTATTTGTTAGAAGTATCTGCAACTGGCTTGTCTGTTCGGGGCTTTTGCAGATGTGAGTAAAATATACACGTTCTATAATCTCATATATACAGCTAACCGCGGTCATTCACCTCTGCCAACTGATCACGGGTAAATGTCCTCAAATTGTACTCCGCCGGGGAAATCCTGAATATCTGGGGCAGTGGCCTAAGCCCCTCCGGGTCACTGGAAATCCCGGCTTATCTGGGTCATTAGCCTCTCAGGTAAATATCAATGCGACAATGAACTCGAAAATTCCGAGGGAGGTCATTGTCCCATGAGGCATTCAGAAAAATACAGAGCTGGGTCATTGTCCGATGAGGCAGAAAAAGACAGAAGATTGTCGGACGAATAATTTCGCGACAGAAAGCTAGCACACAGGAAGGACAGAGTAGGAGTGAAAAGGGGTAGTATAGTCAGGTTTCATAAGACATGTCCATTTTAAAATTCCAAACCATGTTCATTTTACAGCAAACAATAAATTACATTCATAAACTGTAGGTACACTGTGAGAAAGGTAAATATCACAGTTGAACATTTATGTACATTCATATAAGATTTGATTGTGTACATTCATAAACCACTAAGTACCAGGTAGAAAAAAAAATTTCTCAAATTGAAATTTATGTATGTTTATGTAAAATTAGATTGTGTACATAGAACAGATTTTTTCCCCCACCCAATCTTTATTCAATAAGTGCATTCTCAAGGTATCAGAATCAATAGTCACATATAAGTATATTCATAAAACCAGTGTTGTACCCTTGCATTCGAGCATTTATACTGATATGAAAGCATGAATACACACACTCACGGTTATGCAGCAATACTTTTTGTGAAAGGACATACTGTCTAGATATGATCAAAAATTTTGAAAAACAAGAGAAACAAATGTGAATGTTATAACAGATGTGGTCGATTTTACATATAGGAAAAACTCTTCCATCATTTTAAATAAGACAAACAAACATGGTCTGATACTACAAGTACTTTTTACTATTACATAGTAAAACCCATCGCACGCACACACTCGCAAATAAAAATCATAGGTATGAATGATTGCGTTCCGAAGATGTAAGGCAATCGGAATATAGGCGCCCGTAGATAAGATGGGTGGAATGGGGCGAGAGACCCTACTGAAAGCCCCAGGTAGGAGAGTGGTCGGTACGTGTTACGGACTGCTTTGTTCTCAGTCGTGTGCAAGCTCAAATTAAAGATGTAATAGTTGAGCACACCCCTGAGCCGCCTTTCAAGAGGCAAGCACGCCCTGGTACGAAAGAAAGATAGAAGTAAAGGTGGCAGTTATTACACAAAAGGGAGGGAAAGATGATGCGTAGATGGCAGGGCGGATAGTGTGATTCGCTTGCATGGCTGGGCGGGGTTGTCGCGCGGAAGGTCCAGTGTTCAAATCCTGGGTGGGCCACTCATGTCTGTTGTTTTTCTGTTGTCTGGTGTTCTGCTTCTTTGTTTCCTCCGAGTGCCTGATGGCATACCTTTATATTTGTTTCATATTAATTTGTTTCAAAGGTGGCAGTGTTGTAGCGTCTAGGCCACTCTCCTAAGACGGAGAGTGTAGAGGAGTGTTTATCCGCTGTACATTTAAATCGGGTGAAATTGACAGTGCTTAGTTAGATTGTCCAGTAGTTTTGTTATTTATTCCTTACCCCCTTTTCCCATTAATATTGCATGTTTCTTTTATACGTTCATCTTCTACAAACATACGAAAAAAAGGATAGAAAATATGTATCTCTTCTGGGGTGTAAAATATTTGTCCTTGCATGGTGTACTCTTCCAGAATAATGTGCATGGTAATTACAGCTGTCTGAGACGGTATGAAATGATCATGTTTGCCATTATCAATTAAGGTCTGATGTTCTGGCTTAAATCGCAAATATTTACTGTGAAGGACGCTTTTCGTTTCTGTAAAGCTGTTATTTGGCCCACTCTATTCTTTATTTCTGAGTCGAATCACGTCTTATATTACTACTTCTGTGATAAGGTAACATCGTCATTTATCATAATATCCTGTTTTGCTTCTTATGAAACTACCACTTGTATTTGATCCCTTTGCAAGAAGCCTGCTCTGAAGCCTCATATGCTTTTTCAACATTGGTTTCTTTAACGATTTGTATAACATGACATGGTTGCCCGCCCACATTATCAACCTCACATTAGTCGCTTCTATTACACTCCAAAAGGTGCAGTGCTCGTAATCTATCTTTCGCTTCTCAGCAAACCCCGGTGCCAGAGAACTGAGTTGGTTTACAACACAGTCCCATTTACTTCGATATTTTATTCTGGCGAAAATAATGTCGTAAAGATATCTACCTACTATTCAGGCCAAGGGCTGACTTTACTGTCACCACAATTTAAAAAAAAAAATAAGAGTGAAAACTCGGAACCTCAGGGATAGGAAAAGTCAAAGTTGTAGCTCTTTCTGAGCTTAAAACGTTACTAAAAATCAAGTAAAGTTAGTCCCATAGCAGATACTGCAGAGTGGGGAAAGACAGTGAATATAACCTGACACATTTCAGTGTTTTTTCTCTGTGCGATTCACACTTGCCAAAGACACCAGACGTGCCAGTAGTTAGAATTCAGAATTTCCATTTATCAGACCGGACACCTTTTATTGGAGTATTCATCAGGACTTAAAATTCAGCACAGGACATCTCTATCATCTTAATAAGGAAAGCCGTTATCTGAGGAAACTGAAGAAAATACATGGAGTCAGAAAGGGAATTAAAGTTCAAATTAATGACCCCAAGTGCACATGTAATAAGGCATCTGCCAGTGCCTTTTATTCAGCTGAGCACAACGTCCGTGAGCCAGGATTGGCGTAAGTTGTCATTTGACATTCCATATTTCTCATTACTAACATGTGAACTACTATGTATATATTACCATGTGAATTTTAATATGTAAAAATCGCTAGTGGATGTCCCAGTCATTCGAGGCTGGCAACCGCAGCGTATAGAACGATGATTCATGAACCACCACTGCTAGGGCTGGTGATTGCTTTATTGCTAGTTTCGCAAAGAGAACTAAAAGCATAAAGTAGCCCCAGGTCCCATATGGAGCAGGGAGAGAAAGATGAAAGAAATGATGTACATTCTAATAATAATATTACAGTTCCAAACCAGTTTAAATGTTTATGTGAAAATATTCATTTTAAAACTAATGAAAGTTTCAAACTTTTCAAGCAGTGTAACCATAAATGAAAACATATTCAATTTATATTGTGAAAACTTTTCAATCAGTGGAAATGTAAATGTAAACATATTCTATCTGTACTATTAACCTTTTCATTTAAATGTAAGGTACTTGTAAAAGCTATCCCGTTTAAATGTAGAGAAAGTTTTATCCCGAGGGGTTAAATTTAATTCTCATCGAGGGTAAATTCTGAGTTAAATGGGATGCTGGAATGGGAAGATAGGGACCCATAACCATGGGTCGGGAAACGCAATACTCAGGAGAGTTTCTATTCTTTTACCATAGTTAATCGTGGTACCAGCAGAAAGTACAATCTCTGGAACAAGAAGGGAACAGTGGCCTAAGCTTTAAGACAAGGGACCATCTTTGTAGACTCTCCCTGACATTTCTGGGAAACGAGCTACACCCGACAACCTTGACCAGCGACGAGTGTGAGCAGTGTAAAAAGAACCAACCCATCAGAAGGAGCAGAACCGTCATTGGCAGCTAAGTTCAATATATGCTGCCACTTGAACTTCTTGTAACAATTTACCTCCTATCACGACCGTGATGATAACATTTTCTTGATCCATAACTATTCAAATTATTTTCAAACTGTTACAAATTTAACTTCAACTTAATCCTTTTAAACGTACTACATGTTTGTCTCGTTCAATTTACTACACGTACTCTAAAACAGAACTATACCAGAATAATAAGAATTCCACTGAGTAAATCAGAGGTGGGGGCTTAACGAGCTAAAATTAATCATTGCTTAATTTTTCACAAAAGTGGTCGGTAGGTTCTAGAATTAACGTACTCAGCCAAAGCAGCATTGTTTTCGCTTATCTGAATATCTTGTGAAGACTCCCTTTGTAATAGAAGTGTCATTACCTGTCGTAGATTTTTGATAGGGGAATTAAGACTTGGGTTGGTCCCTTCTGAATAGATTAGAATTAGTGACAGCCACAGTGAGAGATGATAGTAGAAATAGATTTCCACGAGTGAGATGGTAGAAATCAATAGAGGCTGTCTCTGAAATTGAGAATCGTTTCTCTCTTTTCGCCTATCTTCTACAACAGATCTAGAGGAGTCAGACAGTCTGTTGAATACATATATTAATATATATATATATATATATATATATATATATATATATATATATATATATATATATATATATATATATTACCACTCACGTGCACACACACACACAATTGACGACATGTTGACGCATTCACATGGGAAAACTATAACAATGATTATACAGATATTTTGGAGCGAGCTGACCCGACACACGGATTAAGTTCAAGGGAATTTTTGATTATCAGAAAATTCCATCACAACACATAAAATTACATCAAGCATATACAAATAGTCATAAAGTCAATAAAAATGCTACAAGAATGATAGACCCACAGTATGATTCTTTCCCTCGATGTTTAGTTCACAGTCCTGTTAGAAGAAAAGTGATAGCCCCCAAAAAAGTCACGGATACATATGATTTAGTCTAAGTCTTCCCTTTAAAGGTATGAACAGACTTGGATACTCCGCTCTATCCTAAGGAAAATATTTGTTAGCAACAAAACTTGCATAAAGAAATTTAAGACAGCAAGAAAAAAATGGGTGCCAAAATACCACAATAAAGGAATCGCTCAGTCGTGCATTCACTCTATTCAGTCATCAGGGATCCCTGTCATACATTCTTACCTACAATCGTGATGTTGTTCGCCGTCTGCCGCAAACTTTATGACACTTCTCTACATTGAATCTGTATTCTTTGGATAAAGAGAATCCCAGCTCTGCAGATACAGGTTTCTTCCACTGCTCCGGGGAACATTCACTTCACCAGTTTATTTTAAGATTACTGTTAAGGTCACTTGAATCAGTTTGGGTAAGAAAGTTTAAACGGGCTCACAGTGTCAGAATCACGAGGTTCCCACTACTTAGGAAAAGAGGCAGGTTGGTAACCTCGATCAAATGTAAAATTCTGGGTCACACCACAAGGTTTCAAAATCGTCGGAATGTTAATTTCTTGTAATATGTTACTCACCCAAGGGCTGACATGTACTTGATGTTTTATCAGGAAGAAATTAATCTGGCTCTGTAGGCGCAGTTATTTCATTAAAATCTTAAAGTTCTTGTAAAGGTTAACACCAAGTCTTTAAGGAAAATGTTTTAGTTCTTCACAGATATTACTCATGTACTCAACGCTGGCAAAGTTGGGTCACCCCCAGTTTCCACTGTATAAAGAAAAACAACATATCAAATACTATACATACTATGTACTCCGGTTATAACTTACATTATAAACTGCAAGCGGAGAGCTTGACTTATCGTTTAAAACTTCCCGTGAAATAAGTTATATTCATAAAATCAGTCATCATAAATTAGAAATACATACGTATTTCGTCAATACTCAGTGATGAATCTATGCAGTTATAAATTAGTTTAAATATTCTCGACTGGTCAGTTAAATTGAATTATTTATAGCTGCATGAGTTTTAAGCTAGAAGTTATAATTTATTCTGCTTTCCACTGAAACACGTCTGCTAGAGAATATAGCAGACTTATAAATTAATCCTACTGCACAAAAGAAACTAATGAAATAAATCGGCGATTAACCCTTAATCACTCACAAATAATACTAGATATCTAATATTTACCTCCACACAGAACTACAGATTAAATGCCACGAAACTAGAATCCTTCAATATAATGGTAGTCTAGAACTCGGCAAAATGTTGCCAAGAAACTCAGAACTTTTTCAATATACAAGATATTTACTAACCCGAGTGATCTGTCTACTGCGAATCTTGAGTATGAATGACCATTCTAAAACTCTCTCGGGTAGATATATCTTAAACAGACAAAGGATGCACGCTATTTCGCAAACCCAAAATATCACCGGTATCTGCCCCTCTCCTAACACTTCACATTAGCTCAGACCCTGCCATAACCTGCCTAAACGCGTCTTAACGCCTCACACGACATGTGGCCGTTCTGAGCGATGCATGTCTGGCGCTTTCCACACCTCAGGCCAAGCGACTGGCCAAAGGAGCGTGGTGTCAGGTGAAAATGTAGACGATATATCTCATTTTAGAACGCTGCGTGAGTGTCATATCACACTTATCGCCGAGCGACTAGCCTGAAGAAACGCCCGTGCCAGATGAAAATGTACACAGTTGTCTACATCTATGTCTGGCGAAACGAATTATCACACATTCCGTCTACCTGCAGCTACTGACATCTGATGTAATACAATGCGAACTCAGTAAGAGAAAAGAAACAGGTAAACGTCAGAATGGGAAAGTAAATTTTGTCGCAAACGAACGAATGCGAACAAACATGAAAAGGATGAAATAGCGCTAATAAAGTAGAGGACACGGGTAGAAAAGAAAGAATATAGAAAATGTATTGATCATAAATGTCTATGCGACATTACCCTACTATCTACATCTCTGCCAAGAGTAATCTTGTGCGAAGGCAGATACCTTTGAAGCCCATATTAGATACTCTTGAGTTTTGGCCACTGTTGGACCACTACTGCAAAGCAGGGGAGGCAATACCGTCACATTCAACAATAGAGTTAATTAATATCACTTGAGGCGGGATACAGTGGTGGTTTCAGGCATTGGCGACCTAGGCAAAAGCCTAGGGCCTCGCGCACAAATATATTCGTGTATATGCCATACTGTAATTAAAGGGGCTTCGCAATTTCACTCTCCCCCAGCGCCTTTCACTACTTATAACTGTCATATAAAGACTAAGGCTATTCGTCTGCGTCAAAGGCGTATAAACAGTTGAGAAAAGAATGTAAGAAATAATCTAGAGTATTAGTCTCCTTCAGTCATAACTATGTGAATGCGCCCTAAAGTTGATAACAGCTGTTTTTTTTTTTTAACTTGGTGTTCCTTTAGGCTGGTTCTTTTCTCTTCTGCTTGTTGTGAGAGCATCTTTTCACTCAGTCTGACGTTGGCGCCACTTTGTGCGATCGGTAGGTTTATCCTCCTAGGTTACTAGATTTAAGTTCAGTGCCTATGGGCGCAGCGTAACGTAGAATCTTATTGCTGATACCATCAAGCCCAGATGAATTGTTGTTTTTTAATGCCAAGATGTACATGAAGTTCTCAAATATATCTTGGCATTAAAAAACAACAATTCATCTGGGCTTGATGGTATCAGCAATAAGATTCTACGTTACGCTGCGCCCATCATTTGCGACTCCTTAACCTATGTGTACAACCAATGTATTGCACACAACTACTTCCCCACAGCATTTAAATCTGCCAAAGTGTACCCCCTCTATAAATCTGGCTCACATAGCGATCCCAACAGCTACAGACCAATATCCCTTCTATCATCTCTTTCAAAACCACTAGAGAAACACATTTACAACACCACATTTCAACACTTAACAACAAACAAACTGCTCATTGATAGCCAGTCAGGTTTCAGACCCAAACATTCCTGTCACACAGCGCTCACCAAAATGGCAGACAACTGGCTGTCGAACATAAATGATGGAAAATTATGTGGTGCTGTTTTTGTCGACTTCAAGAAAGCATTTGACATGATTGACCACACTATCTTGGTTCAAAAGTTGGAAACCCTCAGAATAGGCTCTAATCCACTAAACATCATCAAATCATTCCTGGCAGATCGACAACAGTTAGTGCTTCACAACAACTCGGCATCAGATTTCTCGAAGGTAGTTACAGGAGTACCACAGGGCTTTATTCTTGGGCCCCTACTCTTCGCAATGTTCATCAACGACTTGCCACTACATCTAAAATATTCAACTTGTGACCTCTTTGCAGATGATTGTACTATCTACACTAGTGACAATGACTGCGTGGCACTTGAAATGACTCTTCAAAGCGATGTAGACAATCTAACAAAATGGAGTAATATGAATCGTATGCCAGTAAACACAACAAAAACGAAATCTATGTTGATTACCACCAGACAGAAACTCCTAAGCTGCACCAAAAGATCGCTACAGCTACACGCGGAATCAATACAAATTGAACATGTAACAGAACACAAAGTTCTGGGGATCACGATTGACCAGCACTTAACGTGGAACTCCCATGTACGGAATTTAACCAAACACATAGCACAAAAGACGTACCAGCTAGCCAAAATAAAACACTTCTTAGACGCAGACACTAGACTATTGTTCTACACCTCACATATACAGACACATCTAGATTACTGCTCTACACTATGGGATTGTTGCCCTGCTTCCACCTCGAAGAGACTGCACTCCCTGCAAAAGAGAGCAGTGCGTCTGATCACCGATAATCGCACGACACCACACACACAAGGACAGGAAAAGAACCCAAAATACTGTCGCTAAAAAAACGTCTTCTCTACAACAAAGCCAAGCTGACTCACACAATTCTATCTAACAATGCCCCGTCGTACCTAAGATCATTGTTTCAAACCAGTAGAAGGGAGGGACAACGATTACATCATTTACTTCTGCCCAAACCTAGGATCGACCTGTTCAAAAAGAGTCTAGCCTACTCTGGTGCCTACTTATGGAACAGCCTTCCACACCACCTAAAAAGCCTACCTACACAATATTCTTTTAACAAAGCACTTTTCAAACACTTCCTCAACACTGATTATCTACCCCCATAGAAACAGTATTTGCCTGTCAACATCTCATCCATAGGTCAACATTTCTTTTCCTCTTCCGCTCATTTTTGTGTGTGAATAATTTGTTTTATATCCATGTAATATCATTATTATATTCACTTTAAAATATTATTATATAATGTAATGTATGTGTGAATGTACCCACATAATACTGTACTTTAGAAATGTGAGTCGTGAGAATGTACCCGCATACCAAAAATACAGATTAATTGTAGACGGATTGACCGCATGAGTGAGTGTCGGTATACAGAATTTATTTATTTTTTATTTATTGTTTTATTTATTTTATTTTATTATTACTTTTTCCCCCCATTTACTAGCTTGTTTGTTTCAAAAAAAAAAACCCTACTCATTTTTTTATTATTATGCTTGCATACTGTAAATGAATGCTGTTATGGTAACTTTATAATGTTGCATGCCTTTAAATTAATGCTTAAAGCATCATGTGGGAATGAAAGGATATAGTATGCAAGATTAATGAGAGTGGAAGGGCAGAATGTTAGACGGGCCTGCGCGCCCAATTCTTTACCCTTCGAAAATAAAGTTCGTTCGTTCGTTCGTTCCCTTCGTTCGTTCTAGCACATACCGTTGAACCTCAGCTGAGAAATAATCTGAGAGCACAGAAAATAATACAAATAAAGCGTACAAATTATTAAATAAGATGTATATTATTATTCTAGTAAGCCTAAGGCACATATTATTTATTGCACCTCACAGTTTTATCAGTCACTTCAGTTTTCATCATTTTCATAATTCTAGATATAACCGATGTAATACTTGAAGCTCATTTCTGAAGCTCTTAAAGGTCAAGAAGATTAGGAAATAATTCCTAAATAATAGTAATATTGATAATAATTTTTATTATTCACGTAATAAAAATGATATTGCGTATTTCAAACTCTGTTTAGAGATAGGGAAACGATGAGGACAAAGAAAAAACAAACACAATTTTTTGTCTGAATAAATAAAAGAATAAAGAGGATGTCTTTATCGTTCACTCACATCGTTTACCAGGTGTAAAGGCTGTTTATGTGTTTTTGAACAGATTGTACTGTTATCTAACCTTTCAAGTTGACCTAAACACCAAAGCAAGATATTAAAGCTAAAACCATAAAGCATATTTTTATGTCGCAAAGTGCGCTGTCTATCTCATGCGTCTCTCGTGGCTATGCAGATTATATCTCAATAGGACTGATGAAGGCCATACTGTCAATCTGCTTTTCTCATGGCGCCGACAGTCTTAGAGGCCATTTATTAAGCAATGCGAGCATGTATGTTTGTTTGTTTTTACACGCTTTTCTGTAACTTGAATTGTATGTCACTCTCTTGTCACCTTCAAATCTTGCAATCAATTTTTCAATCACTTCCAGATGAGCAATAGCTCCGACACTTGGCATAGTTGTGTATTACCTATGACAACACAATAATCAGTCGTAAAAATAATAAAATGAATAAAACTAAAATTAATAATATTTTTTTTTTTTTTGGTATTGTATCAGCACGGAAATGGGCGGCAACTGCAAATAATCTAGGTGCATTCTTTCCAACAAGATTGTCTCTCTTGAGAGAAATGTTGAAACGTCTTCCCCCCCCCCCCCCCCCCTCATTTCCACACACACACTATCGCACCCGCGTGCGCAGACACACAGACATACACACAACTGACAAATGCATTTAAAAAAAATGTAATTTACAACTCCAGTTTATGTAAAAACGTGTCATTGAAGATTCCAAACGCAAAGAACAAAGGAACTAAATCTTTATATTATAATGGTCCAGAAATAGACATTATTGCTTTATAATTATAAATAATAAGGAGAGAGAGGTAGCGGGAGAGAATGAAAGAAAGTATTAGAAATGAGGAAATTCCGTTAGGGTCGTGAGAGCGACTATTCACAATGATGCATTATTGTGGAGTGCCTCGCTGGTCGTGTGTCCTGTCATAGTTCACTCTCGCGGTGAGACAATGGTTCGGAGAGTCCCTGATTCTAATCCGAGAAGTGCCTATCACATCTGTGAGGTTCAACGGTATGTGCTAGAGAGACATGAAGGCACTGAACTTAAATCTAGTAACCTAGGAGGACAAACCTGCCGATCGCACAAAGTGGCGCCCACGTCCGACTGAGTGAAAAGTCTAGTGTTCCTTCCTTCCTTTCTCCCGTCCTGCCTTTCTGTTTTTCTGTCCATCTATTTGTTTTTCTTCCTAACGAGTTTCCACTGTTTACCTATTTTCGTTAATTATTTTACTGCGCACAAGCCTCGGATGTCCCTGTTTATTAGTTTCTCAGTAAACATTAAGGCATGGCACAATGACAACATGTCAAGAGCGTCAATTAAAAACAGGCGAGACATTGTTAAAGTGACAAGCAAATGCCCCAGGATATAATTTTAATGTTATTTCACGACTTTCATAACAAGTCTGACATTAAAAAAAAAATAAAAATTAAACGATGTACCTTTATACTTTGAATGATTCGCTCCGATAACTCTAATGTTGACATCTTCTTTCTCACAAACGGTAAAAAAAAAATGTCTCTCCAGTTACACCTGTAAACCTGTACTTATTTGTGTTTTGAATGCATACATGAATGCGTTCGTTCATCGACTTATATTTTTTGTAAATTCTCCGCACTCAAACTTGGTTTGGTTAAATCTCCATTCTTCTCTTTTACCTCTCCAGGTGCCTTGATGCTTACATCAAAACAACGTTCCTTTAAATTATCACTCTTTCATTGACTTCTTTGATTGTACGTGTGCATGCATATGTGCACGAGTGTGCGAAATTATATTCTACATATGCATCTGTGAATGTGCCTAGGGTTGTGTGCACGACGGGTGTATCAATATAGGATTTCATACTCATATGTGTGATAATATATGCGTGTGTAACTAATTCTCCAGATCTAAAGGTCTTTTATATTTGGACATGCGCCCTAATATAACCGGCTAGTTGAACAGGACGCGCCTCGCCAAAACGAGGCAAAAGTTTATTTAAAAAAAAAAATAAAAAAATATGCGTGTGTATATACATTTGGATACAGGAGTTTTTGTGTAAACCAGTGTTGAGGAGTCGGCCAAAAAATGACATACGATAGTGTCTATTGGGCATCTCATTGCTTCAGAAACTCTGGGTTTTCCCATCTATCTTATACCAAACCAGATCTTCCCTCCCTTGCCTTCCTCTACTTCTTTCGCATTCTTTTTTTGTCGTTGTCAGTAGGTTGTCTAGATCAACCTTTTCTCTTGTCAGTAGGTTTTCTAGATCATCCTTTTCTCGTTGTCAGTAGGTTTTCTAGATCAACCGTTCAATACACGTGACCAGTGTTTTTTGCTTGTTTTCCTTAGGTTTGTAAGGAGTGATTTACTATCTGGTATTTTTCAATACAATTTCCTCAGCTGATATATTTGCTACGCAAACAATGTAAAGAAAGACACCCATAAATGGGTGGATAAACAGACGAAGTGATAGACACATAGATAAATGCTGTCCTTCTGTTTAGGCATACAGGCAGAGAAGTATAGTCAGACCGACATGCATTCTGATTTCCAAGAATATACTATAAGTGAAATTACAAAAGCATCATGTGCTATAATATACTATGCCATTGTTTTATATGGAAAAAAGAAAAAGACAAAACTCACTAGATATTTGAGTTGAAGATTCTGATTTTGTGGTGGACTTGATTTCCTCTGATTTCCATATATTTCCTGATGCAATGAAACATCTTCACGCCCTTTGTATTCTTATTTTGATGTCACTGTCTGTTCCTCCAAAGTTGTTTCTTTTTTGCAGACATATTTTTAATGCAGGTTTTTTTTTTTTTGGTTGCTTTTTCCGTAGGCACAAGATGGACAACAAAGCCTTCTATGACGATGAGTGTAAATACATTGATGATCACAAGAATGGACAGGTACGTTAATCTTTCTGAAACCCGGTAAATATTGACTTTAATCTGGGTTACTATGAAAGTCTTTTTATAATGCATTGGGTCAAAGACTGCATTCAGAATATATTTCCAGCAAAATTTAGCGGAAAATGTGTTTCCCAAACAATCTTATACAAGTAACGGGATTATGTTTTTGAGTACTGTGTGCGCTTGAATGAAGAGTCGAAATTAATGACTAATTCTCAAAGAACTACGGGTTAATGTTAGATAAACTAGTAAAGCGTGTACAGGAAGGAACACTGGCCAAGTCTGTTACCCTCACATGTGAAGAAAACATAGCGATAATATGTCACGGATTTATAGGGCAGAATTAAGCACAGTGAAATTAAATTAAAAAAACAAAAATAGGCACACAGATATGACAAGAATGAGGAAGACAATGTCCTTGAGCTGATTGTGCAGGATAGGAAGACTTAGCTTAAGTTTGGCTTGGCTTAAGTTTGATTTACCTTAAGTTTGGCTTGGCTTAAGTTCGGCTTCGCTTAAGTTTGGTTTGGCTTAAGTTTGGTTTGGCTTAAGTTTGATTTGCCTTAAGTTTGGCTTGGCTTAAGTTTGGATTGGCTTAAGTTTGGTTTGGCTTAAGTTTGGTTTGGCTAAAGTTTGGTTTGGCTTAAGTTTGATTTGGCTTAAGTTTGGCTTGGCTTAAGTTTGGCTTGGCTTAAGTTTGCTGAAAGCATGTTCTCCTTGCAGAGTTGGATGATGATGATGATGATAATGAAAGTAAATAGGCAGGTGATAAAACTCTCGTGTTGCATGAACATCTTTCAGCGTTGCTTAATACCAGATTGCAGTAGTCCACGGTGAAAGCATTCGTCCTGGGTATCCCATCCCAATCCCAACTAACATAATTACCGATGTATGTTACGTCGGTCGGTCACACTCAAAATAGTAACTCGCTACAGAAAAAAAGTGCGCAACGCGCGGTGTGCAACTTGCGCGGCGTGGGTGTTATATAAAACAAATACTTTGGTTTTTTTTTTTTTTTATTCTTTCACGAAATTAGTAGCGCTCGACAAAGAAAAAGTGCGTAAAAATTGGTGTGCATGAGCCCTCACACGATGTACAAATCATGAAAACTTGAAAGTTTTTGTTAAAACCACTTATTATCAGGGAACACTCTTTGAAAACAATCCACGCACTTTCACACGAAATGTTGTCATCAAAGAACTTTTAAATTGAATCTAAAATAACATAATTTTCGCCGTGTGTATGTTGGTCACAGCTGAGGAATGCAACCGTGTTGTAAAATTGTATTGTTTCCATTATATATACTCTCCCAAAAATAGTTACAATCAACAAAGAAAAGCGTTCAAATGACGGTGTTCATGAACAATTTGATTACACTGTATAATGGAAAGAAACCAAAAACACTCTAAGAATGTACTGTGACCGCGTCAGTTAAATGTGCAAGTAGTTATATTGATTTTATTTTCAATTGGAGTTAATCCTTTTGATGTTGTTGTTATTCAAGTGCTAACTGGCCTTCCGCCAGAGATGGTAATACTTGACTTTTGCTCATTTTTCTTTCCAGGTTCATTCTTCCCTTTAGGTTTAGTGATAAGCAATCTCGTATAATGGTTTTCAAATGATCCAACTGTAACACAGTAATTGTAGAAACTTCAATTAGAGTTTATTGGTGTCATTAGGCAAACACTGCAAATTTCACAATGATGGTTAGTTATCCAAGAGGAACATTTATATATCTACAATGAAATATATATATATATATATATATATATATATATATATATATATATATATATATATATATATATATATATATATATATATATATATATATATATATATATATATATCCAATGCAATAATATACTAACTTGTCTACTTAAAAACTTGTCTTGATATTCTCAAAGACGAAGTTCACTTAACACTATTTGTAAAATCCTCAAAAGTCCAAAATCATGGAATCATTGGAATCATAAATCCTGAAATCACTGCCCTTTCTCCCACTTCTCTCCTATTTATACTATTTCTTCTTTTTTCCCGCCAATTTTCATACGATGCTTTCTTTTTTTCACACGGTACAATTATCTACATTTGCACACGTTTTCTCACCTTTTCGACTTTTTCCACACGTCTCTCTCTCTCTAAACTACGGGAAAAAACCAAAATAGCAGCTCTCACTTCACAAAATTTTCCATTCAAAACACGCATTTAATATTTTCCCTGGGACTGCACTATCTTCGTCGTGACTGCCAACTGAACTTTAATGACCCTGCGTTTTGTGCGAAAACGCCTTATTTGCTTTACGTCGGTTATTTCTATATTCTAACACGTATAAATGGTAGTGTAGTAAGCCATGCGGTCACAGTACTTCTTATCTGCTCATCTGGGAACGGAAACAGCACACTATAATTAAAAACCCGTCAAGTTTGACGGGTTATTGCTAGTATTAAGCATAAACTGGTGGTAAGAGTTAGACCTATCCTAATCCTAACCTTAATCCTAACTCTATTATAGCTGGGAATCATAACTTTATTATTGTTTTACTCAGCAAAGAACAACGATTTTCCAGCTTTACTTGGGAGAATTCTTGCCGTTACCCAAGTTCTAGCTTCCCACTAACATACATACGCTGAATGTGAAGATATACAATGGATAACCTTCGTCCGTGCCACTATGTATATTTATGTGCTAATAATTTGAGATACATAGGAGTCTGAATAGGCAGAAATACATAGAGATCAAGTAAAAAATAAGTTTTCAGGAACGCATTTAATCGAGGAAAAACATTAAAATGTCTTGAAGAAATAAATAATAAAGGAAACATGAGTCATGTGAACAGTAAATAAATAAGTAAATAAATATAGTTAATTAACAGGCACTCGTTGGATATAAATGCCCGCGCGTGCTTTCACGATTTACTTAGTGTAGTCATCTCAGACCAAAGGGTCTTTTATATTTGGACATGCGCCCTAATATAACCGACTAGGCTGAACGGGACGCGCCTCGCCAAAACGAGGCAAAACTTTATTTAAAAAAAAAACCAAAAAACGATTTCCTTTCACAGCAAGGCTCGATTACCAGTAAGCCTATCACTTATATTTTCTGTTCTGTTGTCTGGTGTCATCCTTTATGTCCAACGAGTACCTGTTAATTACTTTTATTTATTTATTTACTTAGTTATTTATGCCTTGAACACATGTTAACGGAGAATGAAAGATGCCAGCAGAAGTCAGGAAGGAAAAAAGGGAAGACGAACGAAATGTTCAAAAATATGCAATAAGAATTACCGGTAATATCTAAACCAGGGGTTCTCAATCCTTTTTTTCCCACCCCACAATCTTAGCCTCATTTACCTCGGTGGCTTCCCCCTGATAATCACTGTTAGCTGGAAAAAAAGGTATTTCACCATCTTAATGTGGCCCCCTTAGAAATATGGCATGGCCCCTTGGAGGGCCATATCGCCCACGTTGAGAACTACTGATCTAAACTAACGGTTAAAAACAAACGAACAGGATATCAATAATTATTTATACTCCTCGGCTATTGCTTAATTACTTTTACCTTTTTTTTTTTCGCTAACTCTTGTTGTGAAGATTCGTGAAAAGCTGAAGATTTTGATATTCACTGATATTCAAAAGTGTTGTTGCATTGGCCGATGCGAGTCCGTGTTGTTGTAGGATATCTCTGATATTGTCTTTTCATCTGCCTCCTGGTCTTCTCCGTGCCCTAAACCAGATCGTCTACAGTTGCAGGCACGTAGTGGTTAACTGATCTTTGTTGTATGATACAAAAGCATTGAGACTGAAGAAGGTGCTGAAAGAACGAGACTCTTATAAGTTATATACTTGTCGAGAATTTTGACAGGTATACATTGCGGTGTTCTGAAGAACATTTCAACATGTTATAGAGAACTAAAAGAAGAAGAGAGAAAAAAAAAAAAAAACAGGGCTGCGGAGTCGGAGTCGTGGATTCGGTCATTTTATAGTGTAGTCGGTCGTTTTATAGTGGTCGGAGTCGGCAAAAAATGTCCGGACACCGACTTTGAATTTTATACCACATGACTAGTAAAAAACTGTAGTCGGAAGCGGAGTCAGGAGTCGGACTTCTAAAATATCAGGAGTGGGAGTTGGAAAATTGTTGGGACGACTCCACAACCCTGTTTAAAAAAAAACATCTGAAAATTGAAAGCACAACGGAGCTATATTATTTTTATTCACGTTGTCACCTATGTAGTTGTAGTTCGGTGAATAGGGGGTGAATAGGGACTGGGAGATGTCCTAGATATAGTGATAAATTCTCGCAGCAGATATTTGTCAGTGGGTTTTGTTTTTATTACTTTGTTTTGGTTTCTGATTTTGTTATTTGGCTACCTGGTAGAAGAACGTCACACGCCTACGTATGTGTTATAATTTGACCTAGCAAGTAAATTAATATCTTGTTCCCGGTCATCTACCGAAGGTCAGAACAACTCGTGAAAGGTGATCCAGGGTCAGGCTACAAAGATAAGCTCCGCGAAATTTCCAGCGCTAGAGCAGACGTAGTTGATAACATTTTAAACTGTAATAAGCTAAATATTAACTTTTCTTTGTTTCTTCTTAGTTCAGCTGCCATTACTGGTTGTGTATTTGTACGTCTGTGTGTATACGATTATTCGTGTATGTGTTTTTATACGTGTGCATTTGACATCCTTTGTGTCGCTGCATACGCATAAATGTGTGGGCATATATGAGTGTATATGTAAGTGTACTGTGCGTATATTGTGCATTGTGTGTGTGCGTTTGTTTATGCATATACACGTGTATGTGCATATGTGCGTGCCTCTACGAATGCGTATACCGTTAGTCACATCCTACGCGCATTAAGCTTACACAGATTAGCATAAAAAACACAAATAAAGTATTTTAAAAAATGTAAAAACCACAGATTTAAAATTCGCCGATGACAACGCACAGTATGCTACTAACTAAACAAGCGTCCGCCGTATGCTACTAACTAAACAAGCGTCCGCTGTATGCTACTAACTAAACAAGCGTCCGCCGTATGCTACTAACTAAACAAGCGTCCGATTGACATAGTGGTTAGAGCGGTGGTCTCTTGCGGCAAAGGTGCAGGGTTCGATTCACAGTATCGACACGCTTCAATCTGTCCAGTTGTACATGGGAACCTGACTTTGCACTTGAGTTAGGGAAGGAAAAGGCAGCGAGGAAGGGAACTGGCCACCCCACCTCTCGATGCTGGACCTAGTATAGTGAAGTCTCTAACACTTTATTCCCCTACGGCAGGTTCTGCTATGGGACTACCTTCACTAACTGAGCATCGCCGGCCGAAAATCTGATCCCTCCTTGCTGACCACATCACCCTCTAGTGTGCCGATGGTCAAGAAAAGATGGGCCTAACACCATATTCCCAATATGCCTCAATGGGCGTGTAAAGGGATCCTTGTAAGATGACTGATTTGTCATTAGGATCAGGACTGGTCATATGTCTGTAGACCTCTCTCCCGGTGTTTCTCATGGCTCAGCTAAGTTTCTTTGTCGTTCGCATGAGCTGTTTGGCTGTTTGGAGAGTTGTCACTGAGAGTGGTTGCTCTTGTCTTGTTCCCTTCTTTGCTAATGCGTCTGCTCTGTCATTATCATGTGTATTTGAGTGGCCATGGATCAACTGCATAGGGATCCTCGCCGGTGCTACGGAGTTCGTGCACTGTACTGTGATCCCCCTTATGTGATCTATGGGTGGAGATAAGAGTACTGAAGGAGTTGTCCGAGCACAATGAATGTAGTCTTTAAAACCAAAAACCAAAAAAAAAAAGAAAAAAAAAAACACTTGAGCGCCTGTGCCCTGAATATATACTTTAAGGTTATGCGGGTTCCTCACTCGCGCGAACGCTACGTAAAGTTGATCATGAGAAAAGACTGCTTCTGTTAGGTATACACCTGCACGATGAGATGATTGTCAATGCCCTTTCTTGGTTTGTTGTGGGAAAGTTTAAAATTACAGGAGACTGGCGTAATCTCTAGATGAAATGAAGGCTGTTATCATTTGACTCTAATGCGTGGAATGAAATTTCGCCCATCCTAATTACTGTCTGTAATGATTTTATATTTCATGAACAACATACACAGTATGGCGCTCCCTCCTCCAAATTTCTACACCTCACGGTAGAAGAGAGATGACTAAGTAAGTAAATATGAACAACATACACAATTTTAAATATCTTTATCACGTTTTAAAGCTAAGAGATAGACATTTTTTTTTCAGACAAAAATAAATTTACTTTAAATGTCAAAATGCCCATCATTAGCATGAATACATGAGCGACATCTCTCACCTACTGATCTACAATTCTTTTAGAATTGTCTTTATTTCTTCAAAATGTAATTAAGTATTCTCGTCATTTTTCATACATTTGAAAAATAAAATAAAATTACCTTATTGTGAAAAAAATAGTCTTCCTTTTAGCTTTAAAATGTGATAAAGAAAAGTAAGATTGTGTTTGTTGTTCATGAAATATACATTTTAAAAACACGTGATCATAATTGTGAAACACCCTGTATTTGTCCATGTCACTGGTTGAGAGCCCCACCTATCTCCGCACTTGCTGAGATTCGCTTCTTGTGACCTCATACATATTACCGTTCTCATCTTTCTCTGGTCCGCTTCGTTAAGCTCAGATTTCCTTAAAGTATGACGTATTAACCTTCATTCTCTTTCGGTGTAATGTGTTTAGCCTATAAGAGATTTGTCGTAACCGTAGCGTGCAGGATAAATGCTCTTTTCCCGTTTTTTGCTTCATGTCCTGTTACACGGGGCTTTCAAGAACTCATGTACTCATCAAGTCATGGAGCACTATATGCCACAATTAATTACATTTGTTTTATCGCAATGATAATGTGTGGGGCAATTATTCTCAAAATCCCCAAATTACTAATTGTCTTAATGAATCGTTTATAACCATAATGGACCAATCCCACCAACTTTTAAGAAAAATACGGAACAGCACGCAATGCACTGTGAATTATAAACTGAACTCTTTAAAATAGCACTTCTTCTTCTTAGATCTTCAGCCCCTGACTGACAAAGCAGTCAGTGGCCATCACGCCTAGTAGCGTCTTGTAGGGTAGCAACAAACTGTCCCCAATTTAAATTTAAATAGTTCGCTTGCTTTTTAATTTGTTTCAGGGTGCAGTGACCATTGACAATAAGTCATGATAAGTTTGACTACAAAGATCCAATGAAATTGAAATGGAATGGAACGGAATTAAAAGTCCACAATAGAAATATTGCGTTCATCATGATATGCAGCAGACAGAGCTCAACATAGTTTCCGGTATATTTAGGCAGATTACTTGCTTGAACAAGTTATAATTGTACACGTCTTGTAACGTTTACAAAGGACAATACCCAGCCCGATAAAGTTTTATTAATGATAACATAACAAAAGTTATTATTGAATAATAATACCTGGGGGAATATTTCCAATAATATGATATTAGGCAAGAATTTTCATTTAAAAAAACAGATAAACAATTATACGCTCTCCAAGGAAAACAATTATTAATTACTTAAAGGAACAACGAACTGCTAATTAACATCTACAATTTCAGTGGCTTGCTCAGTATAGACATTTCCCCTGCCATAGTCTCACAGCGACGCATTAATTTCATACTGAAGAGCCCTGCCTTATATATATATATATATATATATATATATATATATATATATATATATATATATATATATATATATATATATATATATATATATCTCTATATATATATATATATATATATATATATATATATATATATATATATATATGGGTGCATTGAGCCACAGTTGCAGCAAGTCCGCTGATAGGAAGCTAACACTAAAGCATGAATGTGTTCCCTAGGGAGTATAGAGCAACAGTTACAGTAGGTCCGCTTATAGAAAGCTAACACTGAAGCCTGAATGTGTTCCCAAGGGAGTATAGAGCCACAGTTAAAGTAGGTCTCCTTATAGAAAGCTAACACTAAAGCATGAATGTGTTCCGTAGGGAGTATAGAGCCACAGTTAAAGTAGGTCTCCTTATAGAAAGCTAACACTAAAGCATGAATGTGTTCCGTAGGGAGTATAGAGCCACAGTTACAGTAGGTCCCATTATAGAAAGCTAACACTGAATCATGAATGTGTTCCCTAAGGAGTATAGAGCCACAGTTAAAGTAGGTCTCCTTATAAAAAGCTAACACTAAAGCATGAATGTGTTCCCTAGGGAGTATAGAGCCACTGTTACAGTAGGTCCCATTATAGAAAGCTAACACTAAAGCATGAATATGTTCCTGCGGTGATAGTTTTTGTAGTACATTATTGTGCATGATAAGGTTGCCAGCCCCATACATATTCCTCATATTACTCATCTCTTATGACATGAAAGGGAGAAATAAACATATTCCCTCTTTGTCTCCTCGGAGATCCCCGAGAACTGCACGGACAACACAAAATTGCACCAGTTTTATATGCATTATCCTTATCATCATCATCATGTACTCTACAGACCAGGATAAACATTCATTTCATAGCCCAGCCTCCATCCGCATTTATAATTCTGACCAGTTTCAATATTCTGATAAAGGCAGTAATTTTACTCCAGAACTTCCCTACTAAGTGCTAAACAAAGTAAAGATGTACGCCAATGATTTTCAACGCATGCATTACTCTATCCGTATACATATTTTCTCATATTTATTTATGCAGTGCACATTCATTTAGAAAATTGGTTTACCTGAAATAAGATCATGGTTGGAACACAACGACAGGGTAATATAAGTAGGAGAGGATCAAAATGGCTTTGAGATGTCCCACTGCTTTAATTTTAACAAAATAAGACTATATTACATTTTTTTTTTGTCAAACAATAGTTAGGAAAACCTGTTTGTTCCTTTACATTGTTTTGAGCATCTTTATTTTGACTATCTTTTTTGTTTAATGCTTAAGAAGGCAACCCGACATAAATACCTGTTGAAACCAGATGCACATGGTCACAGGACTAACGAAACAATGCAACGTATGTTGCTCGATGATGACGTCACTAAAAGTAAGCAAAATAACGTTAACCCAGTGGAGTCCTGGTAGGCGGTGAGAAAACCTGACCCGCACCTCGAAGAAGAGGTCCAACATAGGCTACTTTTGGCCACCTCTTCCTATGAACTATGGGGTTAAAGCACGGCGGCAAAGATCAAGAGTTAATGGACTGCTGAACATCTGCTTCATAGATGCTTAACATATGAGGAACAGAGAAATCACATATCGCAGTCACCATTACCATTCCTGAATAATAATTTAAAAAAAAAACACTATGGAGATACAAAAAACCTCAAATTGACCATTGCTTTCTTTAAAAAAAAAAAATATTCAAGAAGACGTCTGAGAGAGTATGAAGAGGGAGAAAAAGAAGTACATTATTATTTTGCACAAAATAGAGTTCAATTCTGGACTTTATCTTTTAATTCTCATAGGTGGACAGGTTCTTTTTGATGTTTGTAGCAGTGTTATCACATTTTGTCTAAAGTTGCCTTGGTTTATTAAAAACAATGCATGAAGACCGCTGATAAAAGTTGATTGAAAAACAAAACAAAACAAAACTGGTCGGTTAAAATAAAGAACAGAGAGATATATCTCCGATGTCATCCAAATAAGTCGCCCACGTCACTGGAGTTAGTATTAGTGTTAGGATTTATGGTTAGGCTTAGGAATCCTTTCGATTGACGGTATCAGCACGCTTCAGACTACCCAGATGTAAATGGGTACCTGACTTTGAACTTTAGCTAGGGAAGGTAAATGCAGCAAGGAAGGGAACTGGTCACCCCACCTCTCGATGCTGGGCCTAGTATAGTGAAGTCTCTAACACGTCACTCCCGTACGGCAGTATCTGGTATGGGACTACCTTTACCTTCACCTTTTTAGGAATCCTAAACCTAAGCCTACCCCTCACCCCCTATTGCTTTTGCACCATTCATCTCCAGCATCTTCATCTCATTTCTTGTTCCACTGGCCCCTGTCTGATTCTTGTCATCAGTTGAAGATTGGTGACCGTGTCGTACCACTTAGTTAATTATTATTATGTCTCATGTGGTGTTGAGTCCATTCTTATTTATTATCTTTATTATTCCCAGGTAAAAAACGGCTACGCCACCGGCAAGATCAATGGCATCCATACCAAGAATGTGAACTTGAAAGACAAGAAAGATGATAAAGAAAAGGACCCGGAGATCCAGATAGAAGAAGAAGACCCATGGAAAGTCACCAGTGTTAGTGTTATTTACACGCCCTGGGATGGTTAGTGCCAGTCATTAGTAACATTGTCATTATCTCCACAACCTTTCAGATCTCTATGGAGCACATGTCTTCAACAGATACACAGCAATACCTCATGCCCTGTGCTATCCATTCAAAGTCTTTTCATGTCTTCTTCATCAGTCTCGCGGCTGTCTCCAGTTGTATGGTCCATGTGATTTGTTACTTATTCATTCATTCATTCAACACCTAGCTCACCAAGGAGCATAGGCCTTCAACAAACGTGTGCTAAGGCCTCGGGTGATGTACCATCAACTCAAGGTCTTTCGTTGTCTTTCTCGTCCTTTTCAATTCTGTTTCTAGCTCTCTTCTCCATGTATTCTACGGATTACCACTGCTTGTCTAACCCTGGTGATTCCAGAACAAGGAATTTCTGGCAATTATATCACCAGGTTTCTTTAATGTATGTGCCTTTTGCTCTCTCTCTCTCTCTCTCTCTCTCTCTCTCTCTCTCTCTCTCTCTCTCTCTCTCTCTCTCTCTCTCTCTCTCTCTCTCTCTCTATTTCTCTTTCTCTGGGGATTGCAGAACATGGAGATACTCTAGTGTCAAGCCTATCTCTACAACAGAAATTTTTTGATCAGACAATCTACTTTCTATATATATATATATATATATATATATATCTATATATATATATATATATATATATATATATATATATATATGTATATATAATAATATATATATATATATATATATATATATATATATATCTATATATATATATATATATATATATATATATATATATATATATATATATATATATATATATATATATATATATATATATATATATATATATATATATATATATATATATATATATATATATATATATATATATATATATATATATATATATATTATATATATATATTAATATATATAATATATATATATATATATATATATATATATATATTATATATATATATATATATATATATATATATATATATATATATATATATATATATATATATATATATATATATATATATATATATATATATATATATATATATATATATATAATATATATATATATATATATATATATATATATATATATATACAACAACTCACATACACCCACACACAGATAAGTGACGACAATTAGACACACAAACGTGAAACTATATTAAATGGTGTAGGGATATTGGGACAAGCTGACCGACACGGTTAATAAGTTTTATGTTAATTTTATTTATCATAAAGAACTTCACAACATTTATCAAAATATCAAAACATAAAACCATAGGTTACAGCATTTATAAGGAATAGACCCTTAAGTGTAACCCCCCCCCCCCCTCCCTCTGTTGAGACAAGATCCCGTTAGAAGAAGTTATTAAAGGTCAAAAAAATTTGCGTTATGGTCTAGAAGTTGCCTATGCTTACTGGTTATTAGCAATTAATTAATCAACGCTACAGCCGGAACAATATAGCTATAAATTATTTTAATTCGCTAGTCACTTAACACACTGTAAATCCTAGTGAAATATAAATGACGGACTTTAAAAAATTAAATCACTCAACACAGAAAAATCTTAGTATAATATTTACCGCAGTACAGAAATTAAATCAACTCCAACGAAAAACTAAGTAATTCCAATGATATAGTGGATCTAGAAATTGCAGCTAGATCTTCCAAAACGTCTGTGGATAATGAATAATCTAAGTTTGAAAGCTGGAATATATATATTAAATAGACAAAAAGTCGCTGACCAGTGTGAGACATAACACCTTTGGGGATTTCTGCGGTTAGATTTTGAATCAAAGTCTGGGACCCCAAGATGCAGCAATAGTGAATGCAGTCAGCGACCCATAGCTGTACTGCTTGCATCAGGACTAGCGAACCAGAGCTGGTCAAGACCGCACTCCACCTCCACGTGGTGGTCCTGGAAACAGTCTGCAGCAGTGCAGTCTGGCTGAGCGAGTGCGGATCGCAATGGGAAGGCAAACCCGGTCCCTAAAAAATGCCGTGCTGAAGTCGGATGCGTCGACCGAAAGGTGCAGATATCACAGCTTAGGCGTAAACAGACACAACGCAACCACCGTCCTTTTCAGGGCGAACGAGGAAGAAGAAGAAGAATCAAAGTCTATTTTGTCACTTAAGCCGCCCGTAGACGTGGTCCCACGGGCAAATCGTCTCTTTGATCTCGTCGTTCCGTAGCTTAATTTACCTTCACGAACGAACGGATGTGGGGGGGGGGGGGGGGGTGGGTGGGGGGGGGGTGGGGGGGGGGGGGGGGGGTGGGGGGGGGGGTGGGGGGGCGGGTGGGGGGGGGGGGGGGGGGGGGGGTAACCGAGATTGATTATCTCCCCTTGACCAATGTCTACCAAAAGTACGTCTTAACTTATCGACCTTGATTTTCTTCATTAGCTTATCTCTCCTTTACCTCTTTCTACGTGCATCTATCAAAAAGTACAACTTTTGAATTATCGGTCTTGATTCTACAAATATACGACCCGTCCCCTCTCTCTACATGTGAAATGGTCTGATTTTAAACATTCCTAGTGCCTATTAAGACAATAAAGAAAAGAAAAAAATATTCGTGGCTAAATTATGAGTGAGACAGATATCAAGTATACTGTTCAAAAAAAGAAACGCAACATTATTGCAGTGGTAATGGACACCAAATTTCAAACTTGTACCAAAATTTTATTTTACGGAATTAATGTTTCAATCTTGGCATGAAGAAACTTTCAGACTTTAACAATGAAATGATGTTCATTAAATTTGGTTTGGACTTTTATTCTTTGCGACTGAGGCCTCCGTTTCAGTAATGTGTATGGCCTCCTCTGGCCTCTATCAGAAAACGACATCTCCTTGACATGGATCCGATTAGCCGTTGGATCTGTTGTTGTGGAATGGCTGCCCACTCTTCCCGCAGTGCAATAGACAACTGTCGGAGATTGGCTGCAGCCACGTCTCGCTGAAGGAGTCGTCTGTCGAGTTCATCCCATAAGTGTTCTATGGGGTTCATGTCTGATGACATGGCTGGCCACGGAATGGTCTGGACGTTGTTGTCAGCGAGGAACTGGGTGGTGAGTTGTGCCACATGAGGTCGAGCGCTATCCTGCTGAAAAATCGACCCTCGTGCAGCCAGAAGTGGAAGGACGTGAGGACGAAGAATTTCAGCGACGTATCGTTGGGCATTCAGGCGTCCTTCAATTTGCACCAGGTCACTTCTTCCCATGAAGTTGATCGCCCCCCACATCAGTACACCTCCACCACCATGTGGAGGAGCCTCATCAACGCTGTTCTGTGCGTATCGCTTATGGACTCTGCGGTAAACTCTTCTCCGTCTATCGTGTCGCTGGAGCACAAAAAATGATTCATCACTAAACCAAACCCGTCTCCAGTCATTCCCAACGGTCCATTGACGATGCTGGTTCGCCCACTGCAGTCGGTTCTGGCGATGCCGGTCCGTAAGAACAGGACCTCTGTAGGGTCTTCTAGCCCAAAGACCAGAGTCGTGCAGCCGGTTCCTGACCGTTTGATCTGAAATTCGACGAGCTGCTGACATTGACTGGACTGTGGAGGACGCAGATGCAAGTCGATTCCTGAGGTGACGCAGCCGTATGAAGCGGTCTTCGGCAGGAGTTGTGAATCTGGGTCTTCCACTGCACGGCCGGTCTGCCACTGAGCCAGTTTCTTGAAATCGCCTCCAAAGGCGACTAATGGTGCTTCTAACCACATTAAATTGTCTGGCCACTACACTTTGTGACTGTCCAGTCTGTAAACATCCAATGATGATGAGTCGTTGTTCTGTAATGAGATGAGCCATACTTGTGCATTGAATTTTCAACTGAATTTATTCGAGGAGCGTCAATCTGTTATAGGCATTCAATACTATGGTCAGAGTTTTTTGTGTTCAGTAAGTTTCACGGGATTCTCATGAACCTGTCACGAGTTATTGTCAAAAATGTTGTTTTGACCTTGACCTCTTTCATGACCTCACGAATCATGAGGTGAGTACAATTCAGGTAACCACGAGAAGTTAATGACCAGGTGGACACAGTCGATAGGTTGACTGATGTCCAATCAGTGAATATCTTTTATAAAAGTAACACCAAAAAAGTTACGTTTCTTTTTTTGAACAGTATACAAAGGTTCTGCATTAACAAAACTAATAAGCAAGAAAAGGTGGAAGACAGGTGGAAGCAAAACGGGTAGATATCATGTAATGTATTTCCATACTTCTGTCACAATGTTTCAAGAGCAAGCATGTTTCCATGAGACGTTTAACACTAGCATTATCACCCAAGTGACATATTTTATCTGCGACATATTGTGACGTTTAAAAAAAGTCCAAAGTGTTTGCCCTGTTAGATATTGTAAGCAAAACAATGTGGCATTGATAGAGAAAAAAGGTAAAGAATCCAGTTACACGCACTGAATCTCAACTGGGGATCGAACCAGGACGCCCAGGTGGGAAGCCAATGTTCGAACCACAGCGCTACCGCGGTTCCCATTGGTACGAAAGATTCCCAAATATGTTACTAACAGCAACGATTACATGATGACTTCATTCATCATTCACTACCCTTCAACTCACAATGTGGCACGTATCATCAACACATTCACACCAAACGCAGTTGTCCTGTGTCATCCATTCTAAACATCTCTGTCTTTCTCATCCCGTTCATGCCAGTCTCAAACTCTCTTCTCCGTGTGTTTTTAGGCTCCCTCAATGTCTCTTACCCAGAACAAGGGCTGCCTTGTTATGCTATTAGTTGGTTGCCTCAATGTACATCCTATCGAATGACATCGTCCTCTCCCCACCTCTTGTGCCACTGTCAAGTTCTTTCGTGACTCCCACATTGCTGACCCGTCATATCATTTCAAGTCGTCTATTCGGTACAAGCACCATTTGTTTGTAAAAGACGTCTCTGTTTCCATGGATTTAAAAATAAATAGATATTGAAGGAGAGCGGAATGACATCAGTTGATCTTCATTTGCCTACGCGCAAATTTTTTTTTCAACACTTGTGTGATATTTACATCATAAAGATTTACTATGTCTGGACTGAGTGGAGTTGGGAGATGATATCATATTTTTTAATATCGGAAATCGAAATTATTATCTCGAATTAACTACATTGCACACATAACACATCAAGGGTTAAATGGGGATTTTTTTTCTTTAAAAAAAACAAAGTTATTTACAATAACGAATGTTTCAGTCATGACGTTTTGCTTCTTATTTCAGAACTGTCCAGAAGGGGGAAGATTCTGCGCGCGATCGGCTACTTTGTCAAGGTTGCTTTAGTCATTGGCTGTCTCTACATGTTTATTTGTTCTCTAGACTTCCTGAGCTCTGCCTTTAGACTTCTTGGTGGTAAGTATCTGTGAACGAATGTATATATGTATATACATAAGTGTGTAAGTGTTTCGGGCAGATAGGGCTCGTGATGCTTGAGTGATATCTGAAAAGAATGAAAAAACTCTGGATTCAAACCACCGCGGGAATATCCGTGTACGGGAAAGGCTTCAGGGGTAAACCCTCAGAATAAATCTTGATCTCCGTATAACTATGCCCAAGCTCGCGCCCTGGACAGGACACTCCAGCTTCTCGAGGATGACGCTGCCGATCGCACCAAATGGCGATGCTATCTACGGCGCCACCTCAGAAAAGAAGTTCTCACAGCAAACAGTAAAGAGGAGAAAACGTCGAAAAAAACACAAGGACAATAGACAGCGGCTGTCATCACAAGGGCGCATTCCCATAGTCAGTTATGACTGAAAGGGCTATTATTATTATTATGTATGGGTATAGGCATGTGCGTTGTTACCGACGTAAGCAGTTATGTAGGCATGTAGGCATATTGTATGTATGTGGGCAAAGTATATTAATCTGTTTATGTAATGTATGTATTTGTGTTTGTGTGTCGTGCGTTCGGAGGTGCAGTCAGACAGGCAGGCATGCTAGATGCATGCATGTATCTATGTATGATTGAATGAAAAAATGACACCTGACTGTGATAGTGTGAAGTACAGTATGTCTGTAATGTATCTAGTTTTATGAGTCATGTTTGTAAAGAGTTTAAATATATGTAAAATGCTCATGTGGGGGTGTTTATGTGGAATATGTCAAAAGATGCAGCAATAGAAAATGCAGTCAGCGACCCATAGCTTGACTGCTTGCATCAGAGTCAGCGAACCAGAGCTGACTAAGACCCTACTCCACCTCCACGTGGTGGTCCTGGAAACAGTCTGCAGCAGTGCAGTCTGGCTGAGCGAGTACGGATCGCAATGGGAAGGCAAACCCGGTCCCTAAAAAATGCCGTGCAGAAGTCGGATGTGTCGACCGAAAGGTGCAGATATCACAGCTACGGCGTAAACAGACACAACGCAACCACCGTCCTTTTCAGGGCGAATGAGGAAGAAGAAGAAGAAGAATATGTCTATCAAGCCTGTTTCTAAATGTATGCTGAATTGTGCTGTAAGAACCAGGGGCGAATTGACAGTGAGTAGGACCCCTGGGGCAAACTGGTCATTGTCTCCTGATTATCGTATCCAGATGGAGAGGTTAGGGTAGAGTTAACCCAGCTACTACTGTGGGCCCTCGGACAGTGCCTGAAATGCCCAACACTCAGTCCGTCCCTGGTTAGAACCTTAACAAAACACAAACGCTGTTTGTTACTCTCTACAGGTGAGGCAGCCGGCAAAGTCTTCCAACAAAGTGACATCCTTACAAACCCGGTAGCCGGTTTAATGATAGGAGTTCTGGTAACTGTGCTGGTACAGAGTTCATCGACTTCCACCAGTATTGTGGTCAGCATGGTTGGAGCTGGGAGTAAGTTGTATTTGTCTTTATGCTACAGACTTATATAATGCACGTTTATACTATAACAAATAATATAATATAACGTTTATAATATATCTTACAAGCAGGCCGGATTAAGGCCAACTGATGACCTAAGCACAGCCCAACAACGGCCTCCCCCCCCCCCCCCCCGGCCCTTCCACTGCTTAATTGACGAGAGATTAAGACTCCGTAAGTGTTGATGGTGAAATAAGAGATTGAAAATTCAGTTTTCTTCCAGGCCAGACCGCATAACTATATTAAAAGAAGGTTTTTTTTTTAAAATTGTTATTTAACACTAAATAGCAGTAAGCAATGTAAGCAAATTATGTACTTATAACTAGGGAAACACGGCCAATAAAGACAATTACACAAAAAAAATCGACTTAAGTCAAGTGTGGCAGTGAAAGAGTTGGGAGTTAGGGGCATAACAGCTAGGGGGAAAACTTTGTGGTGCCCCCTTCCCATGGTGCCCTAAGCACATGCTTATTTTGTTTAATGGTTAATCCAGCCCTGCTTACAAGTCTGAAGCACATAAATGTAAACTGAGTTTGCTGACAACATGGGTGTACGGACAAGATTTAAATGCTTTAAAAAGGGGGACTGAATACATTCATTCAATACCCTTCCGCACCCAAAGAAGCATAGGCCTCTCACAACTTCGTGCTGTCCTCTGTTTTTTGTGGCGTTTGCTCAAGGCAGTTCCATGGTTTGTTTCTTTCATTTCTGTTTCCCAGCTTTCTTCTTCATGTATTTCCGGTTCCTCACTACCTCTCTTATCCAAGAGATTCAAGAACAAGCACTGCTTTATACTTCCTCATCCTCAATGTCTTCTCTCCATCGTCAGCGTCTTCTTCTCACTTTTTGTTCCAGTGGCACCTCCAGTTCATGACTTTAATATTCAAAGCCCATCATAATTAAATTAATTCAAAATTTCAAGCCAAAGAGAGAAAACAGAATAGAAAAAAACAAGGAATATATCATCATTATCATTCATAATTTCCCTTTCGTTCCCTATAGAGCATAGAGCCCACTGTAGATGATCCTCCTGGCAGTGGTGCTTTCTTTTGCAATTTGGTTTACGTGATGAATTTGCGAGCCTCATACACAACCTCATCTTCTCGCCTTGTACGATATGCCTAAGGGACTAGAATTGCTATTCTTTCTTTTTCCACCAGGAACATATAGAGACAAGAATGATATGGGCAAATTGGGCAATATCTTAGAGTTTAAAAAGACACAAGAGCTAAAAGACAACAACAACAACAAATGAAGACAGAGACATATACATAAAACTAAAGAATGGACGTGAAATCCATATCTCAGTGGCTACTCGAACATTTCTGAACCACTTTAAAAGCTGAGGAGGAAGCATTAATAAAACCTGTAATAGCCATCGTGGAAAAAAAAAGGAAAATGCTAAAGCCAAAATAGTGTTTCTCATGGACTCCCTGACAGTAATAACTGCCTTAATGAACCATAAAAACAACGAATTAGACAGCACGTCACAAGAACAAATGGACACCAGCAATACATTCAATAAAGGGAATGTGCAATGGATTCCTGCCCACTGCAGTGTATTTCAGGTAAAGATAGTTCATAGCAGATACTGCCGTAGCTGAGTGAAGTACTAGAGACTTCATTATATTAGGTCTCAGCTTTTGAGACTGCTGTTGTCTTCCCTAACTCAAGAACAGAGTCAGGTACCCATTCATATCTAGGCAGACTGGAACGTGAGCTAACAGGTTTTGAACCCGTTAACTTTGTTCAGAGAAGCCAATGCTCTAACCACTCTGCCAGTCGACGCGACACTGTAGAGTGTACAGAAATGAAACGGCAGATAGACGTGTCATAGAAGGAGGAACTACAATTCAGACTGACGACAGAACATCATATGGAGATATAAACACAATAATAATAAAAAGTTGAAAGAAAAATGACCGAGAGAACACTCATAGCCAGATTATAACACAAGTATACTACTGTTGCTATGAGAGAGCTGACAGATTAGCCAAGACAGTCTCCATAGTGAGGACATTGAATCTGGACAAGAGAGAGATAATAAGTACAGTTAATGATTGTCTGTTAGAGATCGAAATTGCAATGATGAATCAACACGACTCAGGCTGCTGGAATCTGACGTCAAGCGTAAAACCAGCAGAGATTAACGTATGAGAGGACTGGTCATGCGTGTATACAGCTAGCGCGAGGCCAGGGACAATTGGAATTGACACACTTCAACATTTGTTGAGGGAGACTGAACAACTGTGGATTGTTCCGGAGTGCAATGGATACTGATTCTGAATAACAGTAACAATAACAATAACAGTAACAATAACAATAACAGTAACAATAACAGTAACAATATTATACATTGGTATTCTTGTTATCTTCGCAAATATTTTGAAAGCAAAATTGTGCTTAAGGGAAAGTCATTATTGTGTTACTTCCCTTGAAAGTTGTGTCGGCTCTTTCGATCAAACTCCGCGGATAAATCCATTTTACTGCGATTTATTCGTTGTTTGGGTAATAATAGATTGTTCTTGCTTCAGAATATCTATGGCCTGAATTTATGTGTATTGTTTGTCTGAGTAGGACGAGTCTGTCTTATATCTGTATATCTTTACATATCTAAGTCGAACTATATGTTCTGTTGTCTCTAGAGAGGTCGAAGGCTTCAGCGGATGTGTCGCTAGAGTGTGGTGTGATTTGGCTTCGTCCTGATAGGGACTGTGTGTGTTTTCCTATGTCGGCCTGTCGCCGGGAAAAAGTGATCTCAGTATTTGTGGGGAAAGTGATAGTCGTCTAAACCTATTCGTGTATGCTTTACCCCAGTGTTTATTCATATTGCCAAGGAATGGCAGTTTCATATTCCCTCTACCAAGGTAATCAAAGACACTCTTATGAACTCTCGATCGAAGCCACCATTTTCGATAATTACGATTTGAATGTCTAAGAGAATATATTTGACTCGATGAAAACGACTTCGATTCCTAGCAGCACTATATCCTGTAGATTGCAGTCAATTGTTCATGATCAAATCTACAGAGCAACGAAATGTTTTATGAATGACTAACTTTAGGACAGATTCATTATCTGTATTCAAACGTGAGTGACAGTTCACGAGTGGAGCCATCTTGGAACCAAAACATGTAGCGACTTTCAAGAAGAGAAAAGGGATGCCCGTATTATCGCTTGTTTAGTCCAGAGATCACTGCTACACATGAGAACCCGTTATTAGCGGTTCAATATTATTATATGAAAAAATATGTGCTGAACATTATGTTGAAGAATCGTCGCTAGACGAGATTAGGTTTAGAAGCCATCTGAAATATTGTTTATAAGCTGACGTGCTCAGTCAGTGAAGTCAGATGATATATGTATGGGCGATACTGAGTGCTTGGCTACTGACAGTCCATTATACAATTATTCTACATGAGTGCCTATGTAACATTGCAAGACCATTTGTCCACTGTACTATGATGTATTATGGCAACCTGTGATTTGTCACTATCTGTGCTGTCGAGTGTGTACGTCCAATTAAACTTTAGAAAAGGTACACAGTCGTTGGTGTCGATGACTTCCGGTCATACATGAGTGTGAGAAGAGAACATTTGTCAACAACACGAACCCTTATCATCATTCGCACATTATACACTCAATCCATGTCTACACACCACTGCGTAGGTCAAGTTGACATTCCATACACTACAGTGGGGCAGGCAACACCATAGAGATCTTGTCAACTGATGATGGTGGCTGACGCCTGTCTTCCAGCAGTACTTTATCAACACAACATATATCTATATATATATATATATATATCCAACTTTATCAACTGGTGGACCAGCTTTCTGGGTTTGACCTCGCAGAAGTTCAGAAGTCAACAGATTACCGATACCAGACCGTTTCCTGTGGCTGATACGACACACTTGCAGTATTGGTTTGCTCTTTGTCAACACTTCGTCACGTGACCTGTCAAGTGAATGCAGTATGTAGGTCAGCGTTGTTGACATTTTTTACATTAGACATTATAGAGTTTCACAGAACAGTTGGATCAATTCTTGTAAATGTTAACAGGAAGACAGTATTTGTGTACTAAGAAGTCCTATTTTCATCGATGGATCTTCTTGTTTTCCATATATGAACTTTAATATTTAAGGCCAGAATGTTTAATTGAATAAAGTGGCAGTTTGTTTGTTATCATAAAAAATAACTTTGCCATTACTGTAAGACTGAGCCTATTTTGCAACACATACTATCATACACATAATTTATATATATTTATGTTTGCATGTTATTTGTTTGTATAGTATGTTAGTTTCTATGTCAGCGGGTTGTGTTTAAGGTTGGGCGGCGTCCTCACAACAGAATATCCCACGTCATAGAGGGTCCGTTGTGGGCGTTTTCTATAGGTGCAATTTTCTTGATTGAAAATTTGCTGCGACAACTGTTGCTTTTGTGTTAGCTGTGAAGTCTGTAATTATTGTTATTTTTGTAATATTTCTTTGTTCTTTAGTTTTGTTTTGATTTGTTTGTAATTTGTTGGTCTAACCTTTTCTATCTTTCAGTTCTATTCATAATTTATATTCATATATTGTGACGTCATTTGTGTTGTTATTCTTTGCAGATTCAGTGATTATTTTCATTGATTTCCCTATTTGATTTATTTTGATTTCTGCAAACGTTCTTGTATTGTCAGTCCTATTTGTACTTTATGTATTCTGTTGGTTGACATATGTTTTATATGGGTATATTTCATAAGACACAATTGCCTGTGCACTGCACTTGGATTATAGTATAAACCAGTACCTGATTATTATTACTATTATACAAGACCTTATTAAAGGCTTGTGACCCACATATATTGGGATAGTATACTGATTAATCAGGTCATTGAGAACTTGTGGTATTATTATTGATTCAGGTGATTAGTATTATTGTTAGGCATCATGTCTACTTTAGATTACTTCATTACACAAGGGAAAGCTCTTGATAAGACTGGTCAACAATTAGAACAATGGGCAGTTGCTCAATATGACAAAGCATTAGCTGCAGAAGAGAAAAGATTAGCTGCAGAAGAAAGAAAAGCTATGGCGGAAGAGAAAAGATTAGAAAAAGAAGCTGAGGCTGCTGCTGAACAAAAGAAATTGCAGATGCAGGTAGAGGAAAGGAGATTTGAAGCTGAACAAAAAAAATTGGAAAGGGAAGCTGCGGCTGAACAAAAAAGATTAGACAGTGAAGCTGAACAAAAAAGATTAGACAGGGAAGCTGAACAAAAAAGATTAGACAGGGAAGCTGAACAAAAAAGATTAGACAGGGAGGCTGAACAAAAAAGATTAGATGCTGAAGAGAAAAAAGCAATAAGAGAACATGAATTTGAGTTGGAGAAATTGAGATTGACAAGTATGAGTAATGTTAATCAGGCATCTAGTGGTAATGGTAAACCTTCTACTTACAAGGTTAAGGTTCCACCGTTCAATCAGTCCAGTGACGATATTACATTCTGGCTGGATAGATTTGAACGTTCTTGTCGTACACATAATGTGGATAAATCACAATACGCTAATCAATTATCAGAAAACTTGAAAGGTGAATCTTTGACTAGATTATGCCTTGTAGGAGAAGCAGATAAGGATAATTATGATGTCATTAGGGCGGCTTTGATAAAAAAATATCAGCTAAGTGAGGAAGGCTATCGCCTTTTATTTAAAACGATGGTACCTGAGACGGGGGTAGAATTCTCAGAATTCACTGCAAAGGCACGTCTCACAGTTGATCGTTGGATTGAGCTTTCCAAAACAGAAAAAACGTATGAAGGACTTATGGATTTGTTGCTCAGAGATAAGATTATGTCATGTGTGAACAAACCTTTCCTTGAATTTATACATGAGCGTAAACCCAAATCTCTAAAAGAAAGGGAAGAATATTGTTCCCAATATGTCACTGCACACCCCGACGTGACTTTTGGCAACACTAAGATAAAGGAGAGTATGCCAGTTGCTTCGGCAACACCATACAATCCCAATTATTCACACAGATTTCAGGGACCTCAAAACAGATTTGATAAAAAAGGTAACCATAATAGTTATCAAAACCAAGGTAACCAATCATTTCAGGGTTCTTCTTCAAAGAACTGGAGACGACCTGATAGCTCTCGACACAGGGGTGGTCATAATTATAGGAATTTCCGTAGAGGAAGTAATTATAGAAACTATCAGGGTTATCCGTCTTGGAGTCAACAAGATCATAATTACAGAGATACTCATTATAATGAATATGATAATGGTAACCAAGGGAACTATGACTCAAACCCAAATAGGGGTTACAATAGAGGTAACAATAACTACAGAGGTGATAATAACCGAGGTAGATCTCAAAACAAAAGACATAAACCACATTTTCAGGCAAACTCTGCACAACAAGAGTCCCATGAAGCCTATAAACAGAGTAAAGATAATAATGATGCTAGTAATATGGCATGTGCCGCTTTTGATTTTGGGAGAGCATCTCAGTGCCCCCAATGCAAAACGTTATTTGAGCCAACCACAGTGTCTACTTTAAGCTGTGGCCATCCTCTTCCTGCTCTTCCAGCATCAGTCGCGCATGATGGAAGAGGTTCGCTTGTCTTACATAAGGGTTTAGTGAATAACAATCCAGTCTCTGTGCTATTTGATTCTGGATGCACCACAATTGGTGTTAGGCAGTCACTCGTAGATCCTTCCCGTGCCACTGGACAAGTAGTCAAATGTGTAACATTTGGCGGCACATTAGAGAAATACTCTACTGCTATCATTAGGATTGCTACTCCTTTCTTTACAGGAGATGTACACGCATGTCTTCTTCCGAATCCGATCGCTGACCTCATCATCGGTCGCATTCATGGAGCCAAGGAATGCACTCCGCAACAAATTTCCACGTGGGAAAGGCAAAACATGCAGATTGCTAACGCTGTAGTCACTAGAGCTCAGGCTCTTAATATGCCTCAAACTTCATCTATTGAAGATAATGAAGTGCATAACCAAGATAATCCCTTGGTAATTTCTCGTGACTCGTTTATAAAACAGCAAGAAGATGATCCCACTCTGAAGAAATTCTTCATTCTTGCAACTAAAGGTGATCCGAATAAAGACACAAGTCGTAAATCGTGGATTACAAAGAAGAATGGCGTACTTGTACGTATGGTTCAAGACTCCATTACGTCAAGTCATTCTCAAATCCTGGTTCCCAAGAATTTGAGAGTTAAAATTTTGCAGCACGCTCACGACTCTCAGTGTGCTGGACACATGGGTTTTTCCCGTACTAAGTCAAGAGTCCTTGCGGCTTTCTTTTGGCCATTGGTAAACAAGGACATACGTATTTATTGTCGATCTTGTAAAGTATGTCAGGAAGTTAAATCCAAAGGTCCACGGCATGCTGCACCCATTCAGGCGGCGGACATTCCTATTCGGCCGTTCCAAAAAATGGCTATAGACATTATTGGTCCATTTAAGATCAAGTCTGCCAGAGGACATCAGTTTATCTTGACGTGTGTTGATATGTGCACACGTTGGCCAGAGGCTATTCCTCTGAAGAGCATTACTACTGCTGATATTGCAGATGCTCTTTGGCTTATATTTTCTCGTCTGGGGTTCCCCGGAGAGATATTGTCAGACCATGGCACCCAACTAATATCAGATACCATGTCTCAAGTAATGTCTACCCTGCAGATAGATAGATCTTTAAGTAGTATCTACCATCCAATGTCTAATGGTATGGTCGAACGCCTTAATAGAACACTTAAAAACTTACTGGGGAAGATAACTGAGGATCATCCTCAAGACTGGGACAGAGTTTTACCTGCGGCCCTCTTCGCTTACAGAGAGGTACCCAATGAACATACGGGATTTCTCCCTTTGAACTCGTCTTTGGCGCGCGTCCGCGTGGCCCTATGTCGTTGCTTCACGATCTCATAACATCTGACAATATTGACGATGACACAAAGTCATCCTACGAATATGTCATCGCGTTGAGACAAAAAATTATCGAAGCATGCAAATTGGCAACTTCTTCTTCTGAATTTGCGAAACAGAAGGCAAGGCAATTTGCCAATAAGAAGAGATGCTTACGACAACTTTGTCCTGGTGACAAAGCATTTGTATTACTACCTTGTAGGGAAAACAGATTACTTATTTCTTGGAAAGGTCCGTACGATATAATATCGAAAATTTCCGATGTCGACTATATTGTCGATATTGATGGGAAGCATAAAACCTTCCACATCAATATGCTTACTGAATTCCATGAACGTCCGGATTATTTGCAACCCATTTTCCAAGCAACGGACAATTCTCCAGTACCACATGGTCATTACTCATCACTGTCCGTGATACAGGATGAGGAAACAAGTTTTTCAGATGTAAATCTTCCTCTTCCAATGATCCCACTTCATTCCAGTGAATCATGGAAGAACGTTACTGTCTCTCCTGATTTGTCTCTAGGAGAACAGCGACAAGTTTCAACTATGTTGCAAACATTTCAGGATGTACTCACTGACATCCCTGGACAAACGAATGTCATTCAACATGACATTGTACTAACTGACCATACTCCTATTAGGGTTAGACCTTATCCTATACCTATACATTTTCAAGCACAGGTCGAGAAAGAGTTGGATGAGATGATAGATTTGAAAATAATCGAACCATCCACCTCTGCGTATTCTTCGCCGATGGTTATTGTGCGTAAAAAAGACAATAACATACGTCTTTGCGTTGACTATCGAAAATTGAATCAAGTAACGAAGTTCGATGCCGAACCTATGCCTTTACTGGAAGAGCTACTTACTCGACTCTCCAAATCTCATTTTTTCACTAAACTTGATTTGTCTAAAGGATATTGGCAAGTTCCTTTATCTGAACGCGCCAAACCTCTCACGGCTTTTTCAACACCTAGAGGTTTGTTCCAATGGAATTTTATGCCTTTCGGTCTTATGAACGCACCAGCTACGTTCGTACGCATGATGCGCCGAATCCTATCTTATCGGTCAGATGTCATTGCATATCTAGACGACATCTGTCTTTTCAGCGATACTTGGGAAGATCACTATTCAGGGTTAGATGAATTGCTGTCTACTTTGCGTGAGCACAACCTGACAGCGAAACCCTCTAAAGCCTATATTGGTTTTAGCGAAATTTCTTTCCTAGGCCACCGAGTTGGTCATGGTTTCCTAAAGACAGAGGACCATAATACTAGTAAGATACTTAACATCTCAATCCCTAAGACTAAAAAACAGGTGAGAAGTCTGTTAGGTCTTATTCAATTTTATGGCAGATTCATTCAGAATCTATCCTCTATCATGGCACCTCTCTCAACACTTCTAAAGAAAGGTTCGCCTAATGTGGTGGTCCACTGGTCTCAGGAATGCCAATGCTCTCTGGATAAGATTAAAACACTGTTTTCAACACCACCTATTTTAGTGCTACCCACTAAAGATAAGACATTCGTTCTTCGTAGTGACGCTTCATCCACTGGGATTGGAGCGGCACTAATGCAAGAGTACTCTGGAACTCTGCATCCTGTAATGTATATTTCCAGAAAACTTAATGCGGCAGAAAGGAATTATTCGGTTTTAGACCGTGAGCTATTAGCTATGGTTTGGTCGATCCTCAAACTACAGAGATTCCTTCTAGGCGCACATTTCATAGTAGAAACCGACCAAAAAGCTCTTACTGCTATACAGAGTAAGAATTTGAAGAGCTCGAGGTCTACTCGATATGCAATTGCTCTTCAACCTTTTCATTTCTCTGTGCGAGCTATTCATGGATCAGATAATGTGATGGCAGACATTCTGTCAAGATGCCCACATGATTCCACATAACTATTAGGGCTTAGACTTCTTGATATGTCTAGTTCTATAGTAGTTCCTTTTCTATATCATGATAGATACACATTTGTAATTTAATAATATAATGATTGTATCACTACATAGCGGTTCATTGATGTTATTCACCGCTGTGCTTTGATGATTTTTTTCTTCATAAATCATAAATTTAAGATATCTAAAGCGAAATGATGATATGAATTTTTTAGGCATTGTGTAATTGCCAGAATTGTATTATACTTTGATGACACCTTCCTGGAAAAATATACTTGTAGAGAAATAATTTCTCTCAGTTTATGAGACACATTCTCACCAGTCGCTCCATAAGTCGACTTAGCCTCATATTAGGCGTTATAGGTATTCCTGATATTTTCATCTGCGCATTATTCATGCGTTGTGAGCCTATTGTACGTTGCTCCTAGATGTATTTCAAAAAAAAAAAAAATGTTCCATTTTTTTTTTCCCGGGAGGTGTGGTAAGACTGTTACGTGCAGTCTTTGATATCTTACAATATTATACATTGGTATTCTTGTTATCTTCGCAAATATTTTGAAAGCAAAATTGTGCTTAAGGGAAAGTCATTATTGTGTTACTTCCCTTGAAAGTTGTGTCGGCTCTTTCGATCAAACTCCGCGGATAAATCCATTTTACTGCGATTTATTCGTTGTTTGGGTAATAATAGATTGTTCTTGCTTCAGAATATCTATGGCCTGAATTTATGTGTATTGTTTGTCTGAGTAGGACGAGTCTGTCTTATATCTGTATATCTTTACATATCTAAGTCGAACTATATGTTCTGTTGTCTCTAGAGAGGTCGAAGGCTTCAGCGGATGTGTCGCTAGAGTGTGGTGTGATTTGGCTTCGTCCTGATAGGGACTGTGTGTGTTTTCCTATGTCGGCCTGTCGCCGGGAAAAAGTGATCTCAGTATTTGTGGGGAAAGTGATAGTCGTCTAAACCTATCGTGTATGCTTTACCCCAGTGTTTATTCATATTGCCAAGGAATGGCAGTTTCATATTCCCTCTACCAAGGTAATCAAAGACACTCTTATGAACTCTCGATCGAAGCCACCATTTTCGATAATTACGATTTGAATGTCTAAGAGAATATATTTGACTCGATGAAAACGACTTCGATTCCTAGCAGCACTATATCCTGTAGATTGCAGTCAATTGTTCATGATCAAATCTACAGAGCAACGAAATGTTTTATGAATGACTAACTTTAGGACAGATTCATTATCTGTATTCAAACGTGAGTGACAGTTCACGAGTGGAGCCATCTTGGAACCAAAACATGTAGCGACTTTCAAGAAGAGAAAGGGGATGCCCGTATTATCGCTTGTTTAGTCCAGAGATCACTGCTACACATGAGAACCCGTTATTAGCGGTTCAATATTATTATATGAAAAAATATGTGCTGAACATTATGTTGAAGAATCGTCGCTAGACGAGATTAGGTTTAGAAGCCATCTGAAATATTGTTTATAAGCTGACGTGCTCAGTCAGTGAAGTCAGATGATATATGTATGGGCGATACTGGGTGCTTGGCTACTGACAGTCCATTATACAATTATTCTACATGAGTGCCTATGTAACATTGCAAGACCATTTGTCCACTGTACTATGATGTATTATGCCAACCTGTGATTTGTCACTATCTGTGCTGTCGAGTGTGTACGTCCAATTAAACTTTAGAAAAGGTACACAGTCGTTGGTGTCGATGACTTCCGGTCATACATGAGTGTGAGAAGAGAACATTTGTCAACAACACGAACCCTTATCATCATTCGCACATTGTACACTCAATCCATGTCTACACACCACTGCGTAGGTCAAGTTGACATTCCATACACTACAGTGGGGCAGGCAACACCATAGAGATCTTGTCAACTGATGATGATGATGATGTCTGCTTCCATCCACTTATATCTATCTTTTGGTGGATATCATTAACGGGAATAAAAATCCAACAGAATATATATTCAACTTTATCACTTACATGTGAACGACAGAAGAAGAACAGAAAGAGAGAAGAGGAAAGGAAGAGAAAAATGTTTAAGGAGAAGAGTAGGGAAAATAAATGAGAGAAATCGTTGTTTCAAAGATTTGCTGCAATCCTTGTGTCGCGAGAGACCCCAATATTTGTGTAGCGAGAGACCCCAATCCTTGTGTAGCGAGAGACCCCAATCCTTGTGTAACTAGAGACCCCAATCCTTGTGTTCATTCATTCATAACCCTCCACTTCCAAAGGAGCATAGGCCTTCAACAAACACATGCCAAGTCCTCCTGTCACGTGCCATCATCTCAAGTTCTTTCCTCGTTCTCCTCATCATTTTCACCTCTGTTTCCAGCTCTCTTCTCCATGTGCTTCTTGGTCTACCTCTGCCTCTCTTGCCCTGTGGGTTCCAGAACAAGGACTGCCTTGTAATGCTATCAACAGGTTTCCTCAGTGTGTGTCCTATCCATCGCCATCGTCTTCTTCTCATTTCTTGTTCCACTGGCACTTGTCTAGTTATTGTCCTCAGTTCCACGTTTCGTAACCTTGTCATACCATTTTAATCCCTCTATTCAACGCAAGCACCCATTTATGAAAGTCTGTAGCTTTTTGGTTGTTGTCTTTGTTGTTCTTCATATTCTGAGAGCCATACAATAGGACGGACTTCACATCCTTGTGTTGCGAGAGAGATATGTGAGCGAGCGACCGTGAAGAGTAGCGTTTCTGAACCTTTTTTTTTTTATCGTGGATACCCTTGAAAATAATTTTCAGGGAACCCCTGCACACAAATTATTATATCTACAGCTCTTGGTACTTAGCATGATCCGTAAGTTGTAAATATAATAACCTAATAAATATTGTCAGTGCTTTTTTGAGTAGTGAATAATTTTTTTCTGTTTTTCTATTTATTTGGGCCAACTTTTTAGCCCACTCTTTTTGTGTAGTACCCCCTCCTCATAATGAATATCAAGTCTAATGCGTCAATGGATTTGGTAGAAGAAATTCCAGTTTTTCCTATTTTAAATTTCCTACTTGATTTATTTTTTAATCATATCCGAGTAGACCTAAAAGTCTTATCATAAATTTCTGCTCTGCAAGATGCTATTGAAACAAGGTAAATGTATGTGCAAGAGTCAACACGGTCCTATTGCGCACCGTCATACGGGGCTGCTCGGTCACTGTCCGCCACTGCGAGCGCTTACATCGCCCGGCGCACATAGTTAAAAAAACGACGTTTGTTTTTCTTCAGTTCCGGTCTCTTGCGGAACCCCGGATGAGAAACCCTGGTGTAGAGAGTATGGCTAGGGACGACGAAATGTGTAGCGATGGACTACGGGCGCTTAGATGTTGTATATTGTTGTTGTTCCAATTCTCAGGGAAGGGAAACTTGCTTCTTTATTTCTTGCTAGTGCCTGAAAACATACCTTTATGTTTGTCTAATATTTATTTACTGTTTACAGGCCTCGGGTTTCCCTTCCTTATGTGTTATAAATGTTTATATAATACCAGAAACCTACCCTCTGTTCTATACTACTGTTCTTAAGTCTTCTATCATTTACTAGACGCAGTATCAAGGTCATTGTCTTGTGTGGACTGACATATACTGTATAATAGGGGAACGACAGAAGTGACTGCATCATTAATAGGCTAAGCTGCCCATTGTAAAACTTCCGGTGTTGTCTTGCGTTTCGCACTAATGACCGGTCATCAAAGCATCATTTTTTGGTGATGCCTAGATGACCGGGAGGATAGTGTGATTCCCTTGCATAGCTAGGCGGTGTTGTCGTACGGAAGGTCCAGGGTTCGAATCCTGGATAAGCCACTTACGTCTGTTGTTTTTCTGTTGTCTAGTGTTCTACTTCTTTATTTCTTACGAGTGCCCGAAAATATACCTTTATGTTTGTCTAATATTTATTTACTGTTTACAGACCTCGGGTTTCCCTTCCTTATGTGTTTTAAATGTTTATATAATACCAGAAACCTACCCTCTGTTCTATACTACTGTTCTTAAGTCTTCTATCATTTACTAGACACAGTATCAAGGTCTTTGTCTTGTGTGGACTGACATATACTGTATAATAGGGGAACGACAGAAGTGATTGCGTCATTAATAGGATAATCTGCCCATTGTAAAACTTCCGGTGTTGTCTTGCGTTTCGCACGGCTGTTTGTGCCCTATACCAGAGCGCTCTTTTAGTTTCGGTGACCGGAATTCTGACACCGGGTATAAAATTTTCGTGTTCACCGTAAAAGACTATTTAAGTTTTTGGCGGGGAAAATCAGCTGTTGTGTGTGTAAAATCTGTAAAATATAAATCATTACACACTCGTTCTGGATAAACACAGCGCTAAATTTCTTTTGTGTACTATAACTTTGTTCTCTGTTCTATTTTTGATTGTATTTTTATTTGTTTGAAATTAGTTTTGGCGGAGTTACAGACTTTTGAAAACAGCGTCATCATTTGAGGAAATTCATAAAATAAGTAATCTTTTTATTAATTTAATATCTCAAAATCGGCCCATTCGTTTGAGTTTATAATTATAAAGACTTCTCGAAGGGAAGCTAAAGATTATTTCCACATACTTTTTTTTTTGGTTTCATATCTTGAGAATGTGTGGTAGTCAATTTTGTTAGTTTGGCATTACAAGAACAAGCATATTGTCACCAGATGTTATAGCATTTAAATTACTGTAAACGCATTCCTGATACTCACAAATCTTAAATAAGGTTGTACAAAAATAACTTTTTGTAAAGCACCATCTGTTTTTGCATTTTCATTCATTTATAATGATATTTAGCTACGTATATAAGCGTCAGAAAACATGTAAATCTATAGATAGATTACTTCCACATACTTTGTTCTATCTTTCAAGTCTTGTTAATCTTGTATTTATAATATGAATTTTTTTTTTAATTGTGTGTGAGATAAGGACTGTTCCATTAGTGTTCTTTGGTAGACAATCCTGTGCACACGACGGCTGCCAAAGAATTCTAAGTAACTGTTTGTATATCTTCTTTCACTCACAGATAAAGCATTCTACATCCTGGTGTTAGGCTTGATAGTCCCAAATATTCCTCTATCTTTATACATACACAAGTAAACTATAATACATAATAACGAAATGGAACATACTGTTTTGCATCATATGAATTGTGCCAGTGCACTGTGCAGAGCCTGTGGCAAGAGAGCATTAACTTCCAAAACAACACGTTCAATTCAGAAAGCACTGAACTGTTCTAATTACGTTAATGATCTGTTCTTTGTGTTTGGAATTAACGTATGAGATGATAAACCCACACAGCATTCGACTATATTTTGTAAGAAGTGTTACTTACGAATACAAAACTCAAAAAGGAGGCATAATGAGAAGTGTCTTGAAACAGCCAAGTTACTATCGGAAAACAGTCAGCACATCTGGAAAGACTAAAACCATAATTTAACTATAAGTGAATGTCAACTGTGCAATTATGTTGCAAAGACATCTTTTGGTGTTTTAAAAACAAAAAGCTGCTCTATTCCCTGTGATGTTCTTTCTGACCCCTCCATGTCTAGTCAGTCATTTAGCTGTAGTCAGTCAGTTAGTTTGTAGTCAGTCAATTAGCTGTAGTCAGGATAGCTGTGTACAGTAGGAGGTTGATGTGCCTGCCCACATTAGTGATGATATTGTTCAACTGGAGGAAACGTCACGTCAGGAAATTTGCAGGAAAGCAGGCATTGAAAGTAGAGTTAGAATCTCCAAATAATTAGCAATAGCCATGAAGGAAACAGTAGGTCTTACGTGGGCACAGGAGAGAAAACAGAGAAGATTGAAAATTGAAAGACGCGCCAGCGGTATTAAAAATATAACTTCACAATTAAAATTTATAATGGAAACTCATTTGTTACAAATTTCTCCATCTGTGAATGTACAGATTCATCCTATAAAAAAAAAGGAAGTGTGAATGATAATTGAGCGAAATTTTGGGGCTAGAGCAAATTATGGCAGTTGTTGCTTGAGATTGACAGAATTAACAGAGTGTGGAAATCATTTAATAGATGTATTTATTAAATACACCTATTTATCTATTAAATTGAACATTTCGTTTTACTCATGACCATACTCATTTTTACATGACCATCGTGATGTATGATTGAGATAATTGTTAGCTCTCATGTTTTTGGGGACAATTGGGTGTGTTATTTTAAGGTAATAAATGTGGACTTGCAATTTAATGTTTCAATAATTAATGTTTGACGCATGAAACCAAAACAAAACTTTGATATCCATTTTCTGCAGGTTTTCTACTTTTGATTTCTGTAATTTGTTATGCATGTTGATTGTGACCGATTTAGTGAAAATTGCATTATAAACAAACCATAACAAAATATAAAAAAAAAAAACGTAAATTTTACACTATTTCAGACTATTATATCTTCTGTTCTAATTGTGATAAAATGTTTGTTCTTGTTCTAAAATTTACTCTAACATTTCTAGTCTAGCTTTACGCAAAATTAAAGCCGGTATTTATAATAATAAAGTAGCCTAAAAGCATTAATTAAGCCCTATCAAAAGTAAACATCGCCACATGTTTTTCCCATAAGGAAGTTGACCACGTGACCTCTGTCAAGTGGGCTATAAATAGCGCGGTCGGGTTAAAAGGGGAAATAACTAAAAGATCGCTGGCAAACAGCCGTGTTCGCACTAATGACCGGTCATCAAAGCATCATTTTTTGGTGATGCCTAGCTGGCCGGGAGGATAGTGTGATTCGCTTGCATAGCTAGGCGGTGTTGTCATACGGAAGGTCCGGGGTTCGAATCCTGGGTAAGCCACTCACGTTTGTTGTTTTTCTGTTGTCTAGTGTTCTACTTCTTTATTTCTTACGAGTGCCTGAAAACATACCTTTATGTTTGTCTAATATTTACATACCCAATTAACCGTAGTTTTTTCACGTTTGTGTGTCTTGTTGTCACATAGCTGTGTGTGTGTGGTTAAACTTAAATTTCTATGTATAGGGAGGGAAAGATTGTCTTGTACTAAATTATAGTCGTATAGATAGAATGGAATAGAGAACCTTACTCATTCCATAGACATATCTTCTCCTTAAACTATCACCTGTGAAAATCTATTTCTCACACCTTTCTTTCTCACGTACTTATCAACATCCACTCTACTCAGACGGGCCAAAAATAACTCTCAAACCTATCCGTACGACACATAGGTATACAATCTCTAATTTACAATGTGCATTATCTGTGTGCAGTGGAAAAGTTTGAATGAGATAATAGTTTCTCTTTATAGATGCAGTGATTCATGTATACACTTAATGTATGATTGTCTGTATCAATTGTTGTGCCCAGCTAAGTTGTTTTTCACTAATAATTGTATTTCTTTTTTTAAAAACTTGTTTGTAACAACGAAGCCGCTCGGATAGCTATGAAATTTACGTATTTTAATATCACCATCTTCATCATAGCAATCATTGTCATCATCATCATTATCGTCATCATAATGATCATTACTGTCGTCGTCGTAACCTTCATCATCATAATCGTTGTCATCGTTATCATGACCATGATCATCATCATAATAATCATCATAATAAATCAATCATATTTATTCCCTGTTGAGTATACAGATGCAATTGTTGTTGGCTCAAATTTCTATTTTGGATTGTCCATAAGTTTTAATATACTTAATCCTCATCATCATCATCACCATCATCTTCCTTTGTCTCGCACCTCCAGAAGGTGGGTCTCGCACACCCGGGGAGAACTCATGCAGCTCTGGCTAGGAAGCACAGCTTTAAACTAATATCAGCTGTACAGGAGAAGTTTAAATATCAGCTGTACAGGAGAAGTTTAAATATCAGCTGTACAGGAGAAGTTTAAATATCAGCTGTACAGGAGAAGTTTAAATATCAGCTGTACAGAAGAAGTTTAAATATCAGCTGTACAGGAGAAGTTTAAATATCAGCTGTACAGGAGAAGTTAAAAACTAAATAAATATTTGTCATTATCCGAGCAGTTCTCGACATCAGAACAGCCATACCGATAGTAATGGGGGCGAACATCGGAACATCAGTGACCAACACCATCGTAGCCCTAGGCCAGATGAACGACAAGGGTGAGTTCCGGAGAGCCTTTGCTGGAGCTACCGTCCACGACATGTTTAACTGGCTCACGGTCATTGTTCTCCTTCCACTTGAGGTTGTCAGCGGTGAGTAACTGTATTCATCATCATCACTATCAGCATCATCATCATCATTATCATCACCATCAACATCTTTCTATTCTCTCTCTGTGGAGCATGGAGACAACGCTGCAGCAGTTCCCCCTTGGCAGGAAACCCGCCCTAAGTTATTCTTGTGCTGTTGCAGTAGTGGCTTCTCTTGTAGTTTAATGTATATGGTGAGATTGCCAGCCCTTATACACAACTTTTTTTTCTTGGTGTGGCGACATACCTGTGGGAACAGTAGTCACGCTCTCTCTTTGTCTTCTTAGAAATCGTTGGGAGCTACAAGTGGTAGTGGCAACATTACTTACCTGTAGTGTCTAGCATTTATCTCTATATATTATTTGTTATTTTGGTGAGACTTGTTACTCTTGTATTAAATGTCATATGTGTGTATAAGGCTTGTTACTTGAGTATTACTTGCCACATTATGTGTGCCTTGTCACTTGTGTATTATATGTCACTAATGTGTGACCTGTTACTTGTGTTTTACTTGTCATATATGTGTAAGACTTGTAATTTGTGGATTACTTGTCATATATGTGTGAGCAGCGACCGATTGACAGAGTGGTTTGAGCGCTGACCTCTCGCGGCAAAGGTGCTGGGTTCGATTTACGGTATCGACACCCTTGTCTACCCAGCTGTAAATGGGTACCTAACTTTGCACTTGAGTTATGGAAGGAAAAGGCAATGATGAAGGGAACTGGTCACCCCACCACTCGATGCTGGACCTAGTATGGTGAAGTCTCTAACACTTCACTCCCCCACGGCAGTATCTGCTATGGGACTACCTTTACTTTATATGTGTGAGACTTGTCATTTGTGTGTTACCTGTCATATATATGTGAAACGTAATTTATGGATTAACTGTCATTTATGTGTCACTTTCCACGTGTGTAGTAATTGTCATTTATGTGTGACTTATATAATGTGTACTAATTGTCATTTACGCGTGGCATTAACTAGCGAATTAATTGTCGTTGTTGTGTGACTCGTAACTTGTGTATTAATTGTCAGATATGTGTAAGTCTTGTTACTTGTGTATTACGGGTCACATATGTCAATTGTGCACTAATTGTCATTTATGTGTGACAAGTAATTTGTGTATTACTTGTCTTTGATGTGTGACATGTAATTTGTGTATTACTTTTCATGTATATGTGACTTGCCACATGTGTGTTAAATTTAATTTATGTGTAACTTGGAAGTTATGTATTAATTGTCATTATGAGTGTGACTTGCCACTTGTGTATTAGTTGTCATGTATCTGTGACTTGTCACGTGTGTACTGACTGTCGTTTATGAGTGATATTTGTAACGCGTGTATTAATTGTCATGTACGTGTGTAACTTGCGTATTGGGTGTCATTTATGTCTGACCTGTCACGTGTGTGCTAATTGTTATTTACGTATGACATAATCATGTCGTGTTGAAGTGGCTAAGCGGCATGGCGTCCGCTTCGAGTTCTAAAGATACCGGGTTCGATTCCTAGTAGACGTAATACATTTTTTTTCCACAACCAGTGGTCCTAATGATGTCATACTGCCCCCCCCCCCTCCCCCCGGTCTCCTGGGTAGTGAGATTGGATGCCTAGCCTTCTCGGATAAGGGCGAAAAATAGGAAGCCCCGTGTGCAAGTTGCTCACGTTAAAAATCCAACAGCAGTTGAAAGTCGTAAAGAGTAGGCCGTAAGGCCGCTGTACTGGCAACATTTGAAAATTAGAAACCTACCCAACACAAAAATATTTATAGAATTTGTGATTCCTATATACACACATTGGGATTCTCGCCGGTACTACGGAGTTCGTGCACTGTGCCGAGATCCTCCTTGTGTGATCTAAGGGAGGAGATCGGAGCACTGATGGAGTTGTCCGTGTGCAATGAAGATAGTCCTTAAAACCAAACCCTTAATCACGTGTGTTTAATTTGTCGTGTATGTGCGTGACTTGTGACGTATGTATTAATTGTAATACAAGTATATGTGTGAATCATTCTTCACTTCACTGTCCTTACTAGGTATCATAACAAACACCATTTCCGTCCTCTGTTCCTGATTACCACCATTATCCTTCATTATCACCATCATCATCAACATTACCACAATCACCGCCTTCAGTAACAACAGCAACCAAACAAAAAATAAACAAAAATTAAAGCTACACTAACAGTCGCTGAAGTAGTCAAACATTGAGCTCAAGAACAACAACTGTGACGAATTGTCTCCCCAGGTTATTTGTTTTACCTGACCGAAGCCATCGTTAATTCTCTGCCCTTGACGCAAGATAAGGGAGCTAACAAGGACATGCTGAAAGTCATCACTACACCTTTTACTGATAAAATTATCCAGGTAGGTGACTTATGTGTGTTTAAATATGTGTATACGTGTGTGTAAAATGTTGGCTGCGTGCTGCAAATGTGTGTATGTGCGTGTATATATGTGTATGTATGTGGTGGTAAGCGACAGAGAATAGCTAGTTTAGAATGGTTCACTGTAGGTGAAGTGGTTTTAGTGTCTTCTTTGCTCTGTACATGTCAGCTGGACGCCTAGCGGGCAAAGGGGTTAGAGCGCTGGTTTCCCGAGGTAAAGTTACTGGAGTCGAAATCTTATAGTTTCAAGGTGCAGTCTACCCAGCTGTAAATCGGTACTTGGCACCCCGCCTCATAAATCTGAGACCAAAAGTATGGAAGTCTCTAACACTTCACCCCCCTTCAGCAGTATCTGCTATGGGACTACCTTTTAGCTTTTTACACGTCAGCTGATCACTTTATGTATGTACTCTGCCACAGAGTCATCAATATCCCTCTGAATAACACAGAGTCATCAATATCCCTCTGAATAACACAGAGTCACCAATATCCCTCTGAATAGCACAGTCATCAATATCCCTCTGAATAGCACAGAGTCATCAATATCCCTCTGAATAGCACAGAGTCATCAATATCCCTCTGAATAGCACAGTCATCAATATCCCTCTGAATAGCACAGAGTCATCAATATCCCTCTGAATGTTAGCACAGAGTCATCAATATCCCTCTGAATAGCACAGAGTCATCAATATCCCTCTGAATAACACAGAGTCATCAATATCCCTCTGAATAGTACAGAGTCATCAATATCCCTATGAATAGCACAGTCATCAATATCCCTCTGAATAGCACAGAGTCATCAATATCCCTATGAATAGCACAGTCATCAATATCCCTCTGAAGAGCACAGAGTCATTATTATCCCTCTGATGAGACAAAGAAAGAATATGATCCCTCACGCATGTCGTAGAAGGCGACTAAAATGAGGTAGTGCGTGAAGTTGGCAACCTCATTATGTAAAACAAGTTGCCGCAGAAACCACTGCATGTGAATGCTTGGTGCCGGCTTCCTGCAAGGGGAACAATTGCAGTGGTAGCCGCATGCCCCATAGGGAGCGCATGGGAAGATGATGATAATGATGACGATGATGATATCACAGCCTGTGAAATTTTAATGTGAATAACAATCTTTGACCTAATTAAAGGACACAACCACAAAAGAGTCACTGCGCGTACCGAAAGTCAGAACAATAATTTACGTTCATGAAAATGAAGCACATCACACGGTCATATTTCGTGCATCAACACAGGGCTGAACCCGCGTCCTAGTTTATTGTCATAACAATAATATCAGCTTTTAAAAAGGTCATAGCTGGACACAGAAACACTTAGACAGACTACAATAAGAAAACACTAGATATACCTGGAGTATGTCGAGAAAGCGTATTTTAAATTTTAATAAGAGAACAAAGCGAAATCAATGACACGAAAAAGAAAAAAAAAGCTACATTGGTAGAAATAGCCGTGCACACACATAAAACTATGATTTCACTCTACTTCTTGGATCCTTAACCAGTCAGTGGTCATCATGCCTAGTGGCGTCTTGTAGGGCAGCAACAAAATGTCCCAGTTATGCTCGGTCGGTGGCTATCCTTCGTGCCGTGACCCACCTCTGGTTCATGCTTTGCATCTCAGCCTCCACTGTTCTCCGCCAGCGTGCCTTTAGTCAGCCTCTCTTTAGCCGTCCGTTTTCGTGTCAGTCATACGAGCTTCAGACTCCGGCTGTCCATCCCGCAGCAAATTTTTTTTCATTTGTTGCCGTTTTGTTTGGTAACTTGATTTCGTTTTTTACATAGACGGGGGCGGGGGGGGGGGGGGGGGGGGGGGGGGGGTTGGTCCTGTGCTAAAACCTCCAACCTGGAGGACAAGAGTGTCTGCTTTAGTCTGACCCTTACCCGCGCAGACCTGTCCAGCTTGGTAAAACCTGCCAGGAGTAAAACTCACTCTGGCATAGCTCTTGTGGTTGTCAGGGTACGCAAGCTACCATACCGCTACAAGGTATAGACACCATTGCTGGCAGATGATTTCATTATAGTAAAAATTATCATTTAATTTCAGATGGAATACAGGCCTTCAACAAACTCACATCTCACCCCTTTCTATCCTGTATCATGTATCCTGTATCCTGTATCATCTGTTCAAGGTTTATCCATGCCTTCTTTGTCTCTTTCCCCGACAAACTATTTCTGGACACAGAAATTGACAGCCGCATTGGTAAAGAAAGCTTCAATCATCTTTGCCCGCTTCACAACGCGTGTTTGGGAAAAGTCCAAACTTACTATACATACCACAGCTGCAGTGTATAATGCCTGCGTTACCAACATGGTTCTGAATGGCAGAGAGACATGGACAACCTTTGCTAAGCAAGAAAGATGGCTCAATACCTTCCATCTACGGTGTCTACGCCACACCCTTGGTATTTCATGGGAGGAAAAAGTGACAAATGTCGTGGTGTTGTAACGTGCCGGCCTCCAAAGCATGTATATACTGCTTAGGTAGCGCAGACTACGCTGGCTCAACCATGTCCGCTGCATGGAAGATGGTCGAATGCCCTAAGATATTTTCTACGGACAACTAACAAATGGCAAAAGAACAGTCAGGCGACCGCAGTTGACGTTAAAAGATGTGTAGAAGAAAGACATGAAGACACTGAACATAAATACAGCAACCTGGGAGGATGAAGCTGCCTACGGACCCCACCTCAGATTGATAATACGCTCTCACAACAAGCAACAGAGAAAGGAGCACGCTGAAAGGAACATCACTCCAATAGTCTGTTGTGACTAAAGATGGCTACTATTATTACTTTATCCCTTTCATATCTGTCTCCAATTTCCTTCTGCTTTGACTGTTTTGCTCTCTCTTTTCTACGCATAATACCCTCTTCCCTGTTTCGGCAGTGATGGTGACGTAACGGTGATGAATAAAAGTATTCGTGGACACATGCAATAGAAACACATACAATCATTAACGTACCTTCAGTAATACAATAGCACAGATATGAGGAAAGAGAAGAAAACCAAAAGAATGGATTTATTTAGATTACAGCACATGAATTAAAAGCATTAACTATCATATCAACTATTCTAATAGCAGAAGAGTGCCACAGCTACTTCTAACGACCAATGAAGTCAACAAAGGAAAACACTAGAAAATAGTCCTCTATACCATTTCATGTTAACTTCAGTTACCTTATACTATCAATATATATAAAATCCCAGCTTTTTCTGTCAGTGCGTAACGCTAAGGGATGCAACATTGGTTGAAAGTTAGACATTAATTGTATAGTTTCCCTTATACGTACTCTCCCGAAAATAGTAACACTTACCAAAGAACAATGCACAAATGACGGTGTGCACATAAATATATTTGTAGAATGTGTGATCCCGTATACACACATTGGGATCCTCGCTGCTGCCACGTAGTTCGTGTACTGTGGTGATGCACATTGGTTTTTAAAAATATTTTGGAATAAGTAAAATTGCTGTCAGGTATTGGTGCATTTGAATGTAATTCCCGTTTTGTGACGGGTTTTTACACTAGTTTACTAATAGTTGTGCACTTCCCGAGGGAGGAAGGTTTTCAAATGTATGCACCTTCGTTCAAGATTACTCTTGGCAGAGATATAGATAGGAGGATGATGCTTTTATTCCAGGGAGACTCGGAGGAATTTATAGAATAGCTAGTATAACTAATCAGTCATCTCAGGTGTCATAAGCTTAGTATTTTCCGCCTTAAAAAAAGTCCTACTGGTGCAGACAACAAATTCACTCAAAATGATAAACTCAATCCCAGATTTATTTCTAAAAAAATTAAAAATATTAAAAAAAATTAATGTGGACTATCTTATCAACAGGGTTAAAAGAATGGAAATTGATTTTGTCAAAACAAAACAGTTAATTTTATCTTCACAGGAAGATCTTAACAGAAGGTTGTTAAGAAAGTAAAGTCTTCTTTGACCCTTAGCCACCGGTTGTCAAAGCAGTCAGCGGCCATAACGCCTGGTGGCGTCTTGTAGGGCAGCAACAAACTGCTTCCACTTTGTTCGGTCGGCGGCTATCCCTCGTCCAATGCCCCAGCCCAGGTTCACTCTTTGCATATCATGAATGGTCAATGCACCACGACAAGATTGCAAAGCATTATCATCATCAGGTGCCATCTTCACATCGAAGGTTGGCTGCAATGTATTTCCAACGTCTTCTGTCTCTTGTCTTGATGGTACGCTCTGATAGACTTTTTCTTGTTCATTTATGGATGTTATCTTCCTACTTATAGCTATGTCCTTCAGTTACACATTTGCCTTCAACTCTGCATTCTATTATGGTCTTCAATAAGGTGTTATGTCTTATTTACATGGCCAAAACATTTTAGCTGTCAAATTTTGATCTTCATTACTTCTTTTTTCATTTCTAGGTTTTCTAGGACCTCTTCGTGTGTTCTCTCTTTCCATGAAACGCGCCACATTTTTCTATATATCTACATCTCAAGGGCCTCAATTCTTTATTCCAATTGCCTGTTCATTGTCTATGTTTCTACACCATACTGCAATGGAGAATACATATACGATATTATTTGATGAATCTCAGTGTGAATTTGTGAGTTAGCTGTTTAGATGTTAGTTTTTGTCTCATGTTGCTGAATGTAGCTTTGAACACTCATTTTCTCTTCATGATTTCTGTTTTACAAAGCATAAGTGTTCATGTAATAGGCATTCAATTTAGGTTTCACGGTGAAATGCGCCCAGATTTCGTATTTTCCCGAAAAGCTGGGGGTTTTTAAAAAATTGTTTCATAAGGATATTTCACTTAGACATTTATTATATAATGGAAATATTATTATTATTATTCTGTTTGTTGTAATTTCGTGCGATGATATCGTCTTCTCAATCTGGAAATATTGTCTTTACTCTCAAGGTAAGCAAAGACGCCATCACGAACATTGCCCAGGGCGCAGATAAAGAAACGGGCGAGGAGACCGCGATAATGAAGCTCTGTTGCGACAAGAAGTCACCACCTGCCTGTTGTAAGGACAAGTTGAAGACGTTTAGTTTTATTAGGCCAGGGGTCAACTACACAGACACAGAAAAGCAGAAAGTGTGTGGGAAGGCAAGTTGTTCATCATCGTCATCATCATCGTCATCAACATCATCATCGTCATCAACATCATTATCACGATCGTCAGCACCATCATTATGGTCAACATCATCATCACCATCGTCAGCACCATCATTATGGTCAACATCACCATCGTCAACATCATCATTATGGTCAACATTATCTTCACCATCGTCAGCACCATCATTATGGTAAACATTATCATCACCATCGTCAGCACCATCATTATGGTCAACATCATTATCATGGTAAACATCATCATCATTGTGGCCGTGGAAGATGGTTGTCTACTATACCCTTCTTAAGTCCATCATTATATTTCACTAATATTTTCTGTGTAGAATGATTTACTTGTTGAGGTCCGTCAATTATATTTATCTAGGATTTTGTGGTGTGCAAATTGACTAGCAGAATTGAAATAATCTATAGCAAAATTGTTCCGGCTGTAGCGTTAATTTAATTAATTGTTAGTAACCAGTAAGAGATATTAAATCACTCAAACTTCTAGTATAATATATACCGCAACACAAGAATTAAAACAACTCCAACGAAAACTTAGTAACTCCAAATAGTAAAATGGATTTAGAAATCGCAGCTAGATGTCTGAAAAATTTGTGGGTACTGGATAAATTGAGTTTGAAAGCTGGACTATATATATTAAATTTGCAGAACTTCGATCGCTCTTGCGATATATAACACCTTTGGGGAATTCTTCGTTCAAATTCTGTATGAAAGGTAATTTTGACACAATCGCCGCCGAGTAGACGTGGTCCCACGGGCAAATCGTCTCTTAGATCTCGTCGATCCGTAGCTTAATTGCGTTTTCACGAACGAACGGACAAGGGATGGGGTGGGGGGGGGGGAAGGGGGGAGGGGAGGGGGTTAAATTGTAAATTATCTCCCTTTTCTTTCAGATAGTCTCCCCCTGAGAAATGTAACTACCAAAGTACGTCTTTCCTTATTTCCCTTGATTTTCTTCGTTAAGCTTATCTCCCCCTTATCTCTCGCTACGTGCATCGTAGTAAACATTCCTAGCGTCTATGAGACATCCGAGAAAAGAAAAAAAATAAGGCGTGGCAAAACTGTGAATGCAACAAACATCGAACAACCAGGGGTTCTGCGTTAGCAAAACGTGCATAGCAAATAAGTAAGCAAGGTGGGATTTGAGTAGAAGCAAGACCGTGCTGATATATATGTAATCCATATTTACATAATCTGTCACAGGAAGCACTAGTACTATTCTATCATAGTCTCTCTTCCCCCCCACCCCACCCCCCCTCCCCAGGATCTAAACTGGGCGAGTTGTTCGTAGTAATAAAAATTTTTTAATAAAACACTTGAACTTTGTGATCCCATCTCCCATCGCGTATATTTCGGTTTTGTAGCATAAATTACTGGGCCATAGACCGTATTATCTCTTCACTCTTGTTAACGTTTCTCTTGTTCTCTTATTTTTCTTCATATTCTACTGCCGCTGATATTCATAGAAAATCATGGCTGTCAGAATAATGTCTTGAGCTTCATAGCTCCGCTCTCTTTTTATGTTATAATTAATTTACGCCAACTTTGTCTTCAAGCGAGCTCAAGAGATGCTCGAGTTCTTACGCCGACGTCTTTATCCAGAACATGTTTTATCTGATGCTCTTAATCGTATCACACGCGTCACTCGTTAGACGGCACTCACTACTAAACCTTCTGTCCAATATGACAGACTCAAACTGGTTCTAACTTTCCATCCTCACTGTCTGGCGGTGAAGAGAATTCTGTTTCGACATCTGCCTATTCTCTACTCTGTTCCTGATACCAAAGAGCTGTTTCGTGATACACCTTTGGTAGCATATCGTAGGGATAGGAATTTTAGGGATATTCTTGTACACAGTCGCTTGCGACATACTAGCCCTTCATACTTTGGTACTAAACGGTGCCAACGCCGTATATGTAAGAGCTGTCCGTTTGTACTCCAAACTCAGACAGTCACTTTTCCGAAAGGAAAATTTATCATTAGAGAGTCTTTCACGTGCGAATCCAGAAACCTGATTTATGCTATCATCTGCAAGAGATGTGGCATTACCTATATTGGTGAAATTGGCAGGCGTTTGGCAGACAGGTTTCATCAGCACTTGAATGACATCTATCATGGCAAACATGTTCCTGTGGCCCTTCATTTCAATAGGCCTGACCATTCAGGTAATTCCGATATTCATGTTACTGCCCTTCTTTCATGTGTCGGTGATGACAAGACTCGCTTTTCGTTGAAGAATCGTCTTATTTTTGAAATGGGCGTTTTAGCTCCTGATGGCTTGAATATCCAACATCATTTTGCATAAATTCTGGTAGCTTTTCTCTTTTTCATTCTTTATTCGTTGTCTTTTAGATCTATCTTATGTTTTTGTTTTGGTTCGTTTCGTATCCTTTTATATCTTTTGTTTTGTCGCTATCATACGTCACTTCCTTGCGATTTCTGTGACGGAATACTACGGCTTTCTTTCACAGCATCTTCGGATCGAGCTCAGTGAACTTTTACTTGTTCCAAAGTTTTGTTAATTCTCTTTTTTTCGTTTCGTTGATTATTTACTTTCTTGTTTTGGTATTTCTTTTAGATTTTACGATTTTCTTGTATTATTATTGTTCTTTTTTCTCTCATCACTGTTATTGTTTACTTTTTCCATCTGCTTGTATCGCCCATTTAGTGTATATTTCTCATCATCGTATGTTTTTGTAGTACCTATTTGTAATTCTTGTCTTTGTCACCTGTTTGTGGCTGACGAAGGGTAAAACCCGAAACGTCCCTTGTTTCATGTGAACCGTTATTTGTAGAACTGATTCAATACCGTTTTATTGGTTTATATACTTATATTGTCTTCAAGAACCATGTCTGGTAGCGTAGGTGATCACGTCTCTCCACAAGCTTCCTGTCCTTCCTGTTTATCAATACTGTTGCTGTCTTTCTTCTGTGCCATGGTGTCAAATTGTCGAATATCTTCTCTCTTTGTCGCACTATATCTCTGATTTCTTCTAATCGTTCCTGTTGTAACGGTATATTCTAACTTTCGTATTCTTTTACATGCCCAAAGACATTGGATTGTTTCCTTCTAATGGGAGTTTCCTTTTAATGGGAGTTTCCTTCTAATGGGAGTTTCCTTCTAATGGGAGTTTCCTTCTAATGGGAGTTTCCTTCTAATGGGAGTTTCCTTCTAATGGGAGTTTCCTTCGTGACATCCTCATTACTTATTTTAGATATCTATGGTATTCTTGACATTCTTCTGTAAATGCACATGACCTCCATTGCTTTTCCCGCTTGTTCACTAGTTCTCCATGACTAACTTCCGTATGTCAGCATTGGCTCTGTGTACTTCTTGAGAGAGAATGAGAGAGTTCTTGTCCTTGTCACCTGTTCGTAACTGTGGCTGACGAAGGGTAAAACCCGAAACGTCCCTTGTTTCATGTGTACCGTTTACTTGTAAAACTGATTTCATACCATTTAATTTTTTTATTTATATATTTGTACTTCGTGAGAACTCTTTTTCCTTACTTCCATTAAGAAAGGATACTTAGTTTTTGCATGACATACTTATAATTTTATAGAACGCTGATTCTGTTCTGGGCTATTCTGCGCTTCACCTCTGACATGCATCTTCCGTGCAATGATATTAATGTGCCTATGTATTTGAATATATTGACCTGTTTTAGAACTGTTACACTTACTTAGATAGTGCATTCTGGCAAAGTCATTTTATTCCAGATGACTAATACTTCTGGTTTCTTGCTATTAATGCTAAGACCTTTATTTTTATTCTTTTGTCACTAATTTATCGATCATTTCCCATAACTCGTTGTCTTTTATTTTTCTATAAAGACTGTATCCTGCACGTTTCTTAAGTTGTTTATACTATGTCTACCAACTGATATTCCTGATATGTCCTCTATGGATCTCATTACATTTTTACTCTCCAAACTGAAAATATTGAGGTTCCAGCACACATCCATGCCTAGTACCCTTTTGCATCTGCTGAAACATACCTATTCCGCTGCTTTTCGTAAAGCAGAGTCGGAGTGGCTAAAAGGTATGGCTTCCGTCTCAAATTCTAAAGGTAATGGGTTCGGTTCCGAACACAAGGAATATTTTTAATGGAAATATTTTTGAGAACCAATGGTTCCTAATAACGCCAGACTCCCACTGATCTCATGCGTAGTGAGATCTGATGCCTAGCCTTCTCGGATAAGGGTGAAAAAATAGAAGGTCCCATGTACAAGTTGCGCATGTTAAAAATCCCTTGGCAGTTGGAAATCGTAAAGAGTAGGCTGTAAATACCATTACGTATTTTTTCGCTGTTCATCGCTGCCGCTTGCAACATTTACTTTTCTAGTTCTTTGAGATACATTTCTGTATTGATCATTTATCTTCTCTTAGGATACAAATTGAGTTTGGCACGGTCTATTTGTTTCACAAATATTCCCGTTGTCTCTTAGCGTCCACTCGTTTGACATATCCCAGTCTGATTTATGTAGCATTTTATTCATTTGACATAACCTGACGCTCTATACATGTGCGATCGATTGACATTAGTAATATGTGTTTTAGTGAGTTGTTTTTATTTTGCTCTAATGCCCCAGGCTTCGTGACAAGTCCCAATCATATTATTTTGCGTTTCTACGGCCCGTTCATTGATTTATTCTCTGCTTATAAACTTAGCCTCAATCCATAATTATATGATTTTCCTCGAACTCTTCTTTCTGAAGATTCACAATGCAAAAATGCATGATGGTTTTTAGTAAGTTTGTATTGTGACGAAATGTCCAAACCATTTCAGTCGTTGTTGCTCGCTTAAAAAAAAAAAAAAAAAACTGTTTAGTTTTAACGCCTAGAGCTGGAGAGTCCATCAGGAAACACTAATTGCTAAGGAAACCGCCATTCTAAGAGAGTTTTTTGGTGCTGGCTTTCTGTACGGGGTCTGTGTCAGTTGCCCCATACTCCTTTTACTACATCAGTGTGTGCACGTACTTCTTGTCATCCTTGCTATCAGAGTTGCAAGCCATGATGGCCATTATGTCTTTTATAAGTCATACGACGTCTATCTTCACTATAGCTACCAGAGCCGCCACCACTATATTATCATCACGGTTTCTTCCCAATCTGCAGGTCAGAACTTGTGTGAACCAGAATACAACTGAGCATATTACAAGTTGTACGACCATACCGTGGTCATATGGTGAGCAGAAGATACAGACTGCAGTGGAGACGCTTAACTGTGCTGTCTTTAAAGGCACACAAGACGAACAGAATTGTTGTAAAACCATGCTGGGTAAGTGTAAATAATACATCAACATAGTAGATCACATAGCTATAGTGTAGTTCCCAAAGGTAGACAAAGGTAGACAGAGAAAGAATAGGACTACATTTCCCTAAAGCGTAGTCACTTAAGTAGACACATATGACGTTGTTCATGGGGCTGGCAACTTCATCATGTACAATAAGTTGCTAGAAAAATTACCGATGCAAGAGTACATGCCTGCTTTGGTACAGGCCTTCTGTACGGGGACCAGCTGTAGCGAGCCTTCATGCTTCATAGGGAACGAAAAAGAAAGTGAATAATGATGGCATATAAAGTATCATTTATAATTTAGTGTCATAAAAACATACGTCATAAGGAAAGAACTCTAGGAAAGCTAGAAATAAGTTGCCCCAGAATGCTGGAAGCTTGGCTCAAAATATTGATGATCATATTCTAGATGGACCAAGACGATGGGAGATTTGGCCCAATAACACGCTTGTTACCTTTACATCTCCATACTTTTAGACGTTTGTTCTTTTATTTTGTTGTTCGCTTTGTAATTTCGATTTTTAATAATCTTGACTTATTTCGGTTTCATTCTAACCTCTAATTTCGATGTCTTTCTGGTTCTTTACTCTTATCTTGACTATTTTCTCATTCTGTCCTCTTATCTTCACGTTTTTCTTTCTTTCTCATTATGTCACATATCTTTACTTTCTTCTCTCTTATCCTGTCCTCTCATGCTTTTTTCTCATTCTGTCCTTTTATCTTGACTTAATTTCTCATTCTGTCTTCTTATGTTGGACATGAGCAGTTTTTCACTATTGTCATATTACACGAATGAATGTCCTATTTCTGTTCCTTGAGGAACATAGGGCAAGCTTTGATCGGCCAATTTTCAGAAAACACTACCAAAGTACTTCAAAGATGTTGCTGTAGTGGTTTCTGCTTGAATTTGTTGCATATAATGAGGGTTCTAGCCCCATAAGACATTATAGTGGACATCGGGGTAGATCTATTTCACCGTGGTCTCCCGAGAGACAACCGAAAGCCACAAATTGTAAAATCTCTATGTTGATTCCATTCTTCATTCCCGAAGCACCATACTTACATCTTATTCCAGATTTTACTTGATGTTACACTTTTTTCTCAGGTATGTTCGCGGTAGATAACGACCAAGCCACGATATGCCAGAATGTTAGCAGCTGCTTTACCTCAAGTAGCCACAACTTCACAACGACATCGTGTGCATCGTCATGGATTAATGTGACCCAAGAGAAGACAATTTGGGGGGAGACGTTTTCTTGTATCAAGTGGGCAAGGGATGTGGAGGATCGTGTCTGCTTCGATAAATGTAGGTGGATATTGACTTTAGCTTTATTGTATGATTATTTTATGAGCAATGGTTATTTATTTGCTTACTAAGCTGTTTTGCGATTAAGTTCTAATCGATGTGTTGGTGTTAGTTTTTTCTCAAACTCATTAAAAGCGCGTATCCATTAAGAAATCCGTATAAAACCGGCGTATCTCCAACAAAATATATCAGTCGTGAAACTGATTAAATTAAAAAAAAAACATTGTTTCTTCAAATAAGTGGAGCATGGACTCACCACTGTAGCTGGTCCGTTTGCAGGTATAATACACCAATCATTCACATGTGTTTCTGATGCAGTTAGTTTTACATGATACGTTTGCCAGCCTCCTACACAGCCTCATATTAGTCACTTTGTACGACAGGCTGTTACCATTTACGAATATTAATTCTACTGTTGGCTTCTTTCCATGGCACGATGTCAAACTATCCACATTCTTCTCTCTTTTCGTCTTCTATCTTTTAACCCATTCAATCTCTCTTGCTGTCACAATATATTTTCGTTTTTCTCTTGTCGTAACAAGCTCAAAGAACGTGGATTGCTCCATTCTAATAGATTCCTTTACGGCTTCTTTCAAGACATCTCCATTACTGTTTTTAGCTGTAAAATAGGGAAAATTTCCAACTGACCAGCGTTTTTGATTAAGCAAACAGATAACATTTCATATGCGAGGTATTCTTCTAGCAGTTTTTGAAAACATAATACAAAATAAAAATACATCCTTACCAGAATTGTGGTTTTCAATTGGGGCTTGTTGTGTAATGCAGCACACGGGATTGTGGAACACAGCATTGGAACACAGAATATCATGACGTAAATTTGCATCATTCGTGACGTAATTTCTAAAATATTTTTCAAATTCACTGCACAGCGACTTTATAAACACCCTGTATTACGCTTGTAAAATTAATATGACCTTTGACCAGTGCTTTCTTTTCTTTGCAGGCGATTACTTATTCAGGGGACTGTATCCAACATTAAGCGACGAAGCGATTGGTGGTATTCTACTGGTTATCGCACTTGCAATACTCTGTATATGCTTGGTGTGCATTGTGAAGCTCCTGCACTCACTACTGCAAGGTCCAATGGCCTTGATCATCAAAAAATTTATTAACGCCGACTTTCCCGGATGTTGTGGCTACTTCACGGGATACCTGGCCATCTTGATTGGTGCAGGCATGACCATTGTTGTCCAGAGCTCATCAATCTTCACGTCCACTCTGACACCGCTAGTTGGCATTGGCGTGATCGAGTTAGAACGGATGTACCCACTAACTCTGGGATCTAACATCGGAACCACGACAACTGCCATTTTATCTGCTCTTGCGTCTTCCTCGGACACAATGAAGAACGCCTTGCAAGTTGCCTTTTGTCACCTGTTCTTTAACATTTCTGGAATACTCTTGTTTTATCCGGTGCCTGCTTTGCGTTTCCCCTTACCATTAGCACGTTTCCTAGGCAACAGAACGGCAAACTATAGATGGTATGCAATCGTCTACATTCTCGTCGTGTTTTTTATTTTTCCTGCACTGGTGTTCGCCCTGTCTATTCCAGGATGGTACGTTCTTCTGGCGGTTCTTGGACCATTCGCTTTGCTTGCCATCGTTGTGGGCATTATCAAGTGTCTGCAAGAAAAGAGACCGAATGTACTTCCAGCAAGGCTTCAGAACTGGAAATTCCTGCCAGCACCCCTACGGTCACTGCAGCCTTTCGACCAAATAATGCAGAAGGTGTTTTTCTGTAAGAGATTCAAAGAACCATCAGAGAAAGAAGAAGTGAATGGTGTCATTTTTCATATGTATATAATATCATCCTCATTGTTGTGTAACCTTTCACAGGATGGCGTGTAATCTGACTGACTCCTTTCGTACAAACGGGTCTTCACAACACAAGAGAAGCAATCAACTCGGCCAAGACGATCCAAATCGTTTTTAATAAAGCACTGAAATTTCAAAGATAATACCGTCGGGCAATGAATAAGTCAATTGGTTCAGTTGAATACGACCCAGTTCAAAGTATGCACAGATGTTCACAGTCACTGATTACATCTGGTGCATGAATGTCCCTGTGTAAAAATACTAAATTTGACGATTGATACCTTGGACAATACATGGAAGACCACCCAGTCTTTTCACAGCCCGATTAACGTCTCTCTGATGTCATTCCTTTCAACACGCATCTACTTTATAACGCAGAACCGTGCTACGATAACTGAAGTAACACTCCCATCGGGTAAACCCGAATCCTCATTAACCGTGCGCAGTTCACAACAATCATCATCATCATCATATTCCTTTGCGCTCCGTACGGAGCTTGATGACCACTCTAGCTGGTTCCCATGCAGGAAGCCTGCACCAAGATGCATTCGACTTGTACTTTACGAAATCGTAAAGTGAATAATCATGTCCTAGAAATGTTAAAATACCATAAAAATTGTGCTGGCTGGTAAAGGTACTAACTTCTTAGTATTCACGAGTTTGGATAGAAAGTTCTCTTTCTCACCTGACGCAGATATAACCAAAATAATCTTGATTAATGTTATTGGAATTTGAGCACACAATTATTTTTTGTGCTCCATTTAAATTTTCAATAAAAACTGAATTTGTCAAAGGTCAATAGCTTTAACTAAAAATCTGCGGAAATTAAATAATGACACATTGTAAGTGCACATCCGTATTTGAAAGAAAAAGAAGAAATTGCCGCCATATTATGTAAATTAACAAACTTAAAGGCACGCGATAAACTGTGATATTAAGCTGCGCTGAGGGGCGCTAATAATAATTGTTAAGTTTATTACATGCGACTGGTTGTACATACGCTTCAAGGAACAGTAATACATATTGAAGAGCCACAGGTTCTTGACTAAATATGTATTAAACGTGAGCTAAAGCAAAGAAACACTTATTATCCACACGAATTCGAGCCATCTAGTAGTAGTCTGCAAACACAAATGCTGCATTCAAATAGTCATGCGAGTTCAGCTTTGCAAATGCATTTTGTAGTTTAGGATTCGAGATAAGCTTAGGTGGCAAAATCTACTTCTGAGAAATGCGTTGCTTCGAGATAAGCCAATATAGAAAAATCTACTTCTGAGAAATGAGTCACTTCGAGATAAGCCAAAATGTCAAAATCTATTTATGAGAAGTGTGTCAAAGTATCTGTAACATAAAAAAAAAATTACAATGTCACTATCTGTATCATCAAAGCCAGACTGAGATCTGAACAAACATATCAATCTCATATTATAACTACTATAATCATCAATATTGCGTTCTATAATTGACAGAAACTGTTTAAGAAAAGAGGGAAAAAGTAGTAAGCAGAATAGCTGTAAACCTAACTGCTTAAAGAATAATAATAATTTAAAAAAAAAGATGTTTGGACCATCTGAAGTCAGCAGAACAAAAAAATACAGGCTTTAAAAAATTGGTGCTTTAGCCCAGATTGAAATGATATGTCGAGATCACTAATATGGAACTAATGACAGGAACCCGACACGTAACAGCGGAACATAATGTAAACGATGGCGTTGGATAGGACGGACACACACATAAAAAACAGTTCATAGCATTATAAGGAAATTCTTGTTGTGAAATTCACATGGTAAGAGAAATAGAAGAGACCAAAAAACACCATGATTGTGGAGTCGGGCAAAAAATGTTTCCACTCCTGACATTTTAGAAGTCTAATTGCGACGCCCGACTCCGTCTACAGTATTTTACTAGTCATATGGCATACAATTCAAGAAGTTCCGACATTTTTTCCGACTCCACTAAAAAACGACCGACTTCACGACTCCTACTCCCGACTCCGACTCAACAGCTATGAAAAGCAGACGGAGGAGGGAATTAGACATTGACACCAAGGAGATAAATCAATCAATACCCTCTAGCTCCCCAAGTAGCTTCGGCTGTCAACAAACACGTGCCTCCTGTCACGTGAAGGAGATAACGAAGACAAGAAAAGACCATGACGGACGTCACAGGACAGGAAGACGTTAGGCTGTATTTGTTGACAGTCTGTGTTCCAAGGGGACCTGAAAAGCAACGATAAAAAATTGTTTTTTTGCCTTTCCTTAACTCATGAGCAGAATCATGTGGCCATTTACAGCTGGGTAGATTGGAACTTGACACTACCAAGTTCGATCCTGGAGCCGCGACAGGCAATCGCTCTAACTACTTTCCAATATTACGCTCAAATCTAAAGAAGGCTTGTTTAACTGTATATCTGAATCATATGAGGAAGATTACCCTCAATACTCCAGCTCAACTAACTTTATAAAACCCTTTGATCCCATACACAAGGATTAACGACACAAAGGTAGTCCCATATCAGATTCTTCCGTAGGGGAATGAAATTAACATTTCACTTTATTAGGTCCAGCTTTATGAGGTGGAGTGATCTGCTCCTTTCCTCACTGCATTTTTTTTTTTTTCTAAGAGCAGAGTCAGATACAGCTGAGCAGACTGGAAAGTGACGCTACCAGGGTTCTTATCCCGGAACCTGATAACTTTGCCACGAGAGGCAAGTGTGTCTAAGCGCTTTGCCAATCGGGCGCTCACATCTAAAGAGGCATGTTGTCTTGAGCATCTGAATCATGTAAGAAAGACGACCAATCAATATACTAGCCCAAATAACTTTATAGAACTCATTGATTCTGTCAATAACGTTTAACAACCCCCATAAGTCGAGGAAATAAGAAAGTTGTTCTCACAATGCCAGTTTTCTGCATATTTTAAGCAAATGTTTGAGCAACACTTGCATTTTACTTTTCCCATGAGCATTAAGTAGTGATCTTCATGAATATTGGAATATGTTACCTAGGGTGAGCTATATATCTCAAATCCTGTAGACATGTTATAAAAGTAAGCAAGAAGCGACACCTAGAAAGTTACAGACTTTCATAAATAGGTACTTGCACAGAACAAAAGCAGACTGAAATGGTACATGACAAGATCATCAATGTTGAACTGATGACACGATCATCAATGTTGAACTGATGACAAGATCATCAACGTTGAACTGATGACAAGATCATTAATGTTGAACTGATGACAAGATCATCAATGTTGAACTGATGACAAGATCATCAATGTTGAACTGATGACAAGATCATCAATGTTGAACTGATGACAATATCATCAATGTTGAACTGACTGAAAGAATCAAACAAAATGGAATACGATATGAGGAAAAGATGCTGGAGCTGTATAGTAAGTTAATTGAGAGAAACCAGTTGATAGTATTACAAGATAGTTCTTGTCCTGGAATCCCTGGGTTCAGAAAGACAGAGGAAAACTAGAAGAGATAGATAAATGGACTAGACGTAGACATCACCACCATTATCATAACCGCAGTTAAAACAAGATTTATCAGCATGATCATCTCTATCCCTACCACTAGCAGAACATCTATAGATGTCATCTGTATCATCAATGTTATTGTTATTACTTTGCCAAGTTTACTCAAACTCATCATTGATTTTCTGACGTCAATGCGTTTAAAACAAAGTGATACTTTTTCATTCACAACGGGTAATTCTCGTTCATATTTCACTTTACGAGTTAAAAAAATATTTTATACCTAGGTTGTAATTTCATTTTTGCCACTCAATCCAATTTTTTTTTTCATGACAAATTATTACATTTATCTTTTAATGTTTTAAAACGAAAATCCTTCCTACAAACTGCATTTTACCTCTATTTTTCTGGATTGAACATTTGTAAATACTTTTGAAAATAATTATATTTTATGATATAAATAGTATATATACACTGTCTGTTATTTACATTAAAACATTGAAATAGTTAATCAGAAAATCTCACATTGTTTTGCCAGTAATTAATTATTTGTATGCTAAATCTTGTATATGTGATATAATGTTATGAGTGAATCTTGTATATGTGATATAATGTTATGAGTGAATCTTGTATATGTGATATAATGTTATGAGTGAATCTTGTATATGTGATATAATGTTATGAGTGAATCTTGTATATGTGATATAATGTTATGAGTGAATCTTGTATATGTGATATAATGTTATGAGTGAATCTTGTATATGTGATATAATGTTATGAGTGAATCTTGTATATGTGATATAATGTTATGAGTGAATCTTGTATATGTGATATAATGTTATGAGTGAATCTTGTATATGTGATATAATGCTATGAGTGAATCTTGTATATGTGATATAATGTTATCAGGCAGAAGTGACAGTACGTGATGGGACACTGAAAACAGGTCAAGGTAGCCCCCATAGCAGATACTGCCGTAGGGGAGGGAAGTGTTAGAGACTTCACTATACAAGGTCCAGCATCGAAAGGTGGGGTGTGACCAGTTCCCTTCCTCGCTGCCTTTTCCTTCCCTCAAGAGCAAAGTCGAAGCGTGTCGACACCGTGAATCGAGCCCGGCACCTATGCCGCCGCGAGAGATCAGCGCTCTAACACCTCTGTCAGTCGGACACTCTATGGTATATTAGAAGTTTAAATTGTTTCTTTCTACGTATGAAACTTTTCTTGTTTGTAAGCCTTTAAGAGGTAGACAAAATACAGATTAGATTAGATGCCTTCACTGCATCGAAGATCGGCTGTAATGCATCTTCAGCGCCTTTTATCTCTTTCCTTGGCGATACACTCTGATAGGCTCTTTTCCCGTTTATCTCTTGATACCGTCTTCAAAATTACAGCCTTGTCTTGTACGTTTGCCTTAAACGTCTCCTTTCATTCTGGTTTTTAACAAAGTGGTTTGTCTCTTTATATGTACAAACTATTTTATCTGTCTATTGTTATTGTTGGATAACAACAGAAACCATTAGCAAGATAGAAGACAGGAAAAACAAGAAAGCAGATTTAAACAGAACAAAAACCAGAAGCTCCAAAGCCAAAGCTTATGAAGTGTACATAGAAGCAAACAAAGAAGTAAAAAGAAACATCAAAAGAGACAAAAGGAAGTAAATTGACGAGTTGGCAAGGGAAGCAGAGGAAGCTGCAGCCAAAGGAAATATGAAGGACTTGTACAACAATACAAAGAAGCTAACAGGGAAATATAAGCAGTCAATTGGCCTCATAAATGATAAGAATGGAAAATGCTTAGTAATATACAAGAACAAATGAAGAGATGGACAGAACATTTTGAGGAACTTCTCAATAGACCATCTCCAACTAATCCCCCAGACATCCAGCTAGCAGAAGAGGAGCTACAAATCAGCTGTGAACGATCAAGTAGAGAAGAAATAAAGAAAGCCATAAAGCTTCTGAAAGATGCAAAAGCAGCTGGTCCAGATGGCATTCCAGCAGAGGCCATCAAAACAGATATTGATACCTCTACAGAGATATTATACAAACTACTTGGCAAAGTCTGGGAGAGAGAGGAAATACCAGCAGAATGGAAGGACAGTTATCTGGTCAAGTTGCCTAAGAAAGGCAATTTACAAGAGTGCACAAATTGTAGAGGAATAATGTTACTATCAGTGCTAGGAAAAGTATTAAACAGAATCATCGTTGAGAGATTAAAGGAGTCCATAGACAAGCAACTGAGAGATGAACAAGCAGGTTTTCGACAAAACAGATCACGTACAGACCAGATAGCCACTTTGGGAATAATAGTTGAACAAAGTCTGTAATGGAATTCACCGCTATATATCGGATTTGTGGACTACGAAAAGACATTTCTTCTTCTTCTTCTTGCTCGTTCGCCTTCAGACCTCCACATTTATGACTCTAATAAAGGCAGTAGTCAACTCAAGGTACCCGACATCTCCAAACAGTTTTTCGTTGACAAAAGTGGGTTGTTGCCATATGCTACTCCGTTCATTACTGTAGGTTGGGCAGTACTGCAGCAGGTGTTCGACTGTCATCGGTCTGGTACCGCAGGTGCAGAGATCTGTTGCACCAATTGGTGCAACAGAAAAGGCATTTGACAGTGTAGACAGAGAATCACTTTGAAAATTGATGAGGCATTATGGAGTTCCCCTGATGATCATTAACTTAGTAAAGAAAACCTATGAAGACATGACATGCTGAGTTCTTCATGAAGGACAGCTTACAGAACCGTTTAGGATTAGAACGGGAGTGAGACAGGGATGCCTCTTGTCTCCATTTCTTTTCTTACTAGCAATAGATTGGGTTATGAAAACATCGACATCACACAACAGAAATGGAATCCAGTGTAATGTGACTAAATACCTTGATGATCTGGATTTTGCAGATGACTTGGCTCTTCTGTCCCATAACCATCATCAGATGCAAGACAAAATGAAAATTCTCGATGAGAGGTCACAACAAATGGGCCTGAAAATACACAAGGAAAAGACAAAAATTATGAGAATAAATGCGAGAAATGATAAGGTTGAACTTGAAGAAACACCACTAAAACATGTAGAATCGTACACATATCTTGGCAGTAATATAGACGAAGTTGGAGGGACAGTGATTTCAAAATAAGAATACAAAAAGCAAGAAGAGCTTTCATTGCATTGGGAAACATATGGAGAGCAAGGGAAATCAAGTCCAATACGAACATAAGAATTTTCAACTCAAATGTGAAGCCAGTCCTACTGTTTGGCTCTGAGACATGGAGAGCAACAAAAACAACAACCAAAAAGCTAGACTTTTATAAACGGGTGCTTACGTAGAATAGAAGGACTGAAATGACAAAGTCACAAATGTGGAACTGATGACAAGAACCAGACAAATGCCGGTGGAACAAGAGTTGAGAAGAAGATGCTGGCGATGGATAGGACACACATTGAGGAAACCTGTTGATGGCATTACAAGGCAATCCTTGTTCTGGAATCCGCAGGGAAAGAGAGGCAGAGGTAGACCAAAAAAACACATGGAGAAGAGAACTGGAAACAGAGGTGAAAATGATAAGGAAAACATTGAAAGAGCTTGAGCGGATGGCACTGGAAAGACGAATTGGCATGTGTTTGTTGAAGGCCTATGCTCCTTGGGGAGCAAAAGGGTATTGATTTATTGATTGTTATGGTTGATCAGAATCGACATCACTCCGGGCAAACCTATAGGTGCTCAGTCTCCCTCAGCAATTGTCAAAAGTACGAATGCTAATTGTTCCTGTTGCACACTGGTTGTAAACACATCGGATGCATCCTCGCCTACGTCCATCCCTGCTTGTCTTAAGTTTGATGCTACATTCCAGCAATCTTAGCCTTGATAATTCATCGATTGCAGTAACATTCTCTAATATGCTATCATTAATTGTCCTCTGTATCTCTCCCTAATCCACATCCAATGCATCGTATATGGGGCCCTCGAAGCTAGTCTGTCAGCTCTTTCATTGCCGCGTACCCCTTCACGACCAGGACAGTAAATCCACAACAGTTCATGATGATTCAAGACTTCTATGGAGGTTTCCCATTCATGCCGTGGCCATCCTTTTTGGACCTTCCGAAGCATGGACAGAGTGACACAATAACTGTCCTTGTTATTGAAGTTTCAGACGGCCACATTAAGGCTGCGGTAGCCGCCTCTACTTCCATTCTCATGCTGGAGGCTGTTATCATGGAAGTCCCGTTACGTTCAGCGACGGTTCTATCATTTACTTTATCTTTCTAAATTTTTATCTAATTCACGAATTCTCTTTTCATTCGTAACATTTCCTTTAATTGTTTGTTTTTCTTTTGCTTTGATATAATACATAGTGTATAACAACGTTGTGTCTCGTAGGACAAAATAAAATGTATTTTTAAGAATGTAATAAATGTATTCCCTTCAGTCTAAAGAAATGTTTGTACACGGCAATTTTGACGAACCAACAAAAACAGATGAGAGCAGCTCCTATAAATGCTTTCTTCACATATGTAATGTTGGTATTTGCAGCGATGAAAAGCCAGAATACTAGATAGCTAAATGACCTTAGCGTCGTACTCTATAACCTATGTGATCGATTCAAAAGAATTGTAACACAGTAGATCCTACCTCACAGTCATATCCCTTGGAACCAAGACACTAACAGATTGGTAAAGGAAGATGGAAAGCTACTTCAACCTGATAACAAGCATGACTTGCGAAGAGGCCCCGAGGTTTATAAGGAGTAGCTATAGGAATAAGTGGGAAGTGGAGCCTCCAGGCCATCAAGAAAATGATACACATTACCAGCTCAACAGAAGTGATTAAGTGGTAAACTTAAGACTCAGGACAGGTCACAATAGATTCAGATACCATGTTTTAAACAAGCTAAAGGTAAAAATTACTGATAAGCGTAACTGTGGCACTGCTAAAGTGACCGCTCAACATCTACTGTAAATGTGCCTAACCTATGAGGAACAGAAAAAGCACATAAGGTCGTCACAAGTACCATTCATTTTGGGGTGTCGGAGTGGCTAAGACGTAAAGCGGCCGCCTCTAATTCTAAAGGTACCGGGTTCGGTTTCCAGTACAGGTAATGTATTTGATGGACACATTTTTCAGAATCAATGTGTCCTAATAATGTCATACTCCTCCCTGATCTCCTGGGTAGAGCTTTCTCGGATACGGACGACAAAAAGTAGGGGGTCCTGTGTGCAAGTTGCACAAGTTAAAAATCCCTCGGCAGTTGGAAATCGTGAAGAGGAGGTAATACGGCCGCTGCCCTGGCAAAATTTAAAAACTAAGGTAAACCTACCCGCCAGAAAGTTTTTTTTTAATAGAATGTGCGATTCCGGTATACACATATTGGGATCCTCGCCGGTGCCACGGAGTTCGTGTACTGTGCTGAGATCCTCCTTGTGTGATCTAAGGGAGGAAATCGGGGCACTGATGGCGTTGTCAGTGAGCGATGAAGATGGCCCTTAAAACCATATCCAAAACAAACCTTTCAAGAACACACTTTATGGAGATACCAACACCCTCAGGCTGACAAATAAACTTTATGGAGATATCAACACCCTCAGGCTGACAAACAAACTTTATGGAGATACCAACACCCTCAGGCTGACAAACAAACTTTATGGAGATACCAACACCCTCAGGCTGACAAATAAACTTTATGGAGATATCAACACCCTCAGGCTGACAAACAAACTTTATGGAGATATCAACACCCTCAGGCTGACAAACAAACTTTTGGAGATACCAACACCCTCAGGCTGACCAATAAACTTTATGGAGATATCAACAACCTCTGGCTGACAAACTTTATGGAGATACCAACACCCTCAGGCTGACAAACAATTTTTATGGAGATACCAACACCCTCAGGCTGACAAACAAACTAAGTTAGAAACGACATTCATCTTTTATCTATATCTTTGCCAAGAGTAATCTTGCGCGAATATAAATACTTTGGACGACCTACTTTTAGATACGCTTACGCTGTGACCATTAGTGAAAAGCAAGGAGAGGCAATCTCGTGACAAGGCTGACAAACAAACTTTATGGAGATACCAACAACCTCAGGCTGACAAACAAACTTTATAGAGATATTAACAACCTCAGGCTGACAAACAAACTTTATGGAGATATCAACAACCTCAGGCTGACAACTACTTTCTTTAAAACATAGTCAAGTTGATGTCGCAAAGTATATGAAGAAGAAGGAGAAAGAGAAGAAGTCCACAACGATTTAGTTAAGTATAATGATGTTAAACATCCTCAAGTGCCGAATCTTAAACCTATTACATAAGATATGTGTCGTGAAACGAAGTGTAACCCACTACTTTGTTAATCACTATGTCGAGATACAGATTTGCTTCAACCAATCAACGATCAACGTTCACCAGTCTCTGAGACAGAATAAATTAACGGCCATCTTGTTCACGCAAGATGGCCGATGAAAACTGAATAAAATTAGGCTGTACAGCGCTTGAGACGAAACCGGAGGAAACCAATCAACTTGCTCCGCCAGGAACCAACCGAAAGCTTTCCTCAAGTAGTTACCTGACTATATAATCAAGCGGATTTTATGCTAACCACGCAATCCCGAACTTGACGCCAGAGCTGAAGAGGAAGAAGCTGTCACTTTGATTTACAACTTACCTGAGGGCATCGACCTGCAACCTACTTCACTAAGTCGCGTCAAAACCTGGCCAGTTTAAAATCTTAGGAGGGTAAATATATTCACGATAACCGTTGGTATTTGTTGTGTGTCATTTATACTACCTATCAGGTTACTAATTGTATCTTGGGGGAATTAAGTATAATGATTGTATTTCCTATTATGATTGAATAGACGAAGACTAATAGGACTCATACTTCAACCTATTGTCTCCTATACTTCAATCTATTGTCAGTCTATAACTTCAGTCTATTGTCTCTGATAACTCCAAACTGCAATATAACCAAAACAGTCCTTGTTAGGACTCAATCTATTGTCTCCTATAACTCAATCTATTGTCTCATATAAGACCAACTCCAATATAACCAAAACAGTCCTTGTCAGGACTCAATCTATTGTCGCATCTAACTCCAATCTATTGTCTCCTATAACTCCAACCTGATATATCACCAACCAGTCCTCGTCTCATATACTCCTATCATAAGAACATAACAATATTGTTAGGATATATGTTACCAGCTATTGTCAGAGAGGGTGGTGATATAGTATAGGGGGAAGGACATTGTTGTATCACACCTAGGTGTACATATTATTGGATTTATTCATGTATTGATTTATATTATGGGATGTATTCATGTATAAAATTTATTCATGTATTGAATCTATATTATTGAATGTATCCATGTATTAGTTTATCAGAAAGAATGTTTTGCAAGTAGACACCTGTCTTGTCTCGCTATTGCTAAATCATACTGAGCCATGTTGTCATTCATCCCACATGCATACATCGGAGACACGCTCATTTCACTCACACTAGAAATAGGTGGGCTTGAGGACAGAAATTAGCCCCTATTTTTGCTTTGTTACAGGTTTAATTGTGTCCTAAAAACCTGAGGTCGTATGTTCGAGTCAATCCCGCTGCCTGGAACTCCGCAGGAGCATAGAGGTTGACCAGACTCTACATCTTTGGTCCCCCTCAGTCTTGGGTGGGCTAATGGAACGATACTCTGCCGGTGGTGTGAACCAAACAAAGAAGAACAGACTTAAGAGAGATGAGTACACATTAGTACCATCTCTGTCGGCATTGTGAGCATAGAACTGTCAATGAAGAAAACGTGAATTAGCGTAGCAAGAGACAATAATAAGATCATAGTGGATAAATTATACGTAAATAACAGCATAGCTGATAAACGTTATATCCTTAATTAACAGCACAGCTGATATAATTTTTGTTCCTATAATTGGAAAACGTGTTGTAATATTTATAAATATAAATATTTGTAAATCATATGTAAACTTACCAATTCATTTCATTCCATTTTTTTGCAACATTCACCTTTCAGCACAAGAGTAGATAGTGTATATATACTAAATAAAATATAAGGAAATTGTATTTTGAACGACTTGTCAATTTTATCATTGTTAAGTAAAAATCTGTTTCCTTGCTTTGTTTAATATCACAATTAGTTACACAGCAGAGGTGGCGCTTTATGTCGGTCTCCTCTATACTATTGTTTCGAGATCAGATCATTCACAGCCGTAACTAATTTGTGATACCAGTAGTCCTCTCAGACACTGGGACTTCACCATTTTCTGCAGAAATTCTATTTCTGTAATTGTCAGTACTATACTGATCCAAGAGCCAAATAAAACCTCTCGCCACACTGGGGGCTCGTTCCTGGGATATTTCTGTATATCTTGAGCCATACTTAGTCTATTCATCTATCTACACTCTATCTTGTGCCACCCATAGATAACATAAGAAACAAATTTTTGAAAAAAATTCTATAATAGGATTTTTTATTGTTTTCTTAGGAGGAGTACCATTTAGTACTCAGTAAATAGTTGATGCTCACAAAGTTGCACGGAAATTTTTTTTTTCATTTAAATTAATTAAGTTTAATTACAATAATTGGGTTATAGTAAATATACATACCCTATCTAAGTAACGCCATGGCTGATCTAGTGAAGTTCAGGACTGCGATCATGCAGATGGGTAAGGAATTAAATATGACAGGTGATGCTCTTACTCAGTATGTCACAACAGAAGTGGACAAACACATGGATAGGGAAGAAAGAAAGTTGCAATTAGAGGCTGAAGAAAGGCGGTTGCAAGCAGAAGCCAAAAGACTGGAAGCTGAGAGAGAAGACAAAAGGCTGGAAGCTGAGAGAGAAGACAAAAGACTGGAAGCTGAGAGAGAAATCAAAAGATTAGAAATTGAAGCCAAGAAATGGGAGGCTGAAAATGAGGCAAAGAAAATTGACGCTGAGGAAAGGAAATTACAAGCAGAGAGAGACCATCAGTTGAGATTAAAAGAGCTTGAAATTCAGGCAACTACTGGCCATAATGGTGGTAGCTCACCTCACTCTGAGAGTAGCTCCAGCCAGAGCACCTCAAGTGGGGCCATGAATTTTCATCTGGACCCATTTGTTGAGAAAGAAGACGCCATTGAGTCGTACCTGGATAGATACGAAAGACTAGCCACTACCTATGGCTTAGTGAAAGAAAAGTGGAGTCTTAAACTATCTCAGGGATTGAGAGGTGTAGCCTACGATGTATATTTGAAGCTCTCAAGAGATGACCAGGAAGATTATGAAATCCTGAAGCAGGCTCTGCTTGTGAGATACGAAAAGAACTCAGAATCATATAGAAAGAAATTCCGAACAGCTAAACTTCTTCCAGGAGAAAACTATCACCAATTCTCTGCTAGGTTGGAAACCTATTTGGAAAAATGGAGTAGTTTAGGAAAGTGTCAGGATCTGAAAGAAATGATAATGATGGAGCAAGTGAAAGAGTCCATGCCTCAAGAAATGAGGAAGTTCATCATGGAACAAGGAGCAGAGAGATTGGAAGATATTTTAACTGTTGCTGAGAGATATCAAGCAGCTCAGGCAGAATTATTAGGAAATAAGAAGAAGCAGGGTGAAAATTTCAAATCATCACAAAACTATACCAAATATGAACAAAAGGACCATACCACAAGGAACAAACAAAGATTTGACCAAAAGGACAAAAACCATCTAAGATCGGATAAGACACCTTACCGGAAGGAAGGAAAGTGGTGTAAAACTTGTCTAATGAGTAACCACAATACTGCGGACTGCAGAAGGAAGAATCCTCCTCATCATGCTGCATGTCTTACAACAGGGAATCAGGGAAGGAAGGAAATGGCAGTAAGTGAGAAAGAATTCCACCATCCCCCTGTCTGTGAGGAAGTGACCGTGAATGGCACTCAAGTACTGTGTTTATATGACACAGAATTGGACTTTGATTCAGTTGTGTGCTCTTCTCTAGTGAGTCCTGACCAGATAACCACAGAAACAGTGGAAATCAGAGGACCGATCAAGGGAGCAAGAACCATGACACTACCCATAGCACGAATCAACATAAGATCTCGCTATGTGGAAGGAGAAATCAAAGCAGCAGTGATGGACGACCCTATTTACCCTTTGATTTTGGGGTGTAGGTATGTTTTCCTTGGAGAACCTATAAAACCTGTAGTTATGGCAACAGTCCAGACCAGGGAAAGCTCCAGGAAAATGGAGGAGAATCCTATCAATACTCATCCAGAAGAGATGAAAAAGGCTCAAGCAGCAGACAGCACGTTGAAGCCTTGTTTTGGCAAATTGCCTAAAGCACATAACCCTCCAGAGAAAGGAGACTTGTATATGAAGAATGGCCTACTATACAGAAAAGCTGGAACAGGACCTAAAGGGCATGGACAGCTTGTAGTGCCAAAATCTTACAGGGAGAAGGTTATGACGCTAGGACATGCTATACCCTTCAGTGGACATATGGGAATAGGGGCCACTGGACAAAGGATAGCCTGTCACTACTTCTGGCCAGGAATTACAGAGGACATAAAAAGATATGTAAGATCCTGTCCAGAATGCCAAAGAGTAGCTCCTAAGCATAGGACTGCACCAGCAACACTGGGAGAAATGCCTATTATGGGAACCCCTTTTGAACGTGTTGCAGTAGATATTGTTGGACCCCTCACTAGGACCAAGAAGAGAAATGCTTACATCTTAACCTTGGTTGATACTTGCTCTATGTGGGGAGAAGCAGTGGCCATGTCAGCTATAGATTCAAAGCACGTGGCAGAGGCCCTGTTGACAATATTTACCCGATTAGGTTTCCCGCATCAGATATTGACTGACAATGGGTCTCAGTTTAAGGGAAAGCTAACACAAGAAGTATTCAGGATATTTCAAGCCAGGCACTATCATTGTAGTCCCTACCATGCCCAAGGGAACGGTCAAGTAGAGCGGTTCAATGGTACGCTAATTTCAATCCTTAGAAAGCTGGCGAGTGAAAAACCTGATACTTGGGATACATACTTACCCGCTGCACTATTTGCATATAGGGAAGTACCCCACAACTCAACTGGATTGGCTCCAGCTACATTGTTGTTTGGAAGACCAATAAAAGGTCCACTGGAAGCATTGCTGCGGACATGGACTGATGAAAAGGCAGAGGAAACAGTGACTTCCGCATACCAGTACGTCAACGAGTTGACATCTCGATTGAAAGCAGGTTGGAAACTGGCCAATGATAACTTAAGACAGGCCAGGAGGAAGCATGCTGCGTACTACAACAAAAAAGCAAAGGATACGGAATTGGAGGTGGGTGAAAAGGTGTTATTACTGTTGCCAAGCAGCAATAATAAATTGCAGATTGGATGGCAGGGACCCTATGTCATACTGGAGAAACTTTCCAGGACCAATTATAAGATTGACAAGAAAGGAAAGGAGAAGGTATATCATGTCAATCTTCTTAAAAAATACTATGACAAGGAATCATCAGAAGTTGCACATATTATGACCCTAGCCATTGCAACAGAAATGCACGGTGAACCACTTCACTCTATGGAGTATCCACTCACAACTACAGAGGATTATGTTCAAGTAAATATTAGTGAACATTTAACTCCAGAGCAGAAGAAGAGGGTTCAGAAAGTGTTGGAAACCCATGCGGATGTGCTCACAGATAAGCCAGGTCGGACGAATCTGTTAGAGTACGACATGAAGGTTACCGACCCTACCCCAGTATGCATGAGAACATACCCTATACCCTATGCGAAAGCCCAAGCACTAAGGGAGGAAGTTGATTATCTGTTGAAGGAGAAAATTATCTCGAAGTCAGACTCTCCCTATAGCTCAAGTGTGGTGCTATTGAGAAAACCGAGTGGTGAACACAGGTTATGTATTGACTACCGGAAGCTTAATGCGATCACAGAATCTCAGGTGGACCCATTACCTGACACCAACCAGCTGTTCTCTACACTGAGTAAGGCTAGGAATTTATTGAAGGTAGATCTAAGCAAGGGATACTACCAAATACCAGTGAAACCAGAAGTTAGGAAAATGCTGGCATTCAGTACATCAGACGGACACTACGAGTTTAATGTACTACCCTTTGGGCTGAAAAATGCTCCAAGTATCTTTTCAAGAATGATGAGGAAATTATTGGAACCTCTACAAAATCCCCATATCACTAACTTTATGGATGACATTCTTGTTGCAACAAACACATTTGAAGAGCATATAGTAGCGTTCTCCATGTTGTTTGACAGACTGAGAGCCACTGGATTGACTGCACGTCCAACCAAGTGCTATATCGGTTGTAAGGAGTTGGAATTCTTAGGTCACACTATTTCTACAGGTCATATGTCTCCTAACCCAAAGAATATAGAGAAGTTAAAGAAGGCACCCAGACCTCAAACGAAGAAAGATGTGAGATCATTCGTGTCATTATGTGGGTTCTATCAGAAGTACATACCCCACTTTAACTCTCTGTGTGCACCGTTAACTAACTTAACGAAGAAAGGACAGCCTGACAAAATCCAATGGAATGCTGATTGTGAAAAAGCTTACACAGAGCTAAAAGCAAAACTCACCAGCAAACCCATCCTTACACTACCCGATATCACACAGGAATTTGTATTAAGAACGGACGCTAGCAGTATAGGTATTGGTGCAACTCTCTTGCAGAAATCAAAAGCCCAGCCGGAGGAACTTTTACCAGTCGCCTACGCCAGTAGGAAGCTGAATGCAGCTGAGTTGAATTACTCGACCATAGAGAAGGAATGTTTAGCTCTAATTTGGTCCATCAACAAATTTTCACCTTATCTGTATGAGACACACTTCATTGTCCAAAGCGATCACCAACCTTTAACATTCTTGGCTGCATCTAAAAAGCTAAATTCGAGATTGTTAAGGTGGAGTCTGCTTCTTGCGCCTTATTCCTTTACCGTGAATTACATTCCGGGAAGAGACAATGTAGGAGCTGATTTTTTAAGTCGACACCCTAGTACTCTGGAAGGACAGACGCAAAAGGATTAACCACAGCAGGGGTTTACACGTCGGCTATGACAAGTCACAGCTAGGAAAGGAGGGGGCTATGTCGTGAAACGAAGTGTAACCCACTACTTTGTTAATCACTATGTCGAGATACAGATTTGCTTCAACCAATCAACGATCAACGTTCACCAGTCTCTGAGACAGAATAAATTAACGGCCATCTTGTTCACGCAAGATGGCCGATGAAAACTGAATAAAATTAGGCTGTACAGCGCTTGAGACGAAACCGGAGGAAACCAATCAACTTGCTCCGCCAGGAACCAACCGAAAGCTTTCCTCAAGTAGTTACCTGACTATATAATCAAGCGGATTTTATGCTAACCACGCAATCCCGAACTTGACGCCAGAGCTGAAGAGGAAGAAGCTGTCACTTTGATTTACAACTTACCTGAGGGCATCGACCTGCAACCTACTTCACTAAGTCGCGTCAAAACCTGGCCAGTTTAAAATCTTAGGAGGGTAAATATATTCACGATAACCGTTGGTATTTGTTGTGTGTCATTTATACTACCTATCAGGTTACTAATTGTATCTTGGGGGAATTAAGTATAATGATTGTATTTCCTATTATGATTGAATAGACGAAGACTAATAGGACTCATACTTCAACCTATTGTCTCCTATACTTCAATCTATTGTCAGTCTATAACTTCAGTCTATTGTCTCTGATAACTCCAAACTGCAATATAACCAAAACAGTCCTTGTTAGGACTCAATCTATTGTCTCCTATAACTCAATCTATTGTCTCAGATAAGACCAACTCCAATATAACCAAAACAGTCCTTGTCAGGACTCAATCTATTGTCGCATCTAACTCCAATCTATTGTCTCCTATAACTCCTACCTGATATATCACCAACCAGTCCTCGTCTCATATACTCCTATCATAAGAACATAACAATATTGTTAGGATATATGTTACCAGCTATTGTCAGAGAGGGCGTGATATAGTATAGGGGGAAGGACATTGTTGTATCACACCTAGGTGTACATATTATTGGATTTATTCATATATTGATTTAGGTTCTTGTGCGTTAATTCACCGGTTAAATCAAATTCTGGATATTTATTACCCAAACTGATAACCGTACTTTTTCTTGACTGAAAAAGGTTGATTTCACATTGTGATTTGGGAGGCAAGTTAAAAAAAAAAAAAGCGTTTCTCGTGCATTAATAGTTGACACGCTTATGACAGACCCGCCCTCAAACCCCCCCCCCTATTTTTTTTTAAAGTTTATAAACCAATAGAACGGAATTGAATCAGTTCTACAAGTTAACGGTACACAGGAAACAAGGGAAATCGCTGCCGTTGCCTTCTCTAACTCAAGATCAGAGTCAGGTACCCTTTTACAGCTGGTTTGACTGATGCGTGACACCTGTTCCCTTCCTCGCTGCCGTTGCCCTCTCTAACTCAAGATCAGAGTCAGGTACCCTTTTACAGCTGGTTTGACTGATGCGTGACACCTATTCCCTTCCTCGCTGCCGTTGCCTTTTATAACTCAGGATCAGAGGCAGGTACGCATTTACAGCTGGTTATGGAGTGTTAGAGACTTCACCATACTAGGTCCAGCATCAAGAGATGGGGCCTACCTAGCTATAAATGGGTACTTAACTTTGAGTTAGGGAAGGAAAAGACAGCGAGGAAGGAAACTGGTCTCCCCACCTCTCAATGCTGGACCTAGTATGGTGAAGTCTCTAACACTCCATAACCAGCTGTAAAAGGGTACCTGCCTCTGATCCTGAGTTAGAGAAGGCAACGGCAGCGAGGAAGGGAACAGGTGTCACGCATCAGTCTAACCAGCTGTAAAAGGGTACCTGCCTCTGATCTTGAGTTAGAGAAGGCAACGGCAGCGAGGAAGGGAATAGGCCACCCCACCTCATAAAGCTGGGACGAAGTACATCGAAGTCTATAACACTTCACTCCCCAACGGCAGAATGTGCTACGTGACTACAACCTTACGAACGGCAGACGTGTTTTAAAAAAAATTCTAAGCAACGGGGGAGGGGGGAGAGGACAATGTGAAATGACACTTTTTCAGTCAAGAAAAAGTACGGTGATCGGGTTGGGTAATAAATATCCAGAATTTGATTTAACCGGTGAATTAACGCACAAGTACCTTGATTTATATTATGGGATGTATTCATGTATAAAATGTATTCATGTATTGAATCTATATTATTGAATGTATCCATGTATTAGTTTATCAGAAAGAATGTTTTGCAAGTAGACACCTGTCTTGTCTCGCTATTGCTAAATCATACTGAGCCATGTTGTCATTCATCCCACATGCATACATCGGAGACACGCTCATTTCACTCACACTAGAAATAGGTGGGCTTGAGGACAGAAATTAGCCCCTATTTTTGCTTTGTTACAGGTTTAATTGTGTCCTAAAAACCTGAGGTCGTATGTTCGAGTCAATCCCGCTGCCTGGAACTCCGCAGGAGCATAGAGGTTGACCAGACTCTACATCTTTGGTCCCCCTCAGTCTTGGGTGGGCTAAAGGAACGATACTCTGCCGGTGGTGTGAACCAAACAAAGAAGAACAGACTTAAGAGAGATGAGTACACATTAGTACCATTTCTGTCGGCATTGTGAGCATAGAACTGTCAATGAAGAAAACGTGAATTAGCGTAGCAAGAGACAATAATAAGATCATAGTGGATAAATTATACGTAAATAACAGCATAGCTGATAAACGTTATATCCTTAATTAACAGCACAGCTGATATAATTTTTTGTTCCTATAATTGGAAAACGTGTTGTAATATTTATAAATATAAATATTTGTAAATCATATGTAAACTTACCAATTCATTTCATTCCATTTTTTTGCAACATTCACCTTTCAGCACAAGAGTAGATAGTGTATATATACTAAATAAAATATAAGGAAATTGTATTTTGAACGACTTGTCAATTTTATCATTGTTAAGTAAAAATATGTTTCCTTGCTTTGTTTAATATCACAATTAGTTACACAGCAGAGGTGGCGCTTTATGTCGGTCTCCTCTATACTATTGTTTCGAGATCAGATCATTCAAAGCCGTAACTAATTTGTGATACCAGTAGTCCTCTCAGACACTGGGACTTCACCATTTTCTGCAGAAATTCTATTTCTGTAATTGTCAGTACTATACTGATCCAAGAGCCAAATAAAACCTCTCGCCACAATATGTATGAGCTACGTTACAACATTTTCGGCTAAGGGAGCAGACTACATCTCAAATTCTTTGATTTTTGATATTCCAAACAGGTTACTTTCATTGAAGTTCTAATTATTCACGATAAGAAAATTAGCATAATTTATGTAATAATAACTGTGCTAACCACATGACTAAAATTAAAACATAATCATAGTTGTTGTAAGTAAACTATTTTCTCTATGCGCGCGACTCTGCAACACCATCATTGTTACACTCAAGCCACTGGAAGTTTCAAGTCGATGTTCGTGATGATAGTCTTTTGTATGACAGACACGTAATGTTTTCATGTATTTTGAATATATATCATCAATATGCAGTCATCCTTATATGATCACCATCTGAGCACAATGCTATAGTATATAGATGTGGGTGTAAACCTCTGTGAGGATAATTACACCCTCGGTGAGTCTTGAAATTATACTCACACTTTCAGGGATTCCCCCTGTGGTGAAACATGTTGAGAACCCAGCATTGCACACTAAGCTTGGAGAAGTCACTTGAGCCCCAGATGTAACTCTGACTTTTGCCTGGTTGGCTGCATACAGGAGGATCACACTATGGATCCCGTGATAGCAGTGGGAGCTGAGAAGTGGCTCTGTGTAGGACGTGACAATTTCTTGGGAGAGCCCAGAACCAGAGCTCAGTATTTTAGCTCTGCTCATTTGTAGAGTCCCCTTGGATGGCAGGAAATTCACAGTGTGCTAAGCGTTTCTTTCACCTAACTTTGTACCAAATGTGATGATCCTTTAAATGCAAGCCAGGCTTCAACTCAACACGTTTCAGAATGGCAGAAAAGTCACAGGAAAAGCCTACATCTACAGTGTAGATAATACCGAGGAGTCTTCAACTTGATATTGGCTGCAAAAGAGCGAAAAGCTCAGCAGATCTAGTTAATTAACAACAACAACATCACCAATACGGTATACATTTAAGCGCAATACGCTTATTCATTGCGCCCTTCTGCTTATCTTCAAGACGACATTCAATTAACTTATACTTCTTCTTCAAGTACCATGCTTAGTGGTGTAGGTGATCATGTATCTCTACAACTTCCTGTCTACCTACAAATCTGATCAAAATAACCTTGTGCACAGCAATATTATCGAGAGCTTTCATATGTGTATATCATCTAGCATCACTTTCAAATTTATGATATTCTGCAAAAGTTCTGGAATGTCTTAATGAATTCACATAGGTCGTCGTCTTCAAGTACCATGCTAACTTGCGTTGGCCATCGTGTCTCTACACAACTAACTGTCTTTAGCGCAGTTTGCTAATTCTGTTATGGACTTCTTCCTATCTCGTGAAGCCGAAATGTCTTCATAAAAGTAATCACCCTAGCTCTTATGAATGTTCTAATTCTGGTTCCTATATTTTCCTGCGTCAAAATTGTTATTGGTCGTCACCAAATAGATTCTATTTTATCGGAATGTTTTGTCATCTTGTACTTTCATTAGATTATTCTTTACGCTATCTTGATCTGCTAAAAAATTTTTCTCTGAAAAGAAGCAATCCCCTAAATTATAAGTGTCTCATGTCTGTAAACAATAAACTAAACAACCCGACCAGCTTTTTTTTGGAAAATACGGAAAAGGCGCGCAGCGCCTGAAACCTAAAATGAACACTAATTAAAAGAGCTTGCGTAAGTTTCAATCTTGTCATGGTCCATTTTCAGGAAAATACTAACCTGTGCGCATTGCACAGTGAAAGATAAATTAAACACCCATTAAACGAACCTGTAGTCTTTTCACTTTTTTTTCATAATGCATTAATCATGAGCATAAGCCATGACAAGGTTGACTACACAGATCAAATAAAGCTAGTATGGAATTATAAGGACCACAGGAGACTTAGTGCCGTCAACAGGACGTGCAGCACAACATAATTATATCCGGTCATAAAAATAATCAAACACCTCTTTGCGTCTTTGCGAATAATATAGCCAACAGACCTTGTGTCTAGGCTGAACGGTACGCGCCTCGACAAAATGAGGCGAAGTTTTACTAAATAAAAAATGATGTCATTCTTTGCCGGGCTTCTAGTTAGTAAAATGCTAACCCATCGTCCACAATGACGAGTTACAGACGTTATTTGATGCTCAAGAAGACTAGCTGAAGGTTTTCTTTGGATTTCACGATGGAAGTAACTGTTGTTTTATACATTTGTTTTTATCTCCCTTTATGCAATCTGCATTGAAATTATTTTTTCTCCCTTTTTTATTTTTAACGAACACTCATCGAGTATTTTTGTTAACATAATTAAATTTCGTTTTATACTTTATGTCACGTAGACAGAAATTTATTTTGCCATTTTAATGTTTTGTTTTCCTAATCATTTTTATTCTCATTTTCTTTCATTTTCTCCTTCTCAAACCCCACCCGAGGTGTTTACGTTCAGGCTTTCAGTGGAAATCCCCCACTGGTCAGAAACTGTCAGCGCAGCGGTAATATTACATCAAACGCACCTGGCGCTGGCCTGATATGAAGAATTTCTCTTACGCGTAAAGTGTTTGAACGAGTGAAAGGGTCCCGGTGTTTGGCCGTCAGAACGCTGCTAGTGATCATAATATTATGCATCCTTGAAACAGGGGGAGATAAACCCGCTGCTAGCCTTTGTTGTTTGCCCTTAGATGAGCAAAGAGCACATATATTATGATTGTCTCTCTGGGGGAATTTTCGCAAAGTTGTTGCTTCTGAAAACCTGTGTATTACCCGGTATTACGCATTACGCCAATACATCTGTAGAATCAGGTTAGGCAGGTGTCCGGGGGGGGGGGGGGGGGGGGGGGGGGGTCCTTTGTAAGCTATAAGATTTGAAATTTTACTACGTCAAACACACTCGTAGAAGATTCCTGGCCCGAGATAGACCATTATGGAAATAAGGCAAACATTAACACAGAACTAAATGTTTTTGGCCTATTTCTTGGCATTTTCTCGGGGTGAGTAAACATATCTTATAATTATTATATTAGATTCATGTTAGCTTTTATATATATCTGTTAGGGAAGTGAATTCATTTCTGAGGACTTCTCCTAGTAATTTTATTCAGTGATAAGGTAGCGCTGTCTACGGCCTATTAAGTGGTGCTTAAACTGTTACGGTTTATCATGGGTTAAATGTTAAACTTACAATAACAGATATTAGGCGTAGAATCAGTCCACGAATGCTTACCATTGGGTTAAGAGTCAGCAAAATTAACTGTCATTTCTGTAAGATAATGCCAGGTGTGGATTGTTCACTTAAAAAACTGAATAGTGAGATGCAGGTAATAACTCTGGATTATAGGAAATAGTCACTTATTCCTTTTTGATAGATATTTTTTAGTGGCAAGGGAGAATCATTTTATGCTTACTTGTGTGGCTAGGCACTAGTCTATAACTTTCACAGAAAGCAGTCACCAGGCATAGATATAATTATATCTTATGATTCAGCCACAATTGTATTATTATAGCAAGAACATTGCATTCTCTTTGTACTCATTGTGTGGAATATTAATATATTTTCCCAAAGGGACATATTACTTATTTTGTAATGTCACATGCTGTAATCTGTTTATGTAAATTCATTTAATGTTGTAAGATGAATAAGCATATCCATTTAACTGTAACTACTGGTTAGGTTTCCTGTATATTGAGATTGGGAGAAGAGGAGTAGATTGTTGCTGTCAGAACAGTTACTGACAGGTACCTGGGTGTGCAAAAGATATTAAGTCTATGCGGGTGCGTGTTGATAATTGATATTTTTAAGGAACAGGAGACATGGTTAAAGACAGCCCTAAACTATCATAGCAATAACTACAATAAATTTAATCCCATAGTGGAGCGAAACTTTCTGTATAAAGTTAGTGTGATTTATTATTTGCTTGATGTAAAAGGGTGTCTCTTTTTCGGTCTCAGTTTCAGGGGGATACCGAATTGCTAGTCTAGTTTCCAGTCAGACGAAGAATGTCACCGTCTCTTCGATCTAGAGGGATTCTGAGGATATCTAGCCCCACGAGTGTCACAGCCATACCTGGAACAACAACCTTTTGTCAACGCCATTTCCCTCTCACGGGAGTTCAGCTCACGCATTGTGAAATGAGCCAACGCAACAATCTGAAACGTCTATGGCAGTAGTAGTTTCCTACTCGCCTATTGGATTACCAGTCAGGGCATTGCGGCTTCCAAAATCTCAAAACCGCCCAGCATGCCTATAGCAGAATTCCATATCACCCGCCTTTTTTGTGCCTAAACGGGGCACTCAGCCAAACCACAGTCAACCAGCCAAAACCGGATTTAAAGCCAATTCTAGCGCCGGATAAGCACGCCTTGGGATCAATTGTCCTCACGTGACTTCGTCCCATGGTTTATTTCTGGGTCTATGTAGAACTTCGCACTTCGGAGCGGCCAGCAAAGATAAACAGCGTCTTCCAGTCCCCTCGCGAAACTAGAGGTCACCAACAGTTAGCACCAACAAAGAAAGTTTTTTTACAGGCCAAGTCCATCACCCATGGAGTATATCTTTACGTAAAAAGACACTTTCCGGAGCTATTACATTTGGTCCCACGTAAGCGGACGGACTGACACGCAGCTTATTCATTTTGGTAAACCAGAGGTAAATACAGAGTTCCAGCCCCTCGCGCAATTAGGGGTCACCAAAGATAGCGCCTACATTGGATTTACAGGTCAAGTCCATCACCCATGGAGTATATCTTTACGTAAAGACATTGGAGCTATCCCATTTGGTCCCACGAAAGCGGACGGACATGCTGTCGCTCAGTTTGGTTTATTTGGTCAGCAGGAGATAGACAGTCTTCCAGTTCCCATCGCGAAATCAGGGGTGCCACCAACAATAGCGACTACAGTGGATTTATACAGGTCAAGTCCATTCCCCATGGAGTATATTTTTACGTAAAAGGACACTGTCTGAAGCATTGTACTTGGTCCCACCGAAAACGGACAGACTGTCAGACAGTTTATTTCATCTCTCTGTGTTCTACAGGTTTTATGAATGGTGATCTGTGTGTGTGTGTGGTTGTTGGCGTATATGATTATCGATGAATATTTGATTATTGATGAAATTTTATGTTGTTGTGATGATATGCATTAATTCCATGCTTTTTCTTCTTTAATAAATTTTACACATTTATTAATGCGCTGTTCACGACCTTTCCATCCATATTTGTATTTTTTAGCTCTTTACTATAATCTCTATGTATGATAAGAGAAAAGAGAGAGAGCAGGAGATGCTTAGACAGTAAAGTGAGTTGAGGCTTGGAGAGAGAGATCATTTTGGTAAATCTTCTTCCAGGTTGTCTCAAGTCCATCTCCTATTTACACCTTTCTGTGTGTGTAATCTATAACTCTGTCAGTCCACTATCCCTTGTCGGTTTCACTACTATTGTCCAACTCGACAAATACTCTACACTCTAACTCAACCACGACAGAGACAGCTGGTAAAGGTTGTGGTACCACTGCTGAGTTTTTGGTTGACAAATCTGACGACTATTGTTGTAAAAGTCAGAAAAATTTTTTTTAAGGGTTAATTTTTTTCAGGAGTAGCTCTTTAATCTGAGATAAGAAGCTACAGACAGTCAGTTACTAGCTTGCATTTGTACCAAGGGAGGGTGTTCATTTGAATGATAGTAACCAATCCTCCCAATAGCTAAGTACTGACAGAAGTTGGAAACAAATTTGTATTATGATTATAGGATGTTCTAGGACATGTAATGGACATTGATGGAAAAGATAAATTACTGTCATTTAGTTCGTGTTTCACGCACTTTAAAAAAAGGGGGCTATCTTGTCACGTAGACAGAAATTTATTTTGCCATTTTAATGTTTTGTTTTCCTAATCATTTGTATTCTCATTTTCTTTCATTTTCTCCTTCTCAAACCCCACCCGAGGTGTTTACGTTCAGGCTTTCAGTGGAAATCCCCCACTGGTCAGAAACGGTCAGCGCAGCGGTAATATTACATCAAACGCACCTGGCGCTGGCCTGATATGAAGAATTTCTCTTACGCGTAAAGTGTTTGAACGAGCGAAAGGGTCCCGGTGTTTGGCCGTCAGAACGCTGCTAGTGATCATAATATTATGCATCCTTGAAACAGGGGGAGATAAACCCGCTGCTAGCCTTTGTTGTTTGCCCTTAGATGAGCAAAGAGCACATATATTATCGCAAAGTTGTTGCTTCTGAAAACCTGTGTATTACCCGGTATTACGCATTACGCCAATACATCTGTAGAATCAGGTTAGGCAGGTGTCCGGGGGGGAGCGTCCTTTGTAAGCTATAAGATTTGAAATTTTACTACGTCAAACACACTCGTAGAAGATTCCTGGCCCGAGATAGACCATTATGGAAATAAGGCAAACATTAACACAGAACTAAATGTTTTTGGCCTATTTCTTGGCATTTTCTCGGGGTGAGTAAACATATCTTATAATTATTATATTAGATTCATGTTAGCTTTTATATATATCTGTTAGGGAAGTGAATTCATTTCTGAGGACTTCTCCTAGTAATTTATTCAGTGATAAGGTAGCGCTGTCTACGGCCTATTAAGTGGTGCTTAAACTGTTACGGTTTATCATGGGTTAAATGTTAAACTTACAATAACAGATATTAGGCGTAGAATCAGTCCACGAATGCTTACCATTGGGTTAAGAGTCAGCAAAATTAACTGTCATTTCTGTAAGATAATGCCAGGTGTGGATTGTTCACTTAAAAACTGAATAGTGAGATGCAGGTAATAACTCTGGATTATAGGAAATAGTCACTTATTCCTTTTTGATAGATATTTTTAGTGGCAAGGGAGAATCATTTTATGCTTACTTGTGTGGCTAGGCACTAGTCTATAACTTTCACAGAAAGCAGTCACCAGGCATAGATATAATTATATCTTATGATTCAGCCACAATTGTATTATTATAGCAAGAACATTGCATTCTCTTTTGTACTCATTGTGTGGAATATTAATATATTTTCCCAAAGGGACATATTACTTATTTTGTAATGTCACATGCTGTAATCTGTTTATGTAAATTCATTTAATGTTGTAAGATGAATAAGCATATCCATTTAACTGTAACTACTGGTTAGGTTTCCTGTATATTGAGATTGGGAGAAGAGGAGTAGATTGTTGCTGTCAGAACAGTTACTGACAGGTACCTGGGTGTGCAAAAGATATTAAGTCTATGCGGGTGCGTGTTGATAATTGATATTTTTAAGGAACAGGAGACATGGTTAAAGACAGCCCTAAACTATCATAGCAATAACTACAATAAATTTAATCCCATAGTGGAGCGAAACTTTCTGTATAAAGTTAGTGTGATTTATTATTTGCTTGATGTAAAAGGGTGTCTCTTTTCGGTCTCAGTTTCAGGGGGATACCGAATTGCTAGTCTAGTTTCCAGTCAGACGAAGAATGTCACCGTCTCTTCGATCTAGAGGGATTCTGAGGATATCTAGCCCCACGAGTGTCACAGCCATACCTGGAACAACAACCTTTTGTCAACGCCATTTCCCTCTCACGGGAGTTCAGCTCACGCATTGTGAAATGAGCCAACGCAACAATCTGAAACGTCTATGGCAGTAGTAGTTTCCTACTCGCCTATTGGATTACCAGTCAGGGCATTGCGGCTTCCAAAATCTCAAAACCGCCCAGCATGCCTATAGCAGAATTCCATATCACCCGCCTTTTTTGTGCCTAAACGGGGCACTCAGCCAAACCACAGTCAACCAGCCAAAACCGGATTTAAAGCCAATTCTAGCGCCGGATAAGCACGCCTTGGGATCAATTGTCCTCACGTGACTTCGTCCCATGGTTTATTTCTGGGTCTATGTAGAACTTCGCACTTCGGAGCGGCCAGCAAAGATAAACAGCGTCTTCCAGTCCCCTCGCGAAACTAGAGGTCACCAACAGTTAGCACCAACAAAGAAAGTTTTTTTACAGGCCAAGTCCATCACCCATGGAGTATATCTTTACGTAAAAAGACACTTTCCGGAGCTATTACATTTGGTCCCACGTAAGCGGACGGACTGACACGCAGCTTATTCATTTTGGTAAACCAGAGGTAAATACAGAGTTCCAGCCCCTCGCGCAAATTAGGGGTCACCAAAGATAGCGCCTACATTGGATTTACAGGTCAAGTCCATCACCCATGGAGTATATCTTTACGTAAAGACATTGGAGCTATCCCATTTGGTCCCACGAAAGCGGACGGACTGTAGCTCAGTTTTGTTTATTTGGTCAGCAGGAGATAGACAGTCTTCCAGTTCCCATCGCGAAATCAGGGGTGCCACCAACAATAGCGACTACAGTGGATTTATACAGGTCAAGTCCATTCCCCATGGAGTATATTTTTACGTAAAAGACACTGTCGGAAGCATTGTACTTGGTCCCACCGAAAACGGACATTTTATGTGCGTTGTGCGAAACATAATACTCAAATATAAGTGTTTCTATCAAGACTCAACAGTCGACGTCTTAATCATAAATACAGTTTTATCATATTTTATAAATAATTTTTTTTTTTTAAATTCGTAGAAGCTTCCAGTACATTTCCTTTTCCCCTCCCATCCGTTTTCGCTGTTTATTAAATAACTTTGTTTCTTTATTTCTTGTACTGTCTTACTGTGTGTATAATTTGTCCATCTTTATGGACGTCTGTTCTTGAGTTTCTGTTTGTGTGTATATGTTCTTCTCTCTTCTTACTTTTTTCTGCAAATTTGACTTATAATTTTAGATGATAATAATAGTTTTTTTTTGTGACAGATTTTGTCAAATTCTCTGAAGCACTCGGATGTTATGTTTTTTATTTAAAGGTTTCTAGGCACTTCTCCAATTTAAACCTTTTATTTGGTTCATAAGGAAAACGCTGTTTTGAATTTTACTTGCCCTTCCTACGTGAGTTTATCTTTTTTCCCTCCCAAATTGTTTGCTCGTTAACAAGTGTGGGGCCACCTCTACAGTATCGCTCCCCCTTGCTTGAAGCCTGCAGCAAACAACTCCATGAGCTCTCGGATTTGCTGTTTCTCTAGTAATTTGTTTTTCATTAGCAATTTGTTTTTTACATTAGCAATTTGATTTTTCATTAGCAATGTGTGTTTCATTAACAATTCGTATGTCATTAGCAATTTGTTTTTCATTAGAGATTTTTTTTTTCATTAGCAATGTGTGTTTCATTAACAATTTGTATCTCATTAGCAATTTGTTTTTCATTAGAAATATTTTTTTCATGAAGGTGTACCCCGTCCAAGTGGAACAAAACATAAACTTTGTAATACATGTTGCAAGCAGTCGACGCTAGACACCTCATCAGACGGGTCACGAAGAAGCTAGACTTGACAACCTAAGCAGTTACTTCGGTCGTGTGCAAGAGACGTACTGCGGCTACAATTTTTGACCATTGTCGTGAGTTAGTCTGCTTCACAACACAGCTTCTGTATAATCCTGAGTAACTCTGAAGAAAACCGCGCGCCATACATTGTAGAAATTGTATGATACACTAGCCAATAAAAAAGACTTCCGTATTCGTGTTTTTACTACAGCCTTGGACAGGCAAAATGGCCAGTCCTCATTTGTTCAACCGAGTAAAGGATGCCATTTCATTACATAAGTAATAAAGAAGTACCACCTGGAAGAGGTCTCTAATTCAACAACAGGAATATTACTTTAGAGGTAGGTGTAAAGACTTCCTCGAAAAGTAGTTTATTAAGAGAGATATATTGAGTGAAAAGGCTTCGACACATCGGGTTAGTCCCTAATTTAGGGGTTTAAAATATGCATAGAATAAAATGCACTTAGGAGACTAAAAGATTATTATATAGGAAGATAAAGATTAATTCAAGGTATAATTTAAGCCTTAGATGAATAAAATCGCTCCAGAAATAAGAAAGATAATGGGAATACTAGTTTTTCATAATTGAACAGAGAGACAAAATATGCCTCATTTTGGGATTCGCTATACACCGTTAGCCCCCTGCTTTCCGATACGCCGGATGTGCTAGTATAAACAAACCTTGCCCTTGCTAAATTGAGGCCATAAGATTTGAAAAACACAGCGAGCAGAAAGAAGCGGTAACTTGTAAATGAAGACTGCCTTTGCCAGTTGTACCTGAGAGCAGATCAAGTTTGCCATTAACAGCTCGTCTGTGTGTGCCTGAGGGTAAGATATATATATATACTGTATATATATATATATATATATATATATATATATATATATATATATATATATATATATATATATATATATATATATATATATAATTATATCATTTGCTATTGATTCACTACAGTGGGTTGGTAAGTGTGTAGACGTGTTTTTGCAACCATTGTGTATTTTCTGAAGGACTTACCAGACTGTGTATATTCAAAATAAATTGCGAGTGATGGCAAAAGTGTGTCTGTAGGTTTGGAAAAGCATTTAAAGCATTATTTCTTGTTGGAATGGGACACCTACCAGGAACATAAGGAAGGATGACAAAAATTGTTTTAATGTATTGATCAAGGTATTACTTAGTATTTTATACTAGACCAAATCATTGTATGGAGGCGTAGCATGGACAAATGGATCTAACTAAGGATTTAGAAGGAAAGTGTAGTCACGGTGAACTGGCTGATGGTAATACTAGTATAAATTGTCCTGTGCATCTGCTAGCACATTATCTGACACTGTCTATCGTCCCCATTTTGTGTGATAAGGGAATAGTGATGGACCATATAGGGGTTACGTTTATTTTGTTTCAGGTTCTATCCTGACAACTACAAAACAAAAACTTTATAGAGTCATCCACCTCTGCTGGACTCTGTGGTGCAAGTGCCCTTGTGGTTAACAGGGCCAGATACCTAGCTTCCACCGCCTGGAGAAATTCAAAATACGTGTTGGTCCATGGCAGGAGAGTGACAGATCTCTAAACACAAGATAAATGGCAAAACACGGCCACTGATCAGCGTATCCAGATTATACCCCTATACTAAAAGACAAGATGCAAATAAACATACAGTGAATGATGAAAAGTGTGGACATAAATTTACCCATTACTAGCTTCACAGTCAAGAAATAGTGATAAAACATTAGTATCACATCAATGTTCTTTAAAAGGAGATAATTAATCCAGTTGATAACCTTCAACAAGTGAATGACTTTTTAAGATTGTTAATTATTTTCAGTGTTTATTGATTTATTGTTGTAAATAAATTTGATTTCATTTCAAACTTTCCAGACCGAAAAGAGAAACGGTATAGGCTAAATAAATTGTAAATATTTACCAGCAGACTTACTTACTTATTAAAGTTGAGTTTATGTTCTTGTTGGAAATAATTTTGTTAATATCCCCTAGCAGAGTCAACAATAATAATAATAATACAATAATCAAGGGAGGATCTTGAGAGGGAGACCATAGGGATCCAGGATAATACACTAACATTATACCTGGAAACTTATACAGCTTGATCCTACCTTTGATATCCATACACCCTTACTCTTTTCAGAGAAGGGGGTATTACTTATAAGACCAGACTCTTATCTGGCACTATCCTTTTCTTTTCCTCGCAGAAGGAGCAGGAAGATAAAAAGTTCATGACAGGTTAGATGATTTCAGTTGTTATGCTTGATTTCTTAAAATTCCTGTGAGGCTCCCTGAAGTAGAAGCATCATTCTTCTGTTTATATATCTTCCAAGAGTAATCTTGAGCGAAGGTTGATACCTTTGAATACCATCATTATACTCTAAGTTTGACCATTGTTTGACCACTACTGCAGAGCAGGGAAGACGATCCCGTAACAATCTCAAGCCGTTACATACACATACAGTAACGCAACAGTGAAAAAAGCAAGTAATAAGATTATATGATATTTATTTTGGCTTCCGTACACAATTTCTCAAAATAAATATGGCCGTAAGGTCTTGAACACCAGAATTAGCCAAACCGTTTGAGCCAACTTCTTCGGATGTATTCTCGTGAACAGTGAGCAGGCCCATCATCAATAATAGCTGCGTTGGTAAGACGGCAGTCTCGGCAACAAGCAGCCATGTCGTACATCTCCACACCGAAAGCTTCGAAGCAGCCGAAGCAACCAAGGAGACACGTCATCTTCACCTGACTGGGGTTACATTCTAAACTGGTTGTCGATCGGGCTAAAGCCACGTGCGTAAAAGTCAGGAAGATGATTGACAGAATGGTGATGGTCCATCGGATCTGAAAAGAAAGCAAAAACAAATTCTATGTGAATGCAGTTAGTGGTAAAGAACACACGTTTTTCTCGGTGATCGTTCTTACTATGTAGTCATTTAATGAAGAGACACAACAAAGCAGAATAACGAGGCGAAAGAATGCTTTACATTTTAAATAGGAGAATTCTTATTTCCTCTGAATGCCTTTTTGAAGCTATAGATGTATTGATTGATTTATTTGTGGCTAAGGCGTAAGAAACTTCTTCTTCTTCTTCTTTGATCCTTTGCCGTCGACTGTCAAAGCAGTCATTGGCCATCACGCCTGGTGGCGTCATGTAGGGCAGCAACAAACTGCTTCCACTTTGTTCTTGTGATGGGATCAGATGACGTGGCCAACCCAACTCCAGCGTCTGCCAGCTGTGATGGTGTGCATGTCCTCTTGGTCACTCCGAGTAAGTAGTTCTTGGTTGGTGATGGTATTCGGCCAAAAGATTAGGAGAATTTTCCATTAGGCAGATTGTGTGGAAAGAGGACAATTTCGTCATTTCCTTCTGTTACTCTCCAGCATTCCGCACCATAGAGAAGCACAGAAAGTACACAGCTCTCATTTAATCTTATTTTAGTGTTTATGCTGTACTGAGAGGACTTCCACGTGTTGTTTAGACTAGCAAAGTCTATTCTCGCTTTATTCATTCTGTTGTTGATGTCTTTGCTTGTTCCGCCGTCTGGTGTTACTATAGGTCCTAGGTATGTAAATGTGTCCGTCTGTTCCAGCTTCTGGTTCCTTATTGTTATGGGCTCAGGACTGCCCACATTAAGTGTCATGGTATCTGTCTTCTTTAGACTGATATTTAGACCCATCTGTTGGCTATACTTGTTCAGTCTATCTGTTTTTTCTTGACGGCGCAAGAAAAAGGATGTTTATTTTGTGCATCGATTACGCGGTTAACCCCATGAGAGTTATAATTTGTATTTACATTGATCTTTATTGTATGTAGTATGTGACTTGTTTTGCTTTTATATTGATGATTCTTCCAGGCTGCAAATACTCTGGCGTTTGTTTTGGTATTTCATAAAATGTATGTTGTGTAAATGGTGTCCCCTTTTTACGATGTGTATATCTTTCTTTACATTTGTAGTGTTTGAGGAGTTTGTAGATTTTAGTTTATTGTATCTGTTTCAAACAGGTTACATCATTCGAAATGAAATGCTACAGAAGGATGTTGAGAATACCCTGGACAGAAAAAAAAGACCAACATAGAAGTACTGAACTCACTAAACGTAGAGGAAAATTGGCTCCTAAATACCATCGCAATAAGGAAGCTGAAATTTTTCGGTCATATAAAAAGACATAATAGTCTGGAAAAATTAGTCTGGAAAAAGGGGAAGGGGTCGACCTAGACGACGGTGGACCCAGGACATCACAGAGAGTCTGAACTTGGCTTTGGCTGATGCAGATCGAATAGTCACTTGACAGGGAGTCCTCTTCTTCAAATACCATGCCGGCTCGCGAAGTTGATCATGTCTCTACACAGCTTTTGTCCCCAGTGCTGTTTCTAAATTTTCTTGTTTACTTCTTTCCATTTCGTGATGTCAAACTGTCCAGTATGTTCTTTCTTTGTTGTCCTACATCTCTGTTTCCCTTCAATCTTTCTTGTGTAACTGTATATTCTTTCTTTGTTATCCTATATCTCCGTTTCCCTTCAATCTTTCTAGTGTAACAGTATATTCCAACTGCTCATTGCAAACCCAAAGACAAGGACTGGCTTCCTACTAATGCGAGTAATAAGATTCTTTTCCTCACTCACACTGGCTTCGTTCAGGACAACCTCATTACTATTTTTTTTTAACTGTCCATGTTATTTTAAACATTTTTATGTGAAACCACATCTCTGTGTCCACAAGGGATCTTCTTGCTAGTTTGCTAATTGTACATGCTTCACTTCTATGAATCAGGGCTTGCGCGATGTAACATATCAGTAATCCATTTTGGGCGGGGACAACTCACATTGTCAAGGTTACATAAGGGATAATCCATATTATTAGAACTAAAACACACCATACCTCTTAATAAAGCAAAGTGCTACATAATACATTTATTCAACTGTGAGTAAATGGCACCATTGGGAGTATACAGCGGTGATGATGCCTTTTCCATTGTTGCAGTCTTTCCCTTGCTTTTGCCATTTCTGCTCACATGTGTATTCATCACGTGTATGTACATATAGCGCCGTGAGTTCTTGTTTTTTCCAAGTTGATATTAAAAAAAAGACATTTTGTATATATTGTTATATTTAAAATTATAGGAGATGGAACAAAACTGAGTTGTCGTTCAGTCTAAATAGGGGGTATAAAGTTAGTTGCTTATCCTTTACAGGACGTAGCAATCAACCCCAGCTTTTATTGGCTGTTTTTTGATTTTTCTAGGCAATTTTTTCATTCAGTAGTTTGCCATTGCTTTCTGAACGGTACGGCGCTTATACCATTGTTAAAAATCCACACAAAGCGATCTGCTACCAAACCGCCTGCAGCAGGTTTGGAACCTGGTATATCTGGATTATGAAACTGCGTTCATATCCATTAGGCCACAGACGCCGAATAGGGGGTATAACCATCATAAATATCAAGTTACATGGTATATTTGTTATGCCCCTTGCCGTCTGCAGTCATATCTTCAAACACTCATAATGCAATATCCTGTCACGTGTATCTTCATTTCTTTTCATATATATCGTCATTTTAGTCATTAATCAGACCACAAGGTCTGTTATATTTGGACATGCGCCCTAATATAACTGACAGACCATTGTCTAGGTTGAATGTTACGCACCTCGCCAAATGCTAAGCAAAATGTTATTTTTTTAAAAAGCGTGTAACTTCATCGTTGTTTATTCTATATAACTATTATTAAGAAGTAGCGTCCCTTTGACATGCTTTCATTGGCCTTTCATCTCTGCTTCATTCCACATCCTCCTTGGAAGTAATCAAAACGTGTTATAATGAAATACTTCTTTCTTTGTAACAGTGATTTAATTGTAAAATTTTTATAATATTGCCTTAAATTTGTAAGCAAATCATTTGAAGATTATTGCAGAGATTAGTAGGATATGCTTTCACGAAATCTTGTGTAAGTGAACATGCCCGTAGTAGAAAGTCGCAGGAGAAGAAATTAATGAGCAGAAAACCTGGAAAAACACGATATAGAAGAATGTCACAGCAACAGGAACCTAACTGATGTAGCTAAAATAAAGATTACCGAAATAGAAAATCAAGATCATTCTTCTTCTTCCTCGTTTGTCCTGAAAAGGACGTTGGTTGCGTTGTGTCTGTTTACAGCGAAGCTGCGGTATTTGCGCCTTTCGGCCGACACATCCGACTTCCGCACGGCATTTTTTGGGACCGGGTCTGCCTTCCCTCTTCAATCCCTACTCTCTCAGCCAGACTGCAGTGATGCAGCCTGTTTCCAGGAGCACCACGTGGATGTGGAGTAGGGTCTTGGTTAGCTCTGGTTCACTGACCCTGACGCAAGCAGTCAAGCTATGGGTCGCTTACTGCATTCCTCACTTTTGATGCGTCTTGTGTCCCAATATAATTCCATTCAGCCATCCGAGACAGAAAAAGTTCCTCTAGTAAAGGGGCTTATGACGCAACACAGAGAAAGCCGAAAGAAGCCGGTGTTGCTGACTCACCTTTGTTCTTTTAGGAAACAAAACCTCTAGCTTTTGCACCTGGAACGCTAGTACTCGAAACCAACACCAGGAATGAGGAACTACAAGATCCACATGCTGGGACTCTGCCGTGTCAAGGTGGAAAGGAGGAGTCATTGTTCTGGAATCCTCAGGTAAGAGAGGTAGTGTAAGACCCCCCCCAAAAAAACACACACACACGGAGAAGAGAATTAGAGATAGACAATAAAGGAATGGAAAAATTCTCCGAATCTTTTGGCCGAATACCATCATCAACCAAGATCTGCTTACTCGGAGCAAGCAAGAGGACATGCACACCATCATAGCTGGCAGACGCTGGAGCTGGGTTGGTCATGTCCTCAGAAGAGACCCCGATGCCATCACAAGAACAGCTATGCTTTGGACCCCTGAAGGAAAACGAAAAGAGAGGCCGACCAACAACAACTTGGCGGAGGACTGTGGAGGCTGAGATGCAAAGAATGAACCAGAGTTGGGGCACTGTATGATGGATGGCCGCCGACCGAGCAAAGTGGAGTCAATTTGTTGTTGCCCTACAAGACGCCACCAGGCGTAATGGCCACTGACTGCTTTCACGGTCGGCGGCTAAGGATCAAAGAAGAAGAAGATTAAAGGAATGAGGAAGACATGGAAAAATCTTGAGCAGGTGGCACTGGACAGGAAGACTTAGGATACGTTTGTTGATGGCCAATGCTCCTTGGGGGGCTGAAGGCTGATGAATGGATGACAATAGAAAATGGTGACGAACAGCAGTTGCAGCTTTGTGTAACTTTTTTTTTTTACTTTAGTCCCATAGCAGATACTGCTGTAGGGAAGTGAAGTGTTAGAGATTTCACAATACTAGATCCAGCATCGAGAGGTGGGGGGTGACCACTTCCTTTCCTCACTGCCTTTTCCTTCCCTAACTCAAGTACAAAGGCAGAAACCCATTTACAGCTGGGTAGACTGAAGCGTATCGATACCGTGAATCGAATCTGGCACCATTGCTGCGAGAGACCAGCGCTGTTTTGTGTATGACAGAGAAATAAAACAACGGGTGATAACACATACACATACTCAGACGCACGCACTTTGACGCATCCATACTAGACCACCCATTTACACTCCCATACACATGCACGCACACATCACTACGGACACACGTACTCACAATTACGTACAAACACACATACGTACGCTTGTACGCTTATACACCATTACATACGCATATCAGTATATATATATATATATATATATATATATATATATATATATATATATATATATATATATATATATATATATATATATATATATATATATATATATATATATATATATATATATATATATATATATATATATATATATATATCAGAGGGTGGTGCAAAAGCAGGTATACCGTTTTCTTTAAGTTTATTTATTGGTTGTTACAAAGTTATTAATACTTAGAACACAGAATAGTTTCATATACTGTATGTAGAGAAGAAATGTAAAATACACATTAATCAACTGTATATCTACATAATGATAAAATAATAAATTAATTAAAAGATGATAGCAAAATAAAAAAAAATACTATCTAAATGTATACCTACTTTTGCACTAACCTGTATACACACTCACACACGCGCATACACACACGAGCATGCACACACACGCACACACAAAAACACTAATGCACTTCCATATCCATACATCCATCCACATATACAAGCACAAGCATATCCACATATATGTCCATTCATTTATACACCATTCCGCAAACATTCCTAATAATCCATACACAAATGAAGACACATACATTCATACAAACTTACAGAAACGTTCTCATCATTTCATACACACATCTACATACATCCATATCGGTTCAAGCAAAAATCCACACACATGGCCTCATCAGTTCATACAAAATTCCCGATACACACACACATATACTGTATATACACACAAATATTATTTACAACCATTCCCCTGCTGCAGATTTTCATATTAATTTAATGAACGCAAAATTATTTGTTGCTCTTGAACATACTTCTCCATAGCTCAGCCTACCACATATTCTTTTCTTTATTCGTCTTTCTCAGCGAATGTTTAAGAGCCGTGGGCGCTTCCATTGTAACAGATGGAAAATATTATCAATAATTCAACAAGAAAACGCCACATTCGACAATTAAAATGAAACAAAAACACTGTGTAATAGAAAATCCAGCCAAGAAGTACAGCTAATTAAGAGCAAATATCTCTCAAGTTCCCGGAGGTCTCTAACAAGCTACATAAATAATAGGACTACTGGTCCCGTGGGCGATTTATCTGAGCTCATGAATGGAGCTGCAAATCTCATCACATAAACATACTGCTACAAACAAAAAAAAACCACTGCTGAAGAGCACACGAATGCTTTTGCTGCATGCTTTCTGCAAGAGGGCCAGATGTATGAGCTCCATTCTCCATCGGGATCGAAAAAAATTCACACATAGCATTACAAGTTAGTTCTTGATGTGTAATTTCCATGATAAATTAGATAGCAGGAGACTCAACAAGACATGGAGAACAGAACTAGAGAGAATGGAAAGTGATGAGGAAAACATGGAAAAAACTGGAGCTGATGGCTTGTGACGGGGGGCATATATTTCTTGAAGGCTTATGCCCCTTGGGGAGCTGAAAGGAAATGATAATGAAGATATTTGACTTATCCATAGTGTTTGTTAAAGCTATTGTAGTAAACAGTTTTTTTTTACGGGATGGGGGTAATCAGCCCTTATGTCCAAGCCTCCTTAATCGCTTTTTACGACATGCATGATAGGGTACTGTGTAACTATTCTTTGTTACAATTTCGGGCCCCGGTAAAACACAGGTGGATGATATACCTCAGCTATGTTAATTCTAAGGCAGGCTTCCATTACCGCATTTACATTGGCGCAAGATAATGTGTAGCAGTTGGGATATATAGTTCTTGGTATTGTTTAGTGAACTTGGAGATATAACAGGACAATAATTTACAATATTTCTGTAAACTACCTTGTTGTATATTTGTAGAAGTACAATCACAGTTTCGCATAATAAAAGGAAAAGAAAAAGAGAAGAAAGAGAATTTGTAAATAATCATATAAAGCCAAAGTGAGTAAAGAATGCATTTGACGTAACTAACAACATTAGGGGGTCGCAGTGGCTAAGAGGAATGGCGCCAGCCTCGAATTCTAGGGTTACCGGGTTCGATTCTCAGTTGAGGGAATACAATTTGTGGAAATTTTTTTTCAGAACCAGTGGTCCTAATGATGTCATACTACTTGCTGGTCTCCTGGGTAGTGAGATCGGATGCCTATCCTTCTTGAGTATGGGCGAAAAAAAGGAGGTCCCATGTGCAAGTTGCGGACGTTAAACATCCCTCGGCAGTTGGAAATCGTAAAGAGTAGGCCTATCAGGCCGCTGCCCTGGCAAAATTTAAAAACTAGAAACCTACCCATCACAAAAATATTTACAGAATGTGTGATTCCTATATACACACATTGGGATTCTCGCCGGTGCTACGGAGTTCGTGCACTGTGCTGAGATCCTCCTTGTGTGATCTAAGGGAGGAAATGGGAGCACTGATGGAGTTGTTCGTGTGCAATGAAGATAGTCCTTAAAACCAAACTAAACTAAACCAACGACATAAGAATGGTTGTTACTGAATGAAGACGGAATTAGAAAGAACAAGAAGTCAGCATGTGAATGTCTTTCACTAACTAAATTATACGGCTAAATAAATTATAATGCTAAATAAATTATGGGGTTAAATAAATTATTGTCCAGATCTACATCTGTCTTTGAAAATGGGGGAACATGTGGGGACGGGAAGGTACGGGGTTCGAGACTAGAAATTACTAACGTTTTGATTTCGTTCTATAGAGATGTTGCGATATCCTCCTGCAAAAAATGAATTTGTGTGATAGGAAAAAGTATACGGAACACTACAACGAGCAGTTATCTGACCGTCAGAAAAGGTCTTCCGTTACACGATTGTTTCGGCCTTTATACATCCTTCACACTCTAGGTGGAGACAGGGACGCACACACTAGGGTTTCGACACTCACATTTCTTTTGGTTGTTTTCTTCCACCTGCAGTGGAAATAGAAACCACTTCACCTAGGTTGCAATCGTCGGAACTTGACATGCACTTTTATGTCGTTCGCTGCTTTTTTCCATCATCAGATATTCATTTCTGTGTTGAGAAAGGTTCTCCACAATCAAAAATTGATGAGCTGTATCGGTCCCAGACTCGATTTTACACTACACTAAGGTCTCTTAATATAAATCGGATTGATTAATAAACTGATCAAGTCGCTGTACTGAAATTATACTTTCTGATTCGAAGCTGTAGATGCTAGAAGAGCACCCGCCCACCTCCCACAGCCTATCTTTACTGCATTATAGTTATTTATAATGCGTCGCACATTACTCTGGTTGTCGTAAGAGTACAGTATTGGTTTTTCTTTAGAATTAAAAGCTGACTAACGCATATGATTAATAAACCCTGTAAAGATAAAATTAAATTCAAGATCACAAATTCAGTAAGTTGATTTTGTTCCCAAAACTGGATAACTTGACTTTAGTTAATAATTTGGCAGACAATTTCCAAGCTTGTATTTTGATAAGATTTTAAAAAAATTTCAGATGCTATTCTACAGACATGCACAGCATATTCTACGACATCTCTATTTTGGGCTCTGCGATTTTGGTGTCATTAAAATAAATTGTTGTCCTGAACGGATTTTTCATGACCTATTAGATCAATCTTACTCAACCTGTTTATCCTGGAGGATCCCTTGAAATAATTTTCAAGACTCAGGTAACCCCTGTATAAAATTATTATCTCCAGAACTCATGGTACCTTAGCGTTATTAGTAAGTTGTAAATATAATAAACATTCTTTTCAGTAGAGGGTGATATTTTTCTCTGAATCTGTTTATTTTAGTTAAACGTATTAATCTGCTCTATTTGTGTGGTTTCCACCTCCCCACAAAGGATATCAACTCAAGTGCAAGTCAGTAGTGTAGGTTGAAGAAATTTCAGTTTTTAATTTTTTTAAATTTCCTACCTGATTTTTGTTTTTTACTTTATCCAAGTAGGCCTAAAAGTCTTATCACAAATGTCTACTCTACAAGATGCTAATGAAATATGGTATGTGCAAGAGTGAACACGATTCAATTGTGCATTGCCATACGGGGCTGTTCGGTCAATGCCCACCACAGCGAGTGCTAACATCTACGGCGTGCACAGTTTAAAAAAAAAAGACGCTTTTTTAATCACGATCTCTAACAGAACCCTTAACGACGTCTCGCGGAACTCTAGAGTTCCGTGGAACCTCGGTTGAGAAACCCTGTTTTAGATTAAGGCAAAACTTTCAGATACATTCCAAAAATGTCCTAGTCAAATTTTAGATACTTAGAATTTAAGAAGTAGACATTCTTGGAAGGATCAGTCTAAGAATCGATATTTTTTTCAACCCAGATCAAAACTTTTTGCAGTGTTTGTGAATATAGTTAAGCCGCCACAAAGCTGATTTTACGACGATGTTACGACATCCAGCGTGTGTGACAATGAGAATGGAGAGAAAACACAAAATATAATATTGTTATCATTCGTATTGCGAATTCATCACATGATCCTGGACCAGTACTTTTATGAGTTGCATTTATTTCACTTAATTTCTAACGTTTCTCGCTTAGCCCTCGCTTTCTTTCCTTCCCCTGCCGAAGGTCTTGTCGCCGCAACGTAGGCAATTTTTTATTGTCTTTAGTACAAGTAAGACGCATGACCTTACACCCCCCCCCCCCCATCTTTTTATAATTTAAAGAAACCAACTATCATCTGTAAAGATGACAGTCGCAGACACAGTTCTTAGGAAGAGAGAACGAACGAACGTGCGAACGGACGTGCGAACGAACTTTATTTTCAAAGGGGTTAGAATTGGGCTCGAAGGCCCGTCTAAAATTCTGCCCTTCCTTTCTCTCGTCTTCCATACTGAATCCATTTATTCTCACATGTATCTTAAATATTACTTAAATAATAAAAGGACAAAATAAAATACAATAAAATAAAATAAAATCCCAACATTGTAACAGTACAATAACAGTTACACAGATTTACAGTACCTTATCATAATTAATACTAAACAGGACAACATTATCTTTAAAACCAACATATGATATTATGTAATTATTTAAGAACATAACTAAAATTTGGGTGGCATATAATCTGCACTCATGATGTATTTGAAAAGTCTGTGATTGAATAAATATGGACTAAGCGTGTTTTTTAGGTCGTGTGGAAGATTATTCCACAGATGAGCAGCAGAAAAAGCAAAACTTTTCTTGAATAAGTCAAGCCTAGGCTTGGGCATGTGTAATTTGTTTAAGCAGTGGCTGCGTCTTCCACTGTACATATTTGAAAATAGGCCACAGATACGTTGGAGTATTCTGAGATAAGATTTTGTGAATAAATTTGGCTTTGTTGAAGAGAAAGCGCTTTCTTAGTGGTAATATGTTAAGATATGTATATGGATCTACACACTGTGTGAGGTTTTTGTTCGAAAGTAGAAGCACTGAATGTTTTTGTAATGAATAGAGTCTTTTAGTGTTGGACAAGGAGCAGCCATCCCAAGTTGGGGAACAATAGTCTAGATTTGTTTGTATTTGGGATGTATAGAACATTTTTTGTGTCTCCTCATCTAGGACATGTTTGATTTTAGCTAACTGGTAAACTTTTTGTGCCGTTTGTTTGGTCAGTGCTTGTACATGCGAATTCCAATTTAAATGTTTGTCAATTATGAGCCCTAGTATTTTATTTTCATTTACATTTTCAATTAAAGAAGTTCCAATGTAGAGCTGAAGTGTTGTTTTCTGTGAATTTTGTAATTTTTGTCTAGTTGATATTGTCATACATTTTGTTTTAATGATATTTATTTGCATGCAGTTTCAGTTGCTCATTTTAATAAGATTGTCTGTGTCGCTTTGTAATAATATTTCTAGCGTGTTGCAACTTTTATCACTAGTATAAATGGTGAAATCATCGGCATATAGGTCGCAAGATGTATGCTTGGTGTGAAGTGGAAGGTCATTTATAAAAAAGTAGAAGGCCGAGAATAGAACCGGTGTCAATAACATTTGGGCTTGACAAGGAGTTATTGTACCACACTACTTGCTGTCTGTCGGACAGGAATGATTTAAGTAATGTCACTAGTTTAAAGTTAAGTTTCATTGTGTCTAATTTTCTTATTAAAACAGCGTGATCTAAAATATCACATGCTTTCTTAAAGTCTACAAAGATTGATCCACATATGTTATCGTAATGGATGGTACGGTGCAAGTTGTCTATCATCTTAGTTAGAGCTGTGTGGCATGAACACCTTCGACTAAACCCTGACTGACTGTCTTTTAGCAAGTCGTTGCTAACTAGGTACTGTAGTCTTGTTTTATGTATGTGCTTTTCTAGTTGTTTAGATAGCGATGATATAAGGGAAATTGGTCTATAGTTATTGTCACACAGTGGCTTAATTAAGTGTCTGTCTGAGTAATGAGACAAGACACCAGTTTTAAGGACAGTCTGAGAAGATAGATTTAGATGAGAAATTAAGTGACTGTGGAGGATGAGTTATAGCTTCAAGGGTGAGAACCTAGATTGACTCTCACTCGTCACTTGTGACTTGTTTTATTAACTACTGTCTCACCACCTCTCGCTCAGCTGAGATAAGGAGTGCACTAATTACTAGCCAAAGACACAACTGTACAGTTAAGGAATACAGGTACAGTATAGTGAAAGACAAACTGATTCAGTGCACATTTCATAGTTTATTAAAACAAACAAATCTATACCACAGCAAAAAAAAATAAAAAAAATAACCCACAACAATAACGTGCGAGTTCGTACAACCTGAAAAAAAGAACAATCAATGAAAGGCACAATTTTCGAATTACCACGCTCTCTTCCACACCTACACGAAAACAACTAAGGTTAAAGGAATATACCGGGCGGGGGTCTCTAAGCAAGAGTCACCACCCCTGACCACTCTATTGCTACTAACTAAACATATTGTGGAGTCCTCCGCCTCCTGATTGCTCTTCACTAGTGTTCACTCTGTTCCGGTTAAGACATATTAACTAATTTTGACTACACTGACTCAAAGCGCTCTAGGTGGTCCTGCACAACTAACTTATACACCACATAAATCTTACTCTCCTGAATTCTGCAGAACTAATTCAGAGACTGTCCTCCAAGTATTATCTACAGTTACGGGGGAAAAACAACTAACCCAACTCTCTCTCCCCTCTCCTTCCATTCGCTGCCTTCCGGACGCTATCGTCTTCGTCTGAAGCTCAGATGCGTTACCCTTCGTCAGGTACCTCGTCCTGTTAGCATTTAGAAAGGTATGATCTCCCTCTCTCCACTCCAGAATACTGATGAAGGGACCATTGGTGACTATATATTTTTTCTCCTGGCTGTAGATCTAGAAATGATGATGGCAAATCAATTCTACACTCCCAAACGACATTTAAGCCGATTCGGGTTATGGCCTACTGCTTTATTGTGGCAGTATGTAAACAATACCAGGCAAAGTAGCCTGCTCTGTATTGGACCGTACAAGCTTAAGAGCTCTAATTCCTAGACAATTTCACGCTGAGGTACAGATTTCCTCACGTCACGAGAACTTCTAATGCCATTCCGTATTGCTGACGTAACTAGGGCGCCAGTTACTTTGCGCATACCCCAGTTCTCTTTAATTACGATGTTGTCTCTTGCCTGCCTCTCTGAGAAGGCAAAGTCCGTTGCAGGCTTAGAGTTACCTACCCTCTGCCATGAATCGCTGTAAGACAAAATAACAGCTATTTTACACCAATTCAAAAAATGCATAATTCAAAACACATTAACAACCGAGATTTACCTACATCCCGTTTTCCATACCATAATAGAACTTCTCTATATACAAGCTCCCATCTCTAAGTATTATTTCTGCCCTCGGGTCAGACTTAACGCTCACTACTTCTCCTCCCCTGCATAATCCAACAGCTAGTCTATTACGCCTAACCCTGTAGCGGTTGATCTGACTGTGTCTGAGGCTCCGACCGTGACCTCGGCAGGTATGCGTCACAACACTGCTTCGCTGTATCCCAATATTATAACTTTTCTAAATAATTTCCTAGTACTATTCTTAATTAAAGGCAGCCCATGGAAGGTTATCAAATTAAACAAATTATTTAGCACACCAATGCATACACCTTATATCATAATACTAAACACTCTTCACCCCTTTTCCTTCTGACCTATATTATTAAATAGCACAACTTATTCACACACAAATGCCTACACCATATGTCAGAATGATAAGCACTCTTCACCACTCCTCCTTCTGAATTACATTATACCCACAAAAACCATGCGTACATACATTTCTATTTATCAAAATCAAATGGTTACTCTGAACTCGTTAGCTAGACATAGTATACTTACAACAAAACTTACACTACACGGGCTCTAGCTTTGTAGAAGTCGGCAATGGATGGCAACTACTGACTAACAATAACATTAAATCCCAGAAGGAAGCTTACTCTTACTTGCTAAATCTTTTAGCTAAAATTCTTACACCACTAATTAAGTTTTCGAACGTACCCAGACTATCAGAATATCCAAGACCTGGCAGACTGAACTGACGCTATTCACGGGAAGAAAATTCTTGGTCTTGGGAGCACTAACTACTAATTTAGCCCTGCATACATAGTGCCCATATTTTGATGCAAGACCGACGCGGTGAGTCATAGCTTCTAGCATCGTCTCCCAAAATCCGCTTAGAACCCACCTCTGACGTAATCTTATTATTGGTACATAAATTAAAAATCGAACTCAATCGTTAGCGCTTCCCGTTACCAGCCATAACATTATCTTAACTCTGCCAATCCACTAGCGACGAAGAGTTAATTCCCCTGCAGGACCGGGGGGAGGGGGGAGGGTAGATCAAAGAAAATAGATTCCACTCGAAGCTCGCTGAAAAATGTACGTAATCTTACCTAACTAAAACCGAAAAAAATGACCTACAACTCGGGTCAACCGAAAAAAATCCTATCGCCATACAGAATAACCCAGAATTAAAGCAAATACGAACTTGAACGCATTAGAATAAGAAAAAACCCAACAATAAATAAATGGAACAAAAAATGGGGCAAGTTGTAAATTAAAAATTAACAGTAACTCATCACAATACTCCGCCCTTCTAAGGTCGGGCATCCCAGCCTAAAACACTGTAATTTTCCTTTTTATACTTGCCCCCATGTGCGTCCGTAGAGATCCCTGTCGCTATCCCTGTCGGTATACAGAATGTATTTATTTATTGTTTTGTTTATATTATTTTATTTTTTATTTATGATTATTATTAATTTTCTTCAGTCACTATCTTGTTTATTAAAAAAAAGAAAAAAAAAAACCTACTCATTTTTTATTATGATTGCATACTGTAAATGAATGCTGTTATGTTGCATGCCTTTAAATTAATGCTTAAAGAAACATGTGGGAATAAAAGGATATAGTATGCAAGATTAATGAGAGTGAAAGGGCAGAATGTTAGACGGGCTTGCGCGCCCAATTCTTAACCCTTCAAAAATAAAGTTCATTCGTTCGTTCTTTCGTTCAGTGTTCTCCTCGGGAGCTAGGTGCCGGCTTAAGTAATCTGCTTCCACATTATACTTTACAGGGATGTATTGTACCGAAAATGAGTACATGCTTAGCAATAGAGCCCATCTCATGATTTTTGCATTATTTTATTTGTTGGCGCCCAAAAACACCAAGGGGCGTTTGTACTACAAACGTGACGCCATATAGATATTCATGATGTTTGCTAATCCCGGAAACTAGGGCAAACACTCCCGTTCTATTGTAGAATAATTCCTTTCAGCAGCGTTTAATTTTCTACTTGCGTAGGAAACTGGAAATAACAGTCCCTGCTGAGTTTCATCTGCTTGCAACAAAGTGGATCCTATCCCAATGGCACTGGCGTCCACTCTTAACACGAAGGGTTTCGTTAGGTCCGAAGCCGTATTATAGGAGAACTGGTCAGCCGTTCCTTAAGAGTGGTGTAAGAGTTCTTTCAGCTGTCCAATTGACTTTATCAGGTTGACCTTTCCGGGTGAGGTCAGTTAATGGGGCCGTTAGACTATTAAAGTTAGGAATGAATTTCTGGTAGTAGGCGCACAAAGAGAGAAATGAACGCGTATCCTTTTTCGTGATGGGGCGAGCTGCGTTACGTATTTTGTCTACATGTTTGGTCAGCGGCCACATGCATCCGTGAGCGATAGTGTGCCCTAGAAAGTCTAGGATGTGAAAGCCGAGTAAACATTTACTCGGGCGGGCTATCAGCCTCGCTTCCTTCAGCCTCCTGAGGAGCAAGGCGACGGTTGCTTGTTACGGTATATGATATTAACGCCGTCTGCTAAAGGTTAGCAGACGTGCAATTGTAAAGGTTAAGACATTTAATATATTGCGATAGATGTTTCAATTATTGAACGCTCCATACACGATCGATTATGACGTGTCTAGCGTTGTTTGGGTCACAGTCGGTAACTAGGAGACGCTACCCTTTGTTACTTGACCGCCAAGCTGAATAGCTGCGTTTTTTCTAACCTTCCAATTCAATGGCATGATATAGCCATTTATATGTGCATTTATGATGGACCAGGGTCAGTCCTAGAACTCTATAGGAGAGGAAACTTACGGAGGTTAGTGTTTAACTAGAATCCTCAGAAGGAGGAGAATAATCGTCAAATTCGTATGAATATTCAGACTCGCAGTCTCACTGTCGGCAGGTAGCCATGTCTAGCTGCGCGTGCATATAGCTGTGATGTTCTGACGACAATACTGCATTGTATCCTTAAACGGACATTGACACGTAAACCAGCAGTCTACGTTATTGATTAATTTATGCATGACTTATACGGACTTATGTTCTGCTCCTATTTGAAATGATCATCCTGTGTGTACATGTGATTAAATATTACGGACTCAACCTGAAGGCATTAATTACTTCATTAATGTTGCTGAGTTCAAGTTACATGAATTACTTCTTCATACCATGCTACTGAGTTGTATGAACACCTTCACCCTAATTCGCGTAATAATAATAACAAAGCACGATGAACAAACGATCACTAAAGTAACCATACTCAGTGCATGATCTTCAACCGGCAAATAACTCAGCAACAAAGTGGCGGCCGAATGCGGGAACGACAGAAAAAAGAAACAAACTTCTGTTCCTTACGCACAGATTAATCACAATATTTACGATCAAGTTTCGATCACATGATCCAGTCGAAGATGACGTCTTACTCATTATAATGCCTAACAACGTGACGTCACCGAAAGTCGTGTAGGTGAACTGTCGGAGAAACCAAAGTCGTTCTCTAAGCCTAACCAGGGGAAACATGAGCCATTGAAGCAAACACACGATATGGACTACAGGAGCAGACAGTCAGGGGCATTAGCCTAGCTGTTGACGACCTCTAGCACTGATCTAAGCAACGGAAAAGATAAGTCTAGCTGTTTAAACTGTCGTCATTGCAAACAGTAATACTGAGTCCATGCCTTTTGCCTGCATAGGCATGTCTTTTCTGAATGTGTTTCATGTATTTTTTGGGTTGTTTTAATGTGTTGTTAATTAGTGGGCGGTAGGGAGGATGAACCGAAATTAGATTCTGTGGCTCTCACGATGCCTGAATTGATTTCGGTCGTTTCTTAGGGCAGTTAAACGATTGCATTTTTGGAAGCCCCATTGAGGTTTGCCATTGGACTACCTGTCCAGATCTGCTATCGTTTGACGATTTGTGTTAGCTGTGCCGTTCCGTAGATAACTGGCGTATTTTATTTGTACTAAGTTCACATTTTTATTCAGTTTTGTATCATGTTCGTTAACTATTTCGTCCAGTCTACTCTTACTATCAATTTATTTTATGATTGTTAAATGTTCGTCCGTTATGAGTCCTGTGATGTCATCATTTTTGCAGTCATTTTTTTTTTGTGTACTTTGAATATTAAGTTGACATCGGGTCAGTCTTTGACCCTTCATTTGGCTTGTGACACTTCCGCTTGTTTTATTTAGTTCATAAATTCATTTTTAATTGTGAAAATGTCTTGTTTGCGTCTTGACATTGTTTGTACCCTTTAGTTGCATCATTGTTTTGTTTGTACTCATGATATATATTAAATACTACATTAATAATATAACATTATATTCAATAATACACTTGTAATTTAATTTAATTAATTTTTTCTGATATTTAAGGTTAATATGGGACATTGCATAATTATGCAGTGATAGTCCAAAAAATTAGCACTACAATTTATAAGAGATGCCTAGGGCATAATAATATAATATATATATATTGACCAAATAAAATAATCTTATAGTCTACCTTTGAGGTAATAGACCCATTGTATATTATTTAATATACTTTTCTGGTACTAAGAGAGTGACTTAGTACATTGAACAATATAATTACTAGGAATCATACCCAACATTATTGGATATTAAGATTAATTGTGTGCTGTAATTACATTATAGTTAACAGATATCATAACTATTTATGATATAGTTAGTACTTAGATACAATATTGTTACAAAATATTGTCTATTGGTTGAACTTAGACATAAGAATTCAGTACTATTGTGATTATTTATATTGAATATTCCTAAGTTGAGTAAGTATAATAATTACTCTGAAGCTACTATTGACTATTTTAATCAGTAATTATCAATAATTACTTACCAGATAAAAGTCAAAATGCTTACTATAGACCATTTCGTTAAAATTGGTAAGGAATATGGTTATAAATCTCCAGAACTTCGTCAGTTTGCTGAGGCAGAACTGGAAAAACATAAAGCAGAAATAGAGGAACAAAAGGCTGCATTAAAGAAAGAGGAGGAGGAACGTGAGATGAACCAAATTGCCAAGGAAAATAGATTAAGAGAGATTGCTCAACGTGAAAGAGAAGAGCAAAGAGCAATCGCCAGACAGGAAGAAGATAATAAATTGAAACGAGAGGAAATTATTTTACAACAAGAAATGGAATTGGCGCGTATTAAATTGGAGACAGCAAGATTATAAGCACAAAGTGCTGATGCAAACCAGAATAATAACTCACAAAATGGATCGTCATCCAGCCAAACTAAACATTTCTACAACTTTAAGTTACCCACTTTCAACTTAAACGTGGACGACCTTTCATCGTTCCTGTCACGTTTTGAACAGACTTGCAAAACAAATCATTTGCCTGAAGAGTCATGGGTACTCAAGTTAAATGAATTTTTGGTTGGAGAACCATTGACGGCTTCTCAAAATGCTGACCCATCAATAGCAAATAACTACGGTGCTATTAAGTCCTTGCTTTTACGAAGGTTTCACCTGGACGAGGAACACTGTAGGTTGAAATTTAAGGGAATTTTACCTGAATCTCCAAAAGATTTTGCAGGATTCATTGCGAACATACGCAATACATTTAATAGATGGGTTGAACTGGCAGAAGTCAACAAATCGTACGACAAATTAGTTGATTTGCTACTACGGGATAAGGTATTATCTTCGGTTAGCCAGCCATTCTTTGCATATTTGCAGGAGCGTAAACCAGGTACTATTGACGAGTTAGAAAAAATTTCTTTAAACTACTGTTCGGCACATCCGAATGCAACCATTTCTAACTCCTCATTAAGAGAACCTCTACCTGTGGCGTCTAATATGGCCTACAATCATAATAACAAACAAAGACATCACAGTGTAGACAGAAGTAGGTTCCAAAGAAATCACAATGTTAACTTTCAGAAGGGATATAATAATGATTTCAACAATAAAAATGAGTTCAACAGAGGTAGATCACGAGATAGAAATTATTCACCTCAAACAAACTACCACAATAGTCAACATAACACTAATTATAATCGATCACATACCCCGAAAAATAACAATAACTGGAATGGTAATAATCATGGCTCAAGACATCGAGATAATAGTTACTATAGAGGACGACGAGATAATTCTAACAATTATACTCGGAATCGATCTCATTCTCGGGGATCATCTCAGTACAACCATAATACAGGGGCGGCAGTTACAAATAATACTACCCCTATAGCTCAGGTCCCACTTGACAATAATACAACACAGTCTTCTGCTGCATGTTTTGCTATTAATTATAATGTGGCAAATAGTTGCGAACAATGCAATCTTATTTTTCAGAAGGCGAAAGAAACAGTGCTTAACTGCGGACATATTACACCAGAGGTAGGTCTTGCAGTCAACGATGGAACAGGCTTACTAATTTTTAACAGGGGATTAGTTAATGGATCCGTCGTCTCATGCTGAGGGATTCAGGATCCACGACGATTGGTGTACGTCAGTCGCTGGTACATCCTAGCTGTGCGACAGGAGAATATGTACGCTGCATGACATTTGGTGGAACTATTGAGTTTTACCCCACAGCTATTGTTCATATTAGAACACCCTTTTTTTCACAGGGAATGTAAAAGTATGTATGCTAAAAAAGCCTATAGCTGATCTGATGGTTGGTCGTATACACGGTAGTAAAGATTGTACTCCAGATGAGATCATAGAATGGGAGAAACATAACCTATGCACTGGAAACGCCGTGACGACTAGAGCGCAGACTCAACTCATGGAGAAATTTAGTGATAATAAAATGGATGCAGACAACCAAGAGGAGTTTGTAGTCAATTCACCTATTGACAGGGAAACATTTGCAACCAAACAAAAAGAGGATAAATCTTTAAAAAAAAATTTTTAAGCTGGTTGATAAAGTTGACAATCTATCCTCAGGTAATAATAACAAACATTGGTTTGTTATTAAAAATGACATATTGATTAGATGTTTTAATGACAAATCACAAATGAAACAACAAGTTATGGTCCCGTATACTTTTAGACGGTACATTCTTCAACATGCACATGACTCACAGTTGTGCTGGACATATGGGATATACTCGAACACGATCTCGAGTACTGTCTTCATTCTTTTGGCCAGGAGTGTCAAGAGATATTTCGCAGTATGTACGTTCCTGTACTACATGCCAAGAAGTGAAAGCACGTGGAGCTTTTCACACGGCGCCTATTCAGGCTTGCGATATCTCAGTAAGACGGTTTGACAAGATGGCCATAGATATTATTGGTCCATTGCTACCATCGGCCAGAGGACATAGATTCGTCCTTACGTGCATTGATTTGTGCACACGATGGCCAGAAGCTATCCCATTAAAGACCACCACCACTACCACAGATGTAGCTGATGCACTACATCTCATCTTTTCTAGAATAGGGTTTCCTAGAAAACTTTTATCAGACCATGGGTCACAGTTCATATCTGACACCATGAAGGAAGTCATGAAAATTTGGAACATTGATAGGAATTTAAGTAGTATTTATCATCCTATGAGTAATGGTGCGGTTGAAAGACTTAACCGTACACTTAAACAACTACTACATAAGGTTACTGTTAAGCACCCTCATGACTGGGACAGAGCACTCCCAGCTGTTCTATTTGCTTATCGGGAGGTACCGCATGAACAAACTGGCTTCTCTCCCTTTGAATTAGTTTTTGGTGCTCCCCCAAGAGGTCCAATGGGACTAATAAAAGACTTATTAATTGACGCGGAGATGACTCAGGACACTCAGTCATCTTACGAGTATGTGATTAATCTTCGGAAGAACATTATTGAGTCTTGCCAGTTGGCAACAGCTTCTTCTGAGGCTGCAAAAGCTAAGGCTCGATCTCTACAAAATAGGTCTCGACGATTACGCCAATTATTCCCAGGCGATGAGGCTTATGTGTTACTTCCTCACAATAACAATAAATTATTGATATCTTGGAATGGTCCTTACAAAGTCATTGATAAAATTTCCGACGTTGATTACGTCTTAGATATCAAGGGACACAAAAAGATATTTCATATTAACATGCTCAAGCAATTTCATACACGTCCTGAACACTTACAGTCAATTTTTCATGAACTAGATGACAACACAGTATCTACTTGTTATTATTCCAACTTATCCGTCATCCAGGAAGAAGAATCTTCTTTTCCTGAGGTACAGTTACCGTTACCGGTACCAGTAGTTCAACCTACTGAATCTTGGCGGGATGTAACCATCTCTTCAACGGTTACACCGCAACAGCGTCTACAGATTGCTAATCTATTACAATCTTATCCAGATGTGTTGACCGACGTCCCGGGTCGCACATCAGCTATCAGTCATGACATTACTCTCAATGATGATACACCTATTCGTGTACATCCCTATTCGGTTCCTTTACATTTCCTTGCTAAAACTACTAAGGAACTTGAACAGATGTTGTCTCTGGGAATCATTGAGACTAGTAATTCGCCATTTTCTTCTCCATTAGTGATTGTCCGGAAGAAGGACAATAACATCAGACTATGTGTTGATTATAGAAAATTAAATGCTAAGACTATAGTTGACAGCGAACCACATCCACTTATCGACGACTTACTGCCACGTCTATCCAACGCAACTATATTTAGTAAGATAGACTTAACTAAAGGTTATTGGCAGATACCACTGACCGAAAAGGCTAAGTACTACACCGCATTTTCCACTCCACAAGGTCTATACCAGTGGAATGTGATGCCTTTTGGGCTTGTTAATGCGCCAGCTACCTTCATTCGCCTGATGCGACAAATTTTATCAGGTAGACCAGACGTTATTACATATATTGACGACATATGCTTGTTTAGTTCGTCGTTTGAGGAACATGTTTCGGGACTTAGATATGTTTTCGACACTCTAAGGAATTATCATCTAACTGCTAAACCTACAAAGGTTCAAATCGCGTGTAATGAGATAACCTTTTTGGGACATATCATTGGATCGGGATATATCCGAACGTTACCTAGTACAGTCTCCAAAATTCTAAACATAGCAGTTCCTCAGATGAAGAAACAGGTCAGGAGTTTGTTAGGACTTGTTCAATATTACAGTAGATTCATACCAAACTTGTCATCCATCACGGCTGTATTGTCTTCATTGTTAAAAAAAGACATGCCGGTGAAGGTGACATGGACTGGTATATGCAATGAAACTTTCAACAAAATTATAAATTTGTTCTCGCATGAACCAATTTTAAGACTTCCCGATGCTTCCAAAAGATTTTTCTTACGAACAGATGCTAGTAACTACGGCATTGGTGCATGCCTGCTCCAGAGCCATGATGGCGTTCTACATCCTACCTTATATATTTCAAGAAAGCTAAAGCCGGCAGAAACAAAGTATTCCACAGTGGACAAGGAACTTTTATCACTTATATGGGCAATCACAAAATTAGAAAAGTTCTTGCTTGGTGCTCCCTTCACCATACAGACTGACCAACGTGCTGTAGCATCTTTGCGTCGATCTAACCACAAGAGCCCAAAACTCGCCAGATATGCGATCATCCTGCAGCCATTTGAATTCTCCATTGAACATATTCCTGGCACTGAAAATATTGTGGCGGATGCGTTGTCACGTAATCCTATTGACGACGAATAATCAACATTGACATTCCTAAACTACGTCAATCATCACTACATTGGATAGAACGAAGTATCAACTATAAGGGAACTAACCTTGCCTTCAATTTAATATTTATAAACACTATATGCATCACAGAATTGAACTAAAGACAATCAAGGTATACATATTGACATTGAAACTTCGTCTAACGTCCATACACAATATATGAATATTCGTTGAACAATCATGGAACAATATCTGACGACAAGTCGAACTTATTATCCTATTTGCACTTAATTCTTGGATCCTAGGATAATTGACATTTCTGTCCGACGGAAACGTTTCAACACTTTGTCTAAAAGAATTCATCAGGATCAGGACTACGGATGGATCATCATATCCTATACTAATTAATCGGTTAACTTAACTTCTTAATTGAATTATTATCAATAAAATGAAATGTGAGAAAAAAATGAAATGAAAGAACAAAAAAAGAGAACGAAATATCAAAAGAAGAAATTATGAAACGAGAAAATAAATCTCACACAAGTATTAGATTAATATTGTTTTTAATTTACCTATACGTTATTTAGTTAGTTAAATTAGATAGTTATTATTCACTAACACTTAACACACACAATTAAGTTAAAACTTATATTCGAATTTCTTTCTATTTCTTCTCACTTATTTTGTCTTTTCTTCTCTCATAACATCACGTTACATTAGAATCTTAATAATTTAACTCTTAGTTTAATTAATTAATTTAATTTTAATTAGTCAAATTAATTCCTATATGACATACTAATACGACAGACCTTACTTTAATTTAATTCTATCATTCACTATTGACATTAGATAATTTATTTAGTTGATATAATAATATGCATAATATTGATATATAATATGATTAATGTTAGATGACTATGACAAATAGTTAGTTGACATGACCGCGACACGGTTCTACTCAGAACATCGTCGGCCATATGTCACGATTGTGTTAAATTTTTTTGAAAAATTGTTAAGTCGGATAGATCTTGAAAAAAAATCTATCGATTTTTTTTTTCCCCGGTGTACAGGGAATTGTTACGGTATATTCTTCTTCTTTCGTTCGCTTGAAATATATTGTCTATATCTGCAATGTTGTTTCTTGTATAAACTTCACTGTCTTTTGTAGTTCATACAGGGGTCCATATAGTTTTGCTTCCAGTGTTGTTTCTCTGGGCCAGTGGGTTTGCCTCAATATATCATATTCGGGGCAATCTTGCAGTACGTGCCCCGCTGTCTGGGGTGCCTGTCCACATGTACACATGGCTGAATTGCCAATCTTGAATTTTGTATACATGTGGCTGCGGAGGCGGTTGTGTCCTGTTCTGAGGCGCAGAATGACTATTTGTTCTGATCTGTTCATAGCTTGGTAGTCATCCTGCGTTGATGTTGGTGGCTTTCTGATTGATTTGATCATCTTTTTCTTCTGATGGTACGTTACTGGTACATCCGGTTGTTCGTCTGCAGCACCTTCTTTAGCCAGTCCGTCTGCTCTCTCGTTTCCTGGTATTCCACAATGAGACGGTATCCACTGCATGGCGACCCTGCGCTGGTTGCACAGTTCAGAAAGTAGGGCCTGTATAACTGGCAATTTTCTGGACTGAAGTGCTTGGAGTGCTGATCTTGCATCTGTCAGGAATACTACAGGCTGTGGACCGAGATTGGTGTTCAGTAGTTTCTCAGTTGCCACCTTGATTGCCTGGACTTCTGCATCATAGTTGTTACAGAATTTCCCCGTTGGTACTCTGACCGTATCCCTAGTGTTGTTTGGGTATTCTATGTACACTCCTGCTCCTCCATTCTTTACTGCATTCTGTGCTGACCCATCCGTGTATACTCGGACCCAGAGGTCCTGTGGGTATTCATCACCCAGGAAACTGAGAGTGACTGTCCTACGTTGCACGCTGTTCTGTTCATCCCTGTCGAATATTCCTTTCACTTTTGTGTGGATGTGTACTGGTAGTCCATGCTCCTCTCTCCAAGGGGTTTGTTCTGGCACAGACTTTAGAGGGCTGTTAACTTCAGGCAGGTCTGAAGTTTGTCTACGAAATCGTTTGGCCTGGTGGATAAAGCTGCTTCTTTTCAGTCGCCCCATTGCTAGGTTTTGGAATCTGTCCTTCATTGGATGGCTCGGCATACAGAGGAACTTTTCTGCCTGTGTTAGCACTTTCGTGTCTCTGCGTTCTCTCAGTGCTTGTATCCTCCCCATTTTCTCCATCTCCACTATAGGCGTTGATTTCATTGCCCCCGTGATGACCCTAAGCGCCTGGTTTTGCACCTTATCTAGCTCTTGTAATGTGGTGTTTGATGCTGGACACCACGCAGCTGACCCATATTCCAGGTGTGGTCGTATGCCCTGCTGGTAAACTTTACTAAGTATTTTCCCGCTGGCTCCCCATGTGGTTCCACTTAGTTTTCTCAGGATGGCTAGCTTCCTCCTGGCCTTTGTTGCTGCCTTGTTGATGTGCTGCTTCCATGTCAGCCTATCATCGAATGTAACTCCGAGATAGGTGGGTTGTTTATCGTCTCTCAGGAGCTCTTCGTTTATCTTGATGACACCAGCTTTTTGTTTGGGAGAGAGGGTGAAGAGCGTAGTGCTGCACTTGTCTGTGTTGATGCTGACACACCATCTATTTGCCCATGAGGTTAAGGCATCTATAGCTCTTTGTAGCAGTTTGGTGGCCACTGTTGCATGCTCATCTGTGCACCATATTACCAGGTCATCAGCGTACATTGCCACTTTCATTCCATGTGGTAGTTCAGCAACCAGGTCATTGATGTATACTAGGAAAAGTGTGGGGGACATAACCCCTCCCTGAGGGACGCCATGACGCAGTAGAATTTTCTTACTCTTGAGGCCATCTAGTTGTACTCGGGCTCTTCTGTTATGCAAGTATGCTTTCACCCATTTGTACATCTTACCATTCACTCTACAATTTCTCAGTTTCTTCAGAAGCCCTTCTTTCCAAACCTTGTCAAATGCTTTTCTTAGATCTATCCATGCTGCTAGTACCAGTTTCTTATCTTGGAACGCATCCTCAATCTCTTGGGAAAGGTAAGTTGCCTGATCTTCGGTGGAATAAACTGCCTAAAGCCCGCCTGCTGTGGTACAAGAAGGTTTTCACTTTCAAGGTACCACTGTAGCCTGAGGTTGATGATACGTTCCATTGTTTTGCAGAGGCAGCTTGTAAGGCTGATTGGTCTGTAGCTGGAGGCAGTGGAACTGTCTTTTCCTGGTTTTAGGAGTGGTATCATGATTGCTTCCCTCCAGGTCTGTGGAACTCTGCCTGAGTTCCAACAGATATTGAAGATCTGCAGCAGCGTTGTTTTTGCTGCGGTTCCCAAGTTCTTAATCATTTCATTGGACACTCCATCAACTCCTGGCGACTTGTTACGGTATATGATATTAACGCCGTCTGCTAAAGGTTAGCAGACGTGCAATTGTAAAGGTTAAGACATTTAATATATTGCGATAGATGTTTCAATTATTGAACGCTCCATACACGATCGATTATGACGTGTCTAGCGTTGTTTGGGTCACAGTCGGTAACTAGGAGACGCTACCCTTTGTTACTTGACCGCCAAGCTGAATAGCTGCGTTTTTCTAACCTTCCAATTCAATGGCATGATATAGCCATTTATATGTGCATTTATGATGGACCAGGGTCAGTCCTAGAACTCTATAGGAGAGGAAACTTACGGAGGTTAGTGTTTAACTAGAATCCTCAGAAGGAGGAGAATAATCGTCAAAGTCGTATGAATATTCAGACTCGCAGTCTCACTGTCGGCAGGTAGCCATGTCTAGCTGCGCGTGCATATAGCTGTGATGTTCTGACGACAATACTGCATTGTATCCTTAAACGGACATTGACACGTAAACCAGCAGTCTACGTTATTGATTAATTTATGCATGACTTATACGGACTTATGTTCTGCTCCTATTTGAAATGATCATCCTGTGTGTACATGTGATTAAATATTACGGACTCAACCTGAAGGCATTAATTACTTCATTAATGTTGCTGAGTTCAAGTTACATGAATTACTTCTTCATACCATGCTACTGAGTTGTATGAACACCTTCACCCTAATTCGCGTAATAATAATAATAACAAAGCACGATGAACAAACGATCACTAAAGTAACCATACTCAGTGCATGATCTTCAACCGGTAAATAACTCAGCAACATTGCTACATGTTCCTCCTCCGTGTCTGTTGCGATCAGTATATCATCAATAAAATTATGAATGTGGGGGTTTTGAAACAGGTCTAACAGCTTCCTCATCATTGGTGTAATGGCACCGGGGGCATTATGTAGTCCAAAAGGCATGACGTTAAAAGTATAATGCCCCTCACTAGTGCTAAAGGTCAACATCGGCCTGACTTCCTCTTTCACCGGAATCTGATAATAGCCTTTACTCAAGTCTATTTTTGGAAAAGATTTTTGCTTTACTCAGTTTGGTAAAAAGTTCCGCCGGGCTGGGGAGGGCCTCCGGTTGAAATTCGGTCACTGTGTTAACCAAGCGATAATCAAGGCACAGCCGAGTTTCGCAATTAGGTTTTTGTAACAGCACCACGCTAGAGCTGTATGGGGAAGTGGTTTCTGTAATAATGTTGGCTGCAAGCAGTTTGTCTAATTCCTCCCGTAACGTGCCGGCTTTGGCGTACGGGACCAGATATATTTTTGTCCGTACCAGTGTGTCGTTTTTTTAATTTCATGTCATACGTAAGGAGATGTGTAAGCCTTGGCTTATCTGTCAAAACGTCTGTATATTGTTCTAATACAGCTCTGAGCTTTTGCGCCGATATTTCTGAAAGAGTGTCCCGAAATTTCATGTCTCGGTACGACTCTTTCTGTTGCAAGGGGTATTCCCAGTAATTCTCCGTTTCGTCCTCTTCCTCAATAGCTACTGCTAGCGCTAGCAAGTGTTCTTGAGACGGTGGGGGCCGTTCTAAAAATTTCTTAAGGAGATCTACATGGTATATCTTCTTTTTCCCTCTAATAGAGGTCATGTTGTTGGTGTTATAAATTTTATCCAAGACTTCCAATTGCCCTTGCTATCCAATGCGCAGTTTGTTGTCCCCCGTGGGAAGTAACAACAAGACCTTCTCCCCTGGCTGGAGTTCTCTATCCTTTGCCATCTTGTTGTATCTTTGCGCTTGTTTTGCACGAGCCTTCCGGAGGTTAGCTGAGGCCAAGTTCCAGCCTAACTGTAGCCGTTACGTCAGTGTTGCTGCCGTTGTTGCAGCAGTTGTTGCAGGCCGGTTTCTCTTCTGTTAACACTGGGTTATATCTTGTAGAATATTGTTCCATTTTTATTATTATTAAATCAGTTATTAATCTCTGGCCATTTTGCATTGCTTTGGTGTTTCTCTTGTTCATTCAATTATTCTTCATCGTGCTTTTGGTGATGATCATGCGAATATGGGTTATAACGTAGTGAACAAAATCAATACTTGAATTGTGAACTTCAATTGACGCAATAAGTCCTTCCTCGAGTCCACACATTTTTAATATACATTTTGACACGTAAGACAATCCATAGAGATTGATCATGGAAAAAATACATTATATATTACATTTGGTTCCTACATCGTAGATGCTATCTATGCATCTCAGTCCTTGTCCAGTAATATGAATTACTATAGTCAGAACGTCATAACTATATGTACGCGCGGTTGGTGAAACCCAACGGCCGACAGTGAGATTATGCGTCTGGCAATATAAACGAATATGGACTATTAATTCTTCCTTATTTGAATTTTAGTTAATTTACTAACCTCAATAAATTCCTCTCTTCATGATAATATTGGACTGACCCATGTCCGTACTGTAATAACAGATATGCGGCAATATTATGCCCAACAACTGGAAGGATTAGAGGACACGTCTATTCAGTTCGACGGTCAACACAAAAAGGGGTCCGGTAACCTAGTCACCCAGCGTGACCTTACCGACGCCAACACGTCATAAATCGATCGGGTGTATAGCGTTCAATAGTATACTAATTGTTTACATTATATTAAATGCTGTAACCCCTAAAATTGCACGCTGCCAACCTATAGCAGACGATGCCAATTAAAATACCGTAACATTCAGCTCTTCTACATATTTAGAGGCCGACACCGTTGTCTCATCGGCCCTCTGATTTGTCAACGACCTGAGCAAGGCCTCCAATGGGCTGTTGATAGGTCGACCGAATAATAAGGTGACTGGCGGCAAGCCTGTAGAAGCTTGTGGGACCTCTCGAAAAGCAAACATGGCTGCGGGAAGAAAAAGGTCCCAATCCTCTGGCCGCTCCTGCCCTAACTTGCGAAGCATGATCTTCAGGCTGCCGTTGAACGGTTTCACAAGTCCATTTCCGGCCGGGTTCTATTGACTGGTATGTATATGCTGGGCCCTGAGAATCTTGAAGATCTCCTCCATCAACAAGCTGCGGAACTGGGATGCATTATCGGTCAACACTTGCTGAGGAAATCCCAGTCGCGTGAAGATTTACACCATGACTTCTGCGACATGCTCCGAGTCCGTGGCAGCCAGTGGGAATGCCTCTGCCCACTTGGTGCACACATCGACTAACGTCAGAATGAACCTGTTCCGTCGCTTAGTTCTTTCTAAGGGGCCTTCTATGTCAACCGCCACTCGTTAGAATAGGGTACTCACGATGGGCATCTTTTCCAACGGAAATGGGGGAGTCCAGTGTTTGGGTGCCACTCTCTGACGCTGGGCGCAAGATTTTACAAATCTTATGATATCCGGAGTCATTCCCGGCCAATAGTAATGGGCCGATATTCTATGTATGGTATACCTTGTCCCATATGCCCACTAAATGGAAGCGCATACCCAATTTCTAAAATGTGTGGCCTATACTTGGTTGGCACTACCAGTTGGTTATGGCCCTGCTCTTCCCCTCCTTCCCTTCGATAAATCAGCCCTTCTTTCGTCAAGAAATTCCCTTTTTGTTTGGGGTCTTTAGAAGTGGGCCATTTCTTAGAACAGGCCCCCAATGTCGGATCCTTGGGCAAGGGTTTGTGGGGGCCTTACTTTCCCGTTCCTTCTTGGCTTGTTCCTTAGTAACCACTGCTGCTACGATTTCCGGTTCCTTAGGGTCCCCTAGGTACACAATCCGACACCCTAAAATGACCTTATAAAGGTTCCCCCTCCATTACTGCCGCCTTTATCGTGCCCCTAACATACTTTGACACTACCTCTATCTGCGCTACAGGGAGTCACATTGGAGCATCTCCTATCAACACCCCACAAATCTCCACAAATTCTCCAGTTATCTGTTCTGGCGTCACTAGATGATGGCCCACGAGACATTCGAAACTCAATCCTGTATCAAACAGACATTCAGTTTCAACCCTATTTACAGTTACTATTCCCCTCGTGGAAGGTCGGTCACCTCCAGTCTGAGAGCCCCTGTCCTTCTCCGATTCGTGTAGGAGTTTGTAAACATGCCACTCTCTTCGGGGGGTTTTCCCGGCTACACCCAGGTCTCCACTGCCAGCTATAATTACTTCTGCCGCCCCACTGCCGACCAGGTAATGCTTCCGGGCATGGCCACTTCTTGTCTCGTCCCGTTTATTATGCTGTTTGGGTGGTCTCGCGGAGTTAAAAGACCGTGAATAGGACTCTCTAGCATTTGGCCCGTTCGTTGGCTTACTGGGAGAGGCGTTACTTCCTCTGGATGGCGGGTTGGGGTTTTTCTGTTTCTGGCCCAGTATTTCGGCCTGTGCCGTCTGGAACCTTTCAGCAAAGATAATAATCTGGCCAAATTGCTGGGCGCCATGCTCCGCCAGATACTGCCTCAAGTCCGGAGACATGGTTGCCTTAAATTGTTCCGTCATTACCAACTCTTAGATACCTTCGTACGTTTTTGCCATTCCCGCCCACTCCCGCCATCTAGCGAGATAAGTCCTCAATCTTTCCGCGAATTGGGTGAAACTCTCTCCCTTTTCCAGCCGGCTTTCCCGGAACATAGTTTGGCACATACGTGGGGTCCACTGGAACCTTTGTAACAAAGCATTACTAAGCGCTTCAAAATTATTCTGGTCTTCGATGACCATCTTGCTATAAATGTCATACGCAGGACCTTTTAGGGACTGAGACATTTTTAAGCACCAACGACTTCTATCTAATCCATATGCCGTCGCCATCCGTTCTAATTTCTCCAAAAATACGTCAATTTCTTGTTCCCTTTAGAGAAAGAGTCAAATGGGAAATTCATGGCTGCCATCTGGGGGCTTCCGTGTCCTGAGGGGTCTGTCGCCCCAGCTCTGCGGGAGTCGCTATTCGGCGAACTGCTATCAGAGGCCCTACTTTATAGTTCCAGAGGACGTATGGCAAGTTCATGTTGTCTCTCTGCTGCAAATTTCCGTTCCTCCGCTTGTTCTGCCCTTTGCCTTTCCTCTGCTTCCATTTTTCTCATTTCCATCTCGGCCTGCTGATCCCTTTCCTCTCTCTTTTCCTCCCTGTCTTTTTCCTTTTTCTCCCTCCGCTCGTTTCTGTCTTTTTCCTCTTTTTCTTTCTGTTCCTTCCTGTCTTTTTCCTCTTTCTCTCTCTCTGCTCGTGTTTATCCTTCTCACTTATCATGTATACCTTAGTCTCGGCCTCATCCATGCCCATATCTTTAGCTGCATCACGCCAGGCAGTTCGTAACTTGGGAATTTCAGCCATCTTACCTGTAAAATCTACCGTAAGCTTACAATACAGAGAATGACAGAAGGGAAAAAAGGAAACAAACTTTCCGTTACCTCCCGGAAAATACTCTCACACTATATCCGCTGCCTCTAACCCAACCCAAAAATCAGGCTAGCGCCTAATGTGAATGATAACTGTCTCCGCTAAAAGCCGTTACCCAATAGTAACCTGCAAATATTTTATGTATCTACTCTACAACCTGGAATTACCTTCCTGCAGGAGAAAAAATAATCACTGTTTGCCATCAATTACCTCTGTATCATCTAAAGCCGTAATGCAACTCCTGTAGAATATTCTAAATGCACCCTGTGGAAAAACTTTTGACTGGATCAGTTTTAAAAACTAAGAGTCTAGGGGTTATATAAAGAAAAATCTATTCTCAGAAGACTTCCTCAACAAGAAACAATCTATGAATCTTAGACAAGAACCCAGAATTTATCCGAGACGAGCCGCCCACTTTGTCACACAGTAGCTTAACTAAGAGTCTGTCTGTGTAATGAGACAAGACACCAGTTTTAAGCACAGTCTGAGAAGATAGATTAAGATGAGAAATTAAGTGACTGTGGAGGATGAGACTTATAGCTTCAATGGTAAGAACCTAGTTTGACTCTCCCTCGCCACTTGTGACTTGTTTTATTAACTACTGCCTCATCACCTCTCGCTCAGCTGAGAATTGCTCTTCACTAGTGTTCACTCTGTTCCGGTTAAAAGTTATTAACTAATTTAGACTACACTGACTCCAGGCTCTCTAGGCGCACCTGCACAACTAACTTATACACCACATAAATCCTACTCTCCTGAATTCTGCAGAACAAACTCAGAGACTGTCCTCCAAGTATTATCTAACTCTACAGTTCCGGGAGAAAACTACTAACTCCACTCTCTCTCCCCTCTCCTTCAGTTCGCTGACTTCCGGACGCTATCGTCTTCGTTTGAAGCTCAGATGCGTTACCCTTCGTCAGGTACCTTCTCCTGTTAGCATTTAGAAAGGTATGATCTCCCTCTCTCCTCTCCAGAATACTGATGAAGGGACCATTGGTGACTATATATTTTTGTCTCCTGGCTGTAGATCTAGAAATGATGATATCAACTCAATTCTACTCACCCAAACGACGATTTAAACCGCTTCGAGTTATGGCCTACTGCTTTATTGTGGCAGTATGTAAACAATACCAGGCAAAGTAGCCTGTTCTGTATTGGACCGTACAAGCTTAAGAGCTCTAATTCCTATGCTGAGGTATAGATTTCCTCACGTCATGAGGACTTCTAATGCCATTCCGTATTGCTGACGTAACTAGGGCGCCAGTTACTTTGCGCGTACCCCAGTTCTTTTTAATTACGATGTTGTCTCTTGCCTCCCTCTCTGAGAAGGAAAAGTCCGTTGCAGGCTTAGAGTTATCTACCCTCCGCCGTGAATCGTTGTAAGACAAAATAACAACTATTTTACACCAATTAAAAAAATACATAATTCAAAACACATTAACAACCGAGATTTACCCACACCCCGTTTCCCATACCATAATAAAACCCGTAAATACAAGCGTCCATCTGTAAGTATTATTTCTGCCATCAGGTGAGACTTAACGCTCACTCCTTCTGCTCCCCTGCACAATCCAACAGCTAGTCTATTACGCCTAACCCTCTCGTGGCTGACCTGACTGTGTCTGAGGCTCCGACCGTGACCTCGGCAGGTATGCGTCACAACACTGCTTCGCTGTATCCCAATATTATAACGTTACTGAATAATTTCCCAGCACTATTCTTAATTAAAGGCAGCCCATGGAAGGTGATCAAATTAAACAAATTATTTAGCACACCAATGCATACACCATGTATCATAAAACTGAACACTCTTCACCCCTTTTCCTTCTGACCTACATTATCAAATAGCACAACTTATTAACACACACATGCCTACACTATATATCATTATACTAAACACTCTTCACCCCTTCTCCTTCTGAATTCTATTATCAAATAGCACAACTTATTCACACACAAATGCCTACACCATATATCAGAATATTAAGCACTCTTCACCACTTCTCCTTCTGAATTACATTATACTCACAAAAACCACGCGTACATCCACTTCTATTTATCATAATCAAATGAGGTTACTCTGAACTCGTTAGCTAGACATAGTATAATTAAAACAAAACTTACACTACACGGGCTCTAGCTTTGTAGAAGTCGGCAATGAATGGCAACTACTAACTAACAATAACATTAAATCCCAGAAGGAAGCTTGCTCTTACTTGCTAAATCTTTTAGCTAAAATTCTTACACCACTAATTAAGTTTACGAACGTACCCAGATTATAAGAATATCCAAGACTTGGCAGACTGAACTGACGCTATTCACGGGAAGAAAATTCTTGGACTTGTGAGCACTAACTACTAATTTGGCCCTGCATATATAGTGCCCATATTCTGATGCAAGACCGACGCGGTGAGTCATAGCTTCCAGCATCGACTCCCAAAATCCGCTTAGAACCCACTTCTTACGTAATCTTATGATTGCTACACAAATTAAAAATCGAACCCAATCGGTAGCGCTTCCCGTTACAAGCCATAACATTATCTTAACTCTGCCAATCCACTATCGAAGAAGAGTTATTCCCCTGCTGGCCCGGAAAGGGGGGGGGGGCGGGGTAGGGGAGAATCAAAGAATATAGACTCCCCTCGAAGTTTGCTGTAAAATGTACGTAATCTTACCTAACTAAACTGACCGCCTATCAACCAAAAAAAATGACTCACTAGCCACCGTTACAACATGGGTAGGGGTTTGCTCCCATCCCCCAACCGAGAAGGGTTGGTGTTGGCGGTATGAGTCATACTACAGCCATACAGAAAAACCCAGAATTAAAACAAATACGAACTTGAACGCATTAGAATAAGAAAAAACCCAAAAATAAATAAATGGAACAAAAAATGGGGCGAGTTGAAAATAAAAATTAACAGTAACTCATCACAGTTATCATGGCTACTGTTATCTGACGAACCAGGTTTGAAGAGAGGATATACTTTGGCGATCTTAAAGGCCGAACGAAAATAACTTTTAGCAATGCATTGACTATATATATATATATATATATATATATATATATAAATATATATATATATATATATATATATATATATATATATATTATATATATATATATATATATATATATATATATATATATATATATATATATATATATATATATATATATATATATATATATGTTAGTGAATCACTGATAGCTGGTGCAGCATAATGCAGTATTCGATTGCTAATTCCGTCAATCCCTGATGAGCTATTATCTTTAAGACCAAGAAGATAGTAATACACTTCATTAACTGTCATAAAAGGAATGTCGGGTGGAACTGAGTTTGTACATTGGTCCTCACAGAATGCTGAAAGTTTGTCTAAGTCACTAGGGGAATGTGGTATTGTGGATTTCAGACTGTTTATTTCTGCTGATATATACCGGGCGGGGGTCTCTAAGCAAGAGCCACCACCCCTGACTACTCTATCGAGAGAGAGAGAGAAAGAGAGAGAGAAAGAGAGAGAGAGAGAATTGGAAGAGCCACATATGCATTTTTAGGTAGAAGGTCGAATGTTGCTGACGAAATTGATAATTTAAGGGATGGAACTGATGAATTGTTAAGGGAGATAATACCAGGGTGTCCGAACGAGAGCAGGTAGATTTGAACTGCCCGCCATTTCTGTGGATTTTGTTTCTGTCACTTCATATTTGGCAGACGTCAAATAGAGACGTGGCAAATTCATTATGGAAAGGTACACGTATGAACAACGCGTTTCAATAGTTAAAACTTATCAAAATCAGTGTTCAATTGCGGTGACTCGGCGTAAATTACGTGAAATTTTGAGTCGTAATCATGTGCCTGCAGTATGCACAATTCAGCGTTTAGTGGCGGTATTTGAAGAAACTGGTTCGGTGGTGAATCGCTCAAGGCCTCCAGCACCTCGGAGCGCTCGTTCATTGAAAAACATTGCTGCTGTGCGTGAAAGTGTAGCTGAAATGCCGTGCACCTCCATCAGACACCGTTCACAAGAACTTGGCCTATCTCGGTCATCTTTACACACAATTTTGCGTAAAGATCTACACCTACACCCATATAAGATCCAGCTGATGCAAGCTCTTCAACCTGCAGACCACGAACGGCGTCGTAATTACAGTAATTGGATGTTAGAAGCCATTGAAAATGACCCTGAATTTGGGAAGAAAATCATCATGAGTGATGAGGCTCATTCCCACCTCAGTGGCTTCGTAAACAATCAAAATAGCCGTATTTAGGGAAGCGAAAATCCACGAGAGATACACGAGAAGCCTCTACATCCTTGGCGAGTGACACTCTGGTGCGCTATGTGGGCTGGAGGTGTGATAGGTCCATACTATTTTGAGAACGCTCATGGCAATGCTGTTACGGTCAATGGCGAACGCTATCGGGACATGATTAACAACTTTTTCGGTCCGCATTTGGAGGATTTGGACCCACGTGACATGTGGTTTCAACAAGATGGCGTCACGTCGCACATAGCACGCGACACAAGATAAATTTTGAATAGGATGTTTCCGGACAAATTAATTTCGAAATTTGGCGACATCGACTGGCTTCCAAGATCGCCAGATTTAACTCCATTAGACTTTTTTAAATGGGGTTTTTTGAAAGGGAAGGTCTATACCAACAAGCCACAGACTATTGAGCAACTCAATGTCAATATTCGAGAGGATATCGCCGCTATACAATGTGGTGGGTTTGATGTTAATACAGTTTGTTGTTAAGAAATCTTAGTGTACTGAATGAGGTCAGCTGTGAAGGTCCCTGAATATAATAAATATTAGAGTAAATTTCCAGGGCACCTTTCTACTACCACCACTATGATCTCATTCAGACTTATTCTAGATAGACTGAAAGATGACTACGTTTGGTGTCTAGGGTTATAGTATACACTGGTAGATTGTTTATTATCATCATCTCTGCATGTTGTTTGTAAGTTTTTGTGGACACTGATGGAATGTTTATATCACTATTCCCAGCCTCTTATGTTAATATAATGTTAGTTGAGCGATCAGGTGCCGAAACATGCACCTATCTTTGTAATATGATGTAGGACTCTTCCTGCACTTCGCTGAACGACAACCTTCAGTTCCCACTTCTTCAAGAATGATGGTGGTTTACAGTTGTCTCCGAAAAAGGCAAGACTGGGCATGAATATATCGGCCCACTGTAGTCTGGCACCAGTTATTGACAGCAACCAAAACCCTCTGAAATCAGAAGGATATGCCTCCTTCGTAATCAACAGCCTACAATAATAATCAACAACCAGTACAGACACATTACAAACAAACATGCAAGATCAGCTCTTTACGACAATCCCTTTCACCAGTTTCTTTTGATGTGACCATATATACCAGTATTCCTCTCCCCTAATAGTTACAACGCCTCTGCAATTCCAGCAATAATCTGTTGTCCATACAATAAGATAGGTATTATGCTCCTGATGATAATCCTATATAATTTAGTTGGTCTACACCTCTCTGATAGTCTTTCATATGCTGGATCAATCTCTAGACTCTGTTTTGAGTCTGCCATAGACTCACTTACTTACAGTCGTATGTTAGTATTTCACATTCAAATTTTATTTTAAATAAAATGTTAAGAAAATCAATCTTACCACAGATGCAAGGAAATAACACAAGTAAACGATGACTAGGCAATAGAATATGGCACATTTTTGATCTGCCCTATGTCCAGGCTTTTCCTATGTTAGAAAATTTCTCCGCCTGCTCTTATCGATCTTGCTTTACACAAAATTTACTTGAAATGGCAGTGAACAGTCCCCGTTTCGTACCAGTATCTACTGCTTTGTCCAATGGGACCATGGTTACATTTATTTATGAATCTATCGTTTCAAATAACAACTCCCAATATGTTTCCAAGGCAAATATATTTTTAGTTTTAGGTCAACCAATCATACTTCGCCTTCCTTCAAAATCCACCCAATGAAATATCCCGTACCTTTTAACCTCATTTACCCAAAGTCGTTTTTTCAAAAACATGCCATAAAAAATTATAAGCAGGCATGATCTTTACTTGACAGTCTGGTCGGATCCACTATAGTATTATGGCTATAATTAGTTAATTAATGGACTTTTTGCGTAACTATTACCATATTCTTTGTCAACAAGTCCTAAGGTACACGAATATACAATTTATATGGGACTAGTTGGCTTGGTTCAGAAGTACACAGTTTTTTTTTCTAAGTTAGTGTTTTTTTATTTTTAGTCTACTACACGTTCAATTCTTTTCCATGTGCTGTCTTCTCTATTTACGTGATAATTACGTCCTTTGAAATAAGAGCTAAGGTTATTTTTGTGACACGAGTTGTCTACATGTTCTAACTTTTTCCTCGTATTTTGGGGAAACCCCTAAGGCAAGGCTTGCCCCTGTGCTGGTATTGGCTTTTAGTTTAAAATCAATGCGAAACGAATTAGCATTTCATCTATCTTTTCCCCTCCTCGTTCCACAATGCATTTTAGGCACATATTTTCTTAGAACTAGAAAAAGTGATTATGTCAAGGACGAATTTGAAAAATTGGGTACCGGTTTGTTCGGCTATTCGTTAGCAAATAATAATCTGAAGGCGTAGGCGATACCAACAGTTCTAGCAGAAAATTCTTTTATACTTTCTTATTTTGCCTTTATGCCCTATATTGTTATATATTAATTTAGATATTGTATTTAGAAATTCACTACATACAAGGTGAAACATGCGAAAATGTCATGCAAAATGCGCATCTGTATGGCTAACAGAGGCGGCCATTTAAATGATATAGTGTTCCTCACCATAACTGCCAGGTCTAAATAAAACATATGTATTGGTTTTTGATGTTATGCAATGTTGTTGTATTTGTTTCTATTGTACTGAATGAGGTCAGTTGTGAAGGTTCCTGATTATAACAAAGTTTGGGTTGAGTATATCAGGACACCTTTCTGCTACCACCTTATGACCTCAATCAGACCTATTCTTGACTAGTATGTCTGATAGCTACGTTTAATGTCTAGGGTTATGCAAGTGTGGTGTGATGGTAATTAATTACACAAACACACACACAAACACCAATATTAATCTATGTGATCAAATGTGTTGTTAAAAGTTAGTAATATACAATTTTTTCTATAACTTTATTAGTCCTATACCTAAGATTCTTTTGGTTACGACTGTCAAATCACATGAGATCAATTTAAATATATACATAAATAATAGGCATACTTAATTAACTAAAAGAGGACAATTTGTCCTTAATCATATATATTGTAGTTTTATGGTATTGTAAAATTTTCTAGCTATTTCTACAGTGTTATGAGCTGGCTGGTTGGGGTGTTAACATCACGCCCAGTCTTTGTCACAATGTTTCTTTTCTCTGGATACACTTTACTTCTTGACAGATAGTCTTTATTTATATTTCCTTTTCAAGTTTATGAAGTGGAAAAGTTGATAAATTCTCCTCGTGCCAGGGCTTGTTTACTTAACTGACACTGGAGGATTGAACATAGATGTATGATCTGCCAACAGCCACTGTTGATCTTGTCCCAAAAGAAATAGGGTAGGCCGCGAGTACCTCTATCTCTGCTGGAGTAACTTTTTCACACAGGAATCTGGCACCTGACTAGTGCCAGACAAAAACCCTGTAACATGAAAATTATGTTCTGTCTTAGCATAATACCTAATCCACCAATTTTACAAACAATACAATGTTTAACCTAAAAGACATGGATCAGATCTCTCTGACCAACTCAGCACATCTCCATAAAATGAGGTAACACTTTGTACAAGTTTTCATATTCCTCTCCCTAATGTCTGCAACGCCTCTGCTATTCTCAATGATCTTTTTCCATACAATGTGATAGGTGATGTGATTCCTGGTGACAACCTATAAATATTTTACTACTACCTCTCTGGTAGCTTGGTAACATGATGGAGCAACAAATAGGAATTTCGGTCTTACCACAATTCAAAGAATACTCACACAGGAACGTTGAATTAGCACAACCTCAGATGTACTGCTTGCTGGACTATGGCGCCCTTATACTTTTTTTATTAATTATATCTATATTCAAGGCACGACACACTTCTCAGCTCTCAAGCGTCCTGCTTCTATGAACAGTCTTCGTGAAAATGGCACCGAGCCTTCAACTTTCCCAGTAATCTAAACTGTTTTGACCAATGAGATCTAACTAAGTTTGTCAATTCAAATTTTTAAATCTAAGGTCCAATTTCGGTCCAATGTTAGTGTACTTCTGTCGGTCTGTCCGTCCGAACTTGGTATTCGTCAAAAATAGACTTGGTTTTGGCCTAACTCTACAAAAAAATATTCAGTTTGAGCCATCCCATAATTTCTTTCCCCCTTTCAAACTCCGCTCCAAATCATATTACCTCAGTTCTAACGTTCCCCTCTTTTGGACTTTGCCCTACCCTCTCATGCCTCTTTTCAACAACTCCTGCAAAAATGCGTTACCGATAGCGAATGTCAGAACACTAGTGTGTTAGTCAATGTGTCTGTAACTATCTAGTATTATGACCATATCTTTGCTGTTAGTTGGACTATAGGGTAAATGAAAACATATTTTTTGTCAGGAGACACTATGGCACCCGAATATATAAGTTTTATGAGCCTATGTATAATGGTTCAAAATTCCATAATTTTTTCCATGTTAGTCTTCAATAATATTGAAATCTATAAACTACCACCTGTTCACTTCTTTCTACCGCTATTTTCAAACTAAAAACGATAGTCTCCCGTATTACGTCAGAAATACGTCAGTTTTATAAGAGCTAAGGTTGTTTGCGTGACCCAATTGCCGAACATATTTTGAATTTGTGTCGTATTTTCAAACAGCTAACGACACTATCGCGTTTTCGCTAGATTTTATATTCAAACAATGCGTGCAGATGGTATCATTTTTCTGTCTCTCCCTCTCTTTCACTCCGTCTGAACGAGTAGGCTTTTCGTGTCATGTTATAAATCGTTTTTCAAGGACACTACAAAACGATGGTACCATCTTTTTTCACAATACTGTCTGCTAAAATCAACGCGCTTACAGCGTGGGTGAAGACGAAACTTCATAACTCCACTATTTTCATTTCTACCTTATTTTGATACTTACAATTAATAATTCTATCGGCGTATCAATGTACATCATCACAACATACGTAACATAAAATTGACAATTGTTTCACTTTTAGACTAGTTATTCAAAAACAAAATCTACCTGTTCTCGTTCGGACACCCTATATTTGAGAAGACACATTCTTAGTAAGATCTAAACGTTTTGTCATTTTTAATACGAGTAGTTTAGTTGATACGCGGTAAGCGTGTGTCATTTTAAATGCTTTCGTTAATAAACTCTAAGCGTTTGGGAAGACATCTCAAGTCGAACTACATTATTCTGGCTTCGCTGTTTTGTTTGAGGGGGATTGGGGGAGGGAGAGAGAATTAACAATATACAAGAAAGGCAGGATTAGCAATATACACTAGTGTATTATGGTGAGAAAAACTAAATTAAACTTTGTATTCTCATAGTTATGAATTAAAACTGATAGACCAGCCGTACTTTTTTATTCTGTCGATAAAAGTGCTGAACCGGGCAACCAATTTAATGGCGTAAACTAAAACATAAAAATAAAAACATATTTGTTGTTTCTAGTGGGTATAAGATTTCTGAAATAATTTGATAAATCGACAAAAAATAATTTATTTTTAATGCTTATGCCCGGAATTCATTTTCTCCTTCCATTTTTTTTTTTTAGCTGTAATGTCGTAAAGCAACACATGGTTCCTGAAGTTGTTTGCTTCATATCTTATTGTATCGTCTGATCGGATTTGTTTGCTTCATTTGATGATAAAGTATTTGGTTGCATGTTTACTTCATACATTAATACTGTTTATGGCTGGATTTCGTTCAATTGTAACCTAATGTAACTTTTTTGTTCCTGTATATATTTATAACCCATGTATTACCGGGGCCCGAAAGGGGAGCAATGGATAATAACACTGTACACTACCATGTACGTCGTAAAAAGCGATTAAGGAGGGTTGGGCATGGGGCTGGTTACCTCATCCCTTAAAAATGTTTTAACCACAAAAATTCAACAAACGCTATGGAAAAGTCAAATATAAAATATAAATGAACTCAGCCGCCCAAAACAGAAGGAGGTCCTCTTGAAAAGAGGTGCATGAAGCAGCTCAGAGAAAGCCAAACGGAGTCTAGGTTGCAGACTAACCTTTTTCCGTCTAGGAACAACTCTAGGATTGGCACCTGGAATGTTCGCACTCTACACATGGAGAAGAGAGCTAGATCCAAAATTTAAAATGATGAGGAAAACATGGAAAGAACTTGAACGGATGACACGTGACAGGAGGACTTGGCATGTGTTTATTGAAGGCCTATATATATATATATGAGTTGGACTCAGAATTCCCTGTCGATTCCATTCTGCCAGAAACGGTCAATTGTGCTTTGATTTTTGTCCTCTCTTCTTTTTGACTTCATTTTATTGTAAATTCTTGACTCCTCAAGTGTCAATCTTATTTTTGATAGTCCCTGGAGTCACTTCACTCTTGTATAATTTACTCGTAGCTCTTTCATCCTCACTGTGTTATATCTGTGAGACAGTAGAAGTCTATCTCATTAGTATTCCCCTAAGTTTGGACGATGACGTTGTCGGACTCAAGCTAGCGAGATTCCACTTAAACATCTGCTCAAAGAAAGTTTCCCCGCTGATTAAACGTTTAAACGAATAAGAAAGGGAAACCCGAGGCCTGTAAACAGTAAATAAATAATACACAAAGGTATGCTTCAGGCACCAGTGAGAAATAAAGAAGTAGAAGACTAGACAACAGAAAAACAACAGACGTGATAGGCTTACCGGGAATCGAACCAATGACCTACCAAACACCATCTTACTTCATCTACACTTTACTAAAGTGGCGGTCCACACGGCGGCCTTTGCCTTCCCTTCACCCCACGACATATATATATATATATATATATATATATATATATATATATATATATATATATATATATATATATATATATATATATATATATATATATAAAAAATTGTTTTTGCTCATGAACATATATTTCATACGATTTATGTATGCTCTTTTTCTATATGTTTTACAATATTACCTTTACCATTTATGAATCTTTACGTACTTTGGTGTTGAGAAAAAGATGCAGCTAGAATTTGTATTTAATCATTTTCAAATTATATTCCAGCCAAAATGATGCCTGTCATATACTTATCTGGCACTTCTTCATTCCATCTTTCAGATAAGAGCCGTTGTCTGTGTTGGTCTTAACATTTTCTTCGGTAATATTCTTTATCCTTTTCCTTTCTTTTTTTCTGTTAGATCACTTGCTTCTCAAGGCAAAAGGTACAGGGTAGAGTCACGCCCCTGTCCGCCCACCTATAAAAAATGAGTACAGGACTCTTTTCTTGAGTTAGGGAAGACAAAGGCAGCAAGGAATGGAATCTGTTACCCCAACTCATAAAGCTGAGGATTATTATAGTGAAGTCTCTAACATGTCACTCCTCTTCAGTGGTATCTGTTAAGTGCCTACTTTCACCTATGTGTAAAGCAGGATAAAGAAACTCAATTCCTCATTTTTATGTTGGGCATTTAAGATGTCCGCCTGCCTTTTGATTCATCTTGCCCATGACTGTTCTCTTTTTCTTTTGACTGCTGGCGTGACCGTGTTGAGGTGTGATCCGGATTCATACTTACGATATATCAAAATGACTTTACTGAAGAGTTTATTAACCTGTGGTCCACGAATGGATTCTAGAGTGTCCATGTACATAATCTAAAATTTAAAATGTGTGACGATACGGTTGTGCGATCTCATGTCCACTCCGTCAGTATCACTTTTTCTTCATTTTCCTCTTCCTCTCACTCTTCGCTTTTATTTGGCATAATGGTTGCCCTTGCATTCATTATTATGTGGCATATTTTATGCACCATTTTTTTTACTCTCTATGCTGAATCTAGTAGGGGAAAGTCTCTAACACTCCACTCCCCTATGGAATTATTTGCTATAGGAATGTCTTCATCTTGTTTACCACTCCTCAGACGTATTTACCTTCTCCAGGTGAACTGTGGTATTATCGTAACAATACCTAGTCATCTGACCAGACATCTGTCTGGCGGAGGCACGCAGATAAAGGCGATAATTGGATAACCTGTCGGGGTAGACATCTTGGCAGAAGACATTACGCCAGGACAACATGGTCACAATATTGTGGGAGGCAGATAGATGCAGCCGGAACAATATTACGTCTTATTATAAAGAGGTCACGCGTGGATATTAAAGTTAATATTTTAAACACGCGAGGGGATATTTTAAAGTAAACCACCCACGTAGTGCTGATCGAGATTCGATGTGATTGGTTTGATTTGAGATGCCGGAATATACAATGCATTCTATTGGAACATTCGGAGGAAACACAATCTGTGAATTGAACTGAGAATGAGAGATATAATCTAGTGAACTCAGAAACACAGAACAAAAAGCTTCGCAACTTCATACGAGCAACTCCCAACAGCCAGGAAGAGAAGGATCGGACCTAGAATTCCTATATCAAAAGTGACAGATCGACAGTATTTGGGCAACTCTGAAACCCTAAGAGTAAACCAGCATATTTAAATACACAGACTGTAAAACTTCAGGACCAGGACTTTATAAATACAAGACTGGAAACCTAGGAATTGGATCATCAGTCATAAGAGAAATAATATCCCAGACCAAGTGTATCGCAGAACACCCGTCGAAGAGGAATTACTAGTTTCCCAGGCCAAGTGACTCATAGAACACCGTCATAAGAGGAATTTCTGAGACGAAATTGATTCGAGAGCATATGCACCGAAATTGCTCGAGTCCATCTGAAAATCTGCGCAAGGAGATTGTGTATTCCCAAAAATTTGGGGTAAGTTGTGAACATTTCTATTACAAACGTAAATTTAACATGTTTTATTACTAGTGGATATATATGAGGCTGGCAAGTTCAACATATGAAAATAGTATATTCATGAACCACTACAGCAAGAGCTGGTGATTGTTTCTGACTAGTCGTGCGGGAAACCATACAGCAGAGCGACCCCAGACTTCGACTGGAGCAGTGATGAGTGATGACTACATCATAAGTGCCTCCAGTGTAACATATTATCTTGTGGGATTTATGTACCTTTTTTAATTGTTTTAAATTTGTTACCTGTGCTGCATTTTAAAACTAAACAATAATAGTTGATTCAGTTTTTAAATGTATGAAACACCGTATGAGCCAGAATATTCGTAGCTCAAATCTATAATATATATTTATATATATATATATATTTACACTAATCCAAGATCTATACACTTAGAAGCTGATAACTTAGAGGGATTTCGTTGTATTTCACCAACTGGGGGACTTGAACGGGCTAAACCATTGCTTAATTCCTTCACAATAGGCGACGGACCAGATATAATGCGTTTACAATTCTTCAGCACAATGCAACACTGTTCGTGACTTCTGGAAATATCTTTTGAATGCTTCCTCCAGGTAGAAGTATTATTAACCTTCTATATACATCTCTGCCAATAGTAATCTTGCGCGCAAGTAGATACCTTGGACGCCAATGTTAGATACTCTTGAGTTTTGGTCACTGTTTTGCCACTATTGCAAAGCAGGGGAGGCAATCCGTGACAAAGTGTATAGTTTCTTTATTATGCTTTTATGTACATTTTATTCCACATCCTTCATTGGACAATTAAAGGGGCCCATAGCCGTCATTGGACAAATAAAGGGGACCATAGCCTTTATCAGACAATCAAAGGGGTCCATGACACAACAAAGATTAAGAAACCTTGTCTTACAGTCTCCAGATATAGTCCTTCATTTGTACCGAGTTAGTAATGTCCCTTCTCTTTTCATTTCGTAAGTTGTTCAATAGGGTCCTACAAAATGCTATTCTCAGAATCTCAATTCATGTGTGTTCATTTCTCGCTTCTTTTGTTTGGTTAATACTGGTTTGGTATTAGTAGTACAGATGTTCATAACAATACTTTCCTTCAGTTATATAAATCTTCTTGTGTTTTAAAATCGAGCTCATAATGATACAATTTATTATTTCTTAGGCAAAAAAAGTTTTATAAACAAGCTTCGATTCATTATTTGTCTTTTAGCGAAAAACCAAAAAGCTATTGCTCAAATCATAATTTTAAATATATTTAAAATGTGTATTCAAGACAAGAGAATGAAAAAAGGCATTCAGGGAATAGCGATACGCTATCCGAGTGCTATTTAACCCATACTGATTACATTACAGACGTGCATTAGCTGAATATCCGATAACGAAATATGTTTTAAGTAATAAGGTGTATTTTTGGCGAATTGTCTCATGTTATGGAACAGAGTGTAATATATCAGCTATTCAAGCTCCATTGATTATAATTATCAACATCCTAAACTCATATAAGCTCAGATATGTTGGACATGCAGAACGGATTACTGATAAGAAAGGCAAAATATGAATTTTTCATAGAAGTAATTAAAAGTTAATGTCCAAAGGGCAAAATATAGGAAGACGGACAGAGAACATAGACACTTATACGAAATAGGTGGAAAAAAAATTGGGTAAATTTTAATAAAACAACTGGGCAGAATTGAAAAAGGTTTTCAGTGGTGGATACTTATTTTGTATGCTGGGAGAACTGAAGAAGAGAAATGGATGCATTTCGGGTGTATTTTAAAGCACAGTACTCAAGGTGCCCTGTAGGAATAGCCTGAGTAACAAACAGCGAAGAGGAACTACAGCAAATGATTGATAGGAAAAATACATGCCTTAGCTTAGTTAGCAAAATGACGTTAGTAATGCCACCATCTCATTGACATGATCTTCTCCATAAAGTACTATGAAATAAAATGGGGTAGTTTTGAAATACGTAAACAGGTTTAAACAGCTGCTCACTTTAGTAATATCAGATGGAAGATTCGTCTCAGATGTGATGATTCGAACCGTTCTGATAAAGAAAGCTTGAAAAAAATAACAAACATTTTTTCAACAAACCTTTGTTCAATAGACGGAAGAAATATATTTCTTCACTTATACATTGATGGAATCATGTAATAGGGAAGTGAATCATGGACAGTCAGTTGGTAAATTAGTACTCTCCGAAGACCACAGATGTGTGGTTCTACAGAAGAGTGAAAAGAATACCAAAGACAGCTAATATAACTAATGAAGACGTCCTGAACGATGCCAAAGCTCAATGGAAGCTTACTACTCATTGTAACATAATTTGTGCGCTCCCTTCTCCTCTCCGGCAGTATTGAACTACATTTGTTCTGCGTACTGAATTAGGTGCATTATTCTATTGTTAGCACACTCTTTATCTCTACTATCATTGTTCACGTTTCACGCTTCGATGCATGACAGGACCAGACAAGCGTATCGCTCATCCATGTGGGATTAATTAAGTCCCTAAAAAGTGATAATACCACATTGAATCCAGGTAAATGCGAGCATGATGTGTTTGCTTAAGATTGCATAATTACTTCCGACTCGACGCAGGGTTAGGTGATTATAGATAAACGCAATCTTGGAAGACATCTGGAAAAGCGAGCAGGACGAATGATGTAAGGAAACGTCCAGACAACCTGGTTATGATCAAGAAAAATTAAAGAAGTTGTAACGTAAACATTACAAAGAATTGTCGGATGTAGCAACTCCATATACGGAGGATGACTGTTTGAACTTTTCAAACGCATGAGTCATACAGAATACTGCATAAGGAAAAGTTTTCAAAATACGCACTTTGAATGTATTGGCTGGCATTGGAGGCAGACATAAACAACCGCGCTGATCGGGAGTTTGTCAGAAAACGCCACGTGAAAGCGTGCGCTGGGAAATTCCGATCTAATGTAGAAGATCTAGCATACGACACTGCATTCCAGAAATCGTCACAAGTAGACATCTAGTACTATGCCACAGGAAAGAATGTGGTGTATGGAGAGGTCAGGGAGGGGTAGTAACTCTGGTGAAGGGGCAGTCGCACTTCCTTCGGAAGTGGATCTTCCACAATTGGTCCCCACCTACCTCTTAGCTCTCCCCTGTGGCTCCTAGAAGCTGGTGCATGCACAGCGGCCACACCCCGGCACACCGCCTCGACTGGCGGGCTAAACCAGGTGAGGGTAGCCAAGGGTCATTAAAACCCTTTGTGAAAAACAGGGCTTGTCTACTTAGCATGTGAAGACTGGATGTGGCGGACTATGCGGACGAAGCCACAAGCTGGCTCAACGGATATGAAAGCAAATTGCCAGCAGCGCGGAGTGGAACGCAAAGAGCACGATTAAACACTTAGAACGCCCTGGTCATTCACTGCATCCTGTGTTGTCTCCAGTCGTCTCGATAATATCTTGCCACTGGACCAGACAATTCAGGACGAGAGAGTGAGGATGACGATTAGCGCAAATCTTCCTCACTTAAATCCAATTACAGCGCAAGTCACAGCTTCAGACAGAAACATACAGACACTACACTCAGACCTGTGGCGATGGGGGAGTGGCGAACCAGAAAGTGTGGATACACTCAAGCTGCAGCCACAATCCTGCACACAGGCGGCTCAGGAGATAGGGTCGTTTCTCGCTGGAACTTTGAAGCAGCGACGAGATCCGACAGCCCCTTGAGCGACTGAACAGCCCTCTTTAGGATCACTCTGCTCACCTCCATGGCATTAGAAAGGGGCTAGAAAAAGTGCCCTGAACATAGCCTGCTTCAACCTACGCTGACCAGCTTGACGCGGCTGGAGGGTATCCCAATCATGCGTTCGAACAAAAAATAAGAACAAAATGAAGGTGCTTACCTTCGGCACGTGGAACGTGCGAACACTACTCGACAATAACCTGGCCGACAGACCTGAAAGACGGACTGCACTTGTGGCCAAAGAACTGGCGCGTTATAATGTCGATATAGCAGCCCTAAGTGAGACGCGACTACCAGAAGAAGGTCAGATTACTGAAATTGGAGGTGGCTGCACATTTTATTGGTGCGGCCGGGACAGCAAGGAACGGCGTGAGGCTGGCGTTGGATTCGCCATTAAATCTCATATCGTACTTAAACTTGTCAAATCTTCTAAGGACATTAATGATCGCCTAATGACCCTTCATGTCCCACTAGGAAGCAACAGAAGTGCCACACTGATCAGTGCATATGCCCCAACAATGACAAACCCCGAGGAAACAAAAGAAAAGTTCTATGACGAACTTAACTCTATTATCTCATCAGTTCCTAAATCTGAGAAACTTATTATTCTCGGCGACTTCAATGCCAGAGTAGGCACTGACCACAACACCTGGGAAGGAATACTTGGAAAACATGGCATAGGCAAATGTAATAGTAATGGGCTCCTATTACTCAGCCTGTGTGCCACACATGATTTGTCCATCACGAACACCATTTTTCGCCTACCCACTCGAATTAAAACAACTTTGATGCACCCCCGCTCCAAACAGTGGCATCTCATTGATTATGTCATCACGAGAAGGAGCGACAGACGTGACATGAGAGTGACCAAGGCCATGTGTGGTGCCGAATGCTGGACTGACCACAGGCTGATTGAATCAAAACTCAACCTTAACATACAGCCCAAGCGAAGGCCCCAGAGTCAGAAACCCATGAAGAGGCTCAACGTCACAAAACTTAAAAGCGAAGCAACCGCAGAGGGCTTCTCAAGGGACTTGGACAGCCATCTGAGGGACGTTGAGCTCGGTCAAACCACTATAGAGGAAACGTGGGCCACTCTAAAGAACATTGTGTACTCTGTAGCCTCTGAGAGCTTGGGATATACAACACGCAAGAACCCTGACTGGTTTGATGAGAATGATGAAAATATTAAAACACTGCTGGCTGAAAAATATTGCTTGCACAGAGACTATCAAAGCAACTTTTCCTCAACATCCAAAAAGGCAGCCTTTACCAATATACGCAGAGTTGTCCAGAATAAGCTCAGGAAGATGCATGATGCATCGCTCAGCAATAAAGCAGACGAGATACAGAGATATGCAGACAGAAATGACTCAAAGCGCTTTTATGATGCCCTGAAAGCAATTTATGGCCCTCAATCGAATCAATCATCACCGGTCTTAAATGCTGATGGCATGGCATTGCTCACTGATAAAACGCAGATTTTGGAACGCTGGGCACAACACTTCAATGCCATCTTAAATTGTCCATCAACCGTCAATGACCAGGCCATTGCAAGCATACCGCAAGTTACAGTCAATGTTAGACCTGACCTTCCACCTAGCGTGGAAGAGGTTAAGAAAGCAGCCAGTCTACTGTCCAGCGGCAAAGCCCCTGGATCAGGTGCTATTCCTGCTGAGATTTATAAAGCTGGAGGCAGCATGCTGCTGCAGAGACTAACAGACCTCTTCCACTCAGTCTGGGATGAAGAACAGATACCACAGGAATTGAAAGATGCCACCATCGTTCACATATACAAGCGGAAGGGAAATCACCAATCATGTGATAACCATAGGGGAATCTCCCTATTATCTATTGCGGCAAAATCCTGGCTCGAGTCCTGCTCAATCGCTTGACTGTTCATCTCGAATCGCAGGACTTACTTCCAGAGTCAGTGTGGTTTCCGAGCAGGCCGCGGGACCGTCGATATGATATTTGCCGCTCGCCAACTTCAGGAGAAATGCCAGGAACAGTACAATGACCTATACACAACATTTATTGACTTGACCAAGGCCTTTGACACTGTCAATAGGAAACGACTATGGAAAATTATGGCGAAATTCGGCTGTCTCGATAAGTTCATCTCAATTGTCCGCCAGTTTCAAGAAGGTATGTTGGCTCGCGTATTGAATGATGGAGAACCTCCTGAACCCTTTCCCGTCACAAACGGTGTCAAACAGTGATATGTGCTCCCCCCGACACTATTCAATATGATATTTGCTGCCATGCTGTCTTACGTTAAGCATGGCAGTAGTGACGGCGTACACATCAGATATAGGACAGATGGGAAGCTGTTTAATTTGAGACGATTGCAGTCCTTTACGAAGGTGAATGAAACAATGATCTCTGACCTCATCTATGCGGACGACTGTGCCCTCAACACCTGCACAGAACTGGACATGCAGAACAATATGAGGAGGCTTTCTGTAGCGTGTGATGACTTTGGTCTTACCATCAATACGAAGAAATCTGAAGTAATGTTGCAACCTGTTCCTGGGAAACCTTACTGTGAACCAAATATCACAGTGAAGAACCAACGTCTCCAAGTGGGGACAGCTTCACTTATCTAGGCAGTACCCTTACCAAAGATGCGAATATCGACTCCGAGGTCAACAACAGAATTGCAAAGGCAAGTGGAAGACTAAGAGTAAATGTCTGGGATGGACAAGGAATTAGTGTCGCCACCAAGATAAAAGTATATCATGCAATAGTGCTCACTACCATCCTGTATGCCTGTGAAACATGGACAGTGTATAGCAGAGGCTTAATCATTTCCACATGAGCTGTCTTCGCAGGATTCTCAGGATCAAGTAGCATGATAGAGTATCCAATTCTGAGGTCCTCAACAGAGCACATATCTCAAGCATCTACACATTGCTGCAGAGGGCCCAAATTAGATGGGCCGGACATGTTATTCGCATGCCCGAAAAACGCTTCCCAAAGCAGTTGATGTACAGCGAACTCTCCATGGGTAAGCGAACAGTAGGGGGACAAAAGAAACGCTTCAAAGACACACTGAAAGCATCGTTGAGCAGCTTCAAAATTGATGTCTCCTCCTGGGAGACTATCGCACTGGATCGCTGTGCCTGGCGGACAAACATTACTCAAGGCTCTCGCATTGCAGAACAGAATTTAGCTGATAAGGCAGAAGGCAAGCGTGCTGCAAGAAAGGTCAGAATGCACAGCAACACTACTATCGACTCTAACCATGTATGCCCCGTATGTGGCAGGGCCTGTAGGGCCAAAATAGGACTAATTAGCCACATGAGATCACGGCACAGATGTGTCACAACTGAAGTCTGACGCTGTCGCCATCTTCGCTTGCGATGGGCAACTATTATTATTATTACAGGAAAGAATAGGGTCAGGATTCTGAATTTTTAGGAACGGAAAAACGTATTAGAGCATCTTTTATCCACTGGAAAAGAAAACTCGCCAATATTAATACGGAACCGGACTCCTACAGAAACTACTCACAAGTCACAGAGGAATTCTAGAATAAGAAATAATATCCCATACCTGTGCTCGAGGCATCTGTGTTAAGTTGCCAAGACTATTTATCTGAACAAGACGTCTAAGATTTGCCTTGTTACTAGGGTGAGTTGTACATATTTTTATGCTTTGAATTTTACTGGTTTATACTAGCTAGGAGTGTTAAAGATTTATACGAGGCTGGCAACCTCAGCATGAGAAAAGGATACATTCATGAACCACGACAGCAAGCGTTGGTGATTGCTTCATGATAGTTCTCACGGAAGAAGCAAAATCAGAGGTAATCCCAGACTCCGAATTGAGAAATGGAAGTGGATGATGATGACATCATATGTATATTATCATTTGTAATGAGTTGGTTGTATGCTTAAAGTTGTTTCTTCAGGCACAAGCCACTTGCCGCTGTCCATTAGAAATTTTTTCATTACATTAACTAAAAGAATGGTGACTTTTCATCACATCCCCTGAGTTATATGATATACACTCAGGGAGAGTACAAATTATGTTAAAAGAATCGGTAACAGACAGCGGGGAAAGGCGCCTGATCTAAATCAGGAAAACAAATACTTATCGGCGGAATGTGTTCTTTTATTCCCTCTAAAGCTGGTGGTACGGATTAGAGAGACCATCTGAGGTTCTACTCACGTTACCAGCTGTACTTGTCTGTGGTTCGAAGCTTGAGATCGGCACGTGAAACTTTCATCCCACGGGTGGTGAAGATCCCTATCTTGACCAGAAGCAGTTACCTTCAGAATCCTTTGGAGACGTGCCCTTGCCACAGAGACGGAACCAGCAGCACCAACATTTCAGCAGTTTGGAAGCTAAGTTATATTTTTAGCAGGCCAAATCAAAAGACTATATTTTCATCTCCCAAACCGAGATGTATGATGAACCATAAGTACTCACAATTACTATTTCATATTTATTTACATTTGTTCCAAAATAATTGATCATTAAATGTGTTATATGTTGTTTTAAAACATTCATAGTTGAATTAATTGTTACAGAGCGAAAGGCACACGTGTGAATCCTGATTTTGATATTTGTAGTTATATTTACATCCGAATTGCCCTGCGCGGTAGCAAGGATAATTCGCTCTGCCAAGAGTTGTCGAATATTATGATTAGCTACTGTTACTCGTTTGAGGGAAAGGAACCCGTACAATCTATAGCAATTTATTGCTGCACTAGGAATGATGAAAAGAAAAGAGACACAGGTCTACAAATGTAGTAGAAATTGGACAGTTTGACATCGTGGCATAGACAGAAGTCAACAACATAAATGATAAACTACACTGGGAACTGGAAGTTGTGGAGATCATTACGCCATCTGGCATAGTATTTCAGGAAGTGATTTAGCTGTTAATTGTTTGTTAATATTGACAAAAAATTCAACTAGATCTATGTTTCTTTGAAATCGCAGTTAAGTACCCCTACACTGTTGACACGAAGAGCCACCATGTTACTGAAGATTCTATTGACCACAATGTCTACCGACGTTAGTCAATGCATAATATGTGGACAATGTAATCCATGTGATAGAAAATGTGACACGGAGAGGTCATGGACATCTTTGAAACTGCATCAGTTCTGTGAAATAATGGCTAATTTATATTGGACATATTGTGGGATTAATCCTGATCAAAAGCATTATAGGTGGATATAGTTTAAAAAAATGAGCTCAAAATAGCACAGAAGAAGATAGAATAAAAAATAATGTTTGCCTCGTATCGGCGAGGCGCGCCCCGTTTATCTTAAGACACAGGGTCCGTCGGTTATATTAGGATGCATGTCCAAATATAAAAGACCTTGTGGTCGTGCATTCCATGTAAATTAAGAAGATGGATCGACACAACCTAGAGTAATACAAAATGACTGCACATCAAGCTGACAGAACATGACTTTGCACTTGATGGAAAATACCACGGTAATCAGTTCTGCCTGCGTTGCTCCACAGCTTAAGCAGTAGATGAAGGAAGAACAGAGAGAGAGTTTGATAATGACCTCACCTTGACATTACGAATTTTCTACACGTACGTCTTGACAAGACTTTCTGTTATTTACTTTTGGACAAATGCGTCTTTATAAGACATTCTAGCGTTTTACATAATTACTCTATAAATGTCCACGGAAAGATCGGGAGAATCAATTTACGATTGAGAATTAAATCCCACGCCCTGGCCTGAACACAGATGAAGGAGTTGGACCAGGCCAAAAAAAAAAAAAAAATTCTAAATATTCCAGCACATGACAGGAATCGTTATAAAGCTGAAGTTTTGATGGGGGATTAAAAAAAGAAGTGGCCAAGCATCTTATTTGTGCACTAAGTAATGAGAGAACAAGCTGTAGAATATTTCTTTCCATTAATCATCATCATGTCTTCTATTGCTCCTTATGTAGCTTATGAACAACAACTGGAGATGCTCCGTTAAGAGCTGGGTTTCTTAACCTGTGGGTGAATGGAGTCTATTGGATCTGTGTACGGAATCTAGAACGTAAAATTTAACATCTTTGATTAAGCTTTTATGTACGTTTTTTTTCTAAGAAGGGACCCAAAGCCTCCATTGGACAATCAAAGGGGTTCATAGCCTTCCTCAGACAATCAAAGGGGTTCATAGCCTTCCTCAGACAATCAAAGGGGTTCATAGCCTTCCTCAGACAATCAAAGGGTCCACAGCACTAAGAAATTAAGAACCATTGTTTAAGGAAGCCTGTACTATAACATTTATGTCCGTTTGCAGTGATGGTTAGTGTAGTGATTTATTTTAGATTTTGAGGTTGATTCAATTAAACTCTGCATTTCTGGAAAATATACATTAGTTCTAGTTGTTACTAAAGACAAGCGTATTCCACATAATAAAATTTTTTAAATTATTGTACAATTCTGACATCATCATCACCATGTCATCATCATCATCATAGGTTATCATCATCGATCATCATCATCGGTCATTATCATTGGTCATCATCATCAACATCACACCCATTATTTTAATTCTTGTTGGAACCAACTAGAAAACAACAATAAATACATGATATAGCCCTAAATCATATCATCATCATCATCATCATCATCATCATCAACAGCATCATCGTCATCATTATCATCATTCTTCAGCTCCTTATAGAACATATGCCTTCAAAAATGTATACCGACCTCCTGACTTGTGCCATCAGTTTAAAGTATTTTTGTATATTCTTTTTCCTGTTCATTTCTTTCTCCAGTTTTCTTTCAGTTGTATTTTTCTATATCTATCTGTCTTACCACGGGGATTCCACAACAAGGACTGCCTTGTAATGCTATCCACAGGTTTCCTCACTATATGTCCTTTCTATCGCCATTGTCTTCTCCTCGATCATGTAGCCCACTCAAAGTTCAAGGAAAGACAACTTAACTTTAACCAAAATACATTAAAACTAACAGATACAACGTCCTGAATACATTAAAGAAAATAACAACTACTTAGTTACCAAGCCTTAAAAAAAGTTGGCTAGAAGGGGAACAACCAACGGGTTGATCACCCTGATAGTTTGAGATCACTGGTATAGATTACGGCACAACAGCAAAGGGGGATTGATTTGACTCAGTTGCCTTAATACCATCATGCGTAATAGCCACTGACATGGGCTTTGAAAACAGGATATTCAGGTAATAAGGACGGAAGAAGAAAAGAAGAAGGGAACACATGTAATACCTTTACTGCCCCTAGCAGGTTACATAAACAATAGAAAAAAACGGAGGGTGGCGTTTGGAGAGGAGTGAAGAAATACAAACAGATTTCCAGAAATGTTTTTACAGTTACGAGAATATTGTAATCTAAAACGAAACTATGGGAGAAGCCGCGCTGGTGTAATGGCTACAACGTTGTACTGGCGACCAGGTTTTCAAGGTTCAAGCCCGGGCGTCAGCGTTTGAAGGAATGTTTACGACCGGGAATTTGACTGAATAACCTGAACGGCTCCTGCACATAAACCCCCTGACTGGGTTGGAAGGAAAGTCCACTGAAGCCCCCCCCCCCCCCCCCCCCCCCCCAGCCTAGCAATGACATGTCATTGGGCCAAAAGGGCTGGAAAGCTCGAGTGCCGCTGGTTAGAGAAAAAAAAAATCATAAGAGACATACACAAAAACTTAGATGAAAATCTCGAACTAGCAATACACAGCTTTTGTGTGCAGAAAAATCCAGCAGCAGCAAATACAGCAGCGAAAATATTCCTCTTGTCAATAATTTTATGTGAAGACAAAATTCGGAAAAAAATCATGTAATTTAATGATAGAAAGAATTTTAGAAACTCAGAAATGTGAAATAAGAACTAATAAGTAGCCATAAAAAAGTGACATTAAAACCAAAATGGCGTTGGCTAAACACAGTTAATAGCCCTCCCCACTCCCCACAACCCACACAAACAATTCTTGTCATAAAAATATCAGGGAAGGGTACACGAGGAAGGTCATGTAAAAATAAATTATTGCCACATCTGGTGAGCGTCATTTAGAAATAATTATTGTGACATGGGCAGGGAAAGACAGGCATCCTCAAGTCATAATAGACTGACTGGCACAAATACTTGGCTGTTACGATAATGGCCTTTACGTTCTTTGGGTTTCACGTTCTTGCGCTTCATTATTCTGCATTTTATTTTTAAGTTGTCCATCTATGTTCCAGTCTTAAAATATGGATGCGGGTCATGGACAATGTCTGCTACCCACAAATGCCTGCTCCAATCCTCAGAAATGAGATATCTGAGGAAGATGGTTGAAGCAACAACAACAACAATAACCAAAAAAATATATTTTAAACACAGGCTTTTAATGCACTAAAAAGCCACAAATAATTTTTCAAGGAGTTTATAGCTTGCAGTCAAAAAATATAACATCAAATTGACAAAAAGCGTGGGGCGCTTAAGCGCTTATCCATAAGTGAGAAATGAAGTATAAAGCAGAAGTAAATCTCATGTAGAATCAGCGCCAATGGTTTTTTGTCAATTCGATATTACATTTTTTGACTGCAAGTTATAAACTCCTGGAAAAATTATTTGTGGCTTTTTAGTGCATTAAAAGCCTGTGTTTAAAATATTTTTAAAAAATATTTCTAATTTTCTTCTATTTAGTGTTATTATTTTGTTGTTTTAAAATTTAAGTCAAATGTAATCGATCCGCTAATGACATTATCAGTTTGCGATAAACGAGTCCAGAGCACAGGAGGCGGATTTCATTATTCAGTATATTACACGGAAAGTTAATATTAAAAACAAATTTGATAAGAGTTGTAAATTACATTTTTTTAAATGTAGTTGTCAGTTGTGAGTATGTCTGTGCACGCGCGTGCGATAGTGTGTGTGTGTGGAAGGGGGAGTTTCAATATTTCTCTCAAGAGAGACAATCTTGTTGGAAAGAATACACCTAGATTATTTGCAGTTATCGCCCATTTCACTGATGATACAATACAAAAAAAAATAATTAATATTCATTTTAATTTTCTTAATTTTATTATTTTTACGACTGATAATTGTATTGTCATGGGGAATACAAAACTATGCGAAGTTTCAGAGCTATTCTTAGTGCATTAAATGCCTGTGTTTAAAATATGTTGTTAAATATTTTTTATTTTCTTCTTTTTAGTGTAATTTTTTGTTGTTGTTTTTAAATTTAAGTCAAATGTAATCGATTGTGACGTGTAATGGAAAAGATCCTACAGTAATCTGACAGCCTATTGTAACCTCATAGCTGCTCTGTGGTTTGCTAGCTAAAAACATGCATTATACTATCTGTCTTTACTTACACAGCTTACTCTTTCGTCCCCGCCTCTTTTCTTTTAACATGTACTAACACAGTGTTTACAAACTTCGTGACCTGTCAGTCATAACAGGAAAACAAATCAGGCTTTGTTTACCTCGTCCACCCACGCGAGCTCATCTGTCAATCATAATACCTCTCAGACAGACAGCACGTGAGAGAGACGAAACACAGACCCTTTTGAAGTTTTTACTCAGGGAAAGTTTAGAATCCCCTGTGCTCTTTGATCTCGAGACATGGGCATTTTAAAGAGAAACCCGTTAGCCGTAACGAAAGCCTCTGATGTCGGTCAACAGCGCCAGACGAGAGATTCTGGTAGCCGAATCGTAAGCTTTCATCTTGAGCGCTAGTTTCTGAATTCTTCGTTCCACACAGTAGCGTAAAATTAACAACATTAGAGATCAGAACAATCTAATGATATATACTGCTATTTTCTTAACCCAACTATCAGAAGTCAGTCAGAATTTGAATAGTCTAGCGCAGTCCTAGAACCAGTATTTCTTGTGGATATGGTGTATTAGTGTTCGTGGAGATTTTCATTCTGAATTTTCTGGTAAAAGGACAATAGTGCTAATGATTTAAAAAGTGATAGCTTTTAACATTTATTCTTCACTTAGATTTTTCTCGCTAGTAAAACGAGTGAAATAAAGTAACGCGTAGCGATTTCATACCAGATATTCAATTAAAATGTTAAATCACGCAACCCGCTACCCACATACCTTAGACGCTAATTATGTTAACAGTGTAGGCAGACGCGACACTTAATATCTACAGGAGAGAGATAAACCCGACGGTTTAGCAGACCGGACATATGCATTAAAGCGACTGATAGTGGGAGTATAGAATACACGTTATATTTAATTTTGTATATTTGTTATTATAGTGTCTATTATTTTAATACCATACGACAAACTAACAGACGCCGACAATTTAATAGCTATTTAATGACAGGCGATCATTGATTAGGTAGCGCGTATGGATAAATTAAATAATAATTAACATTGTACGCTGACCGCCGGCGCGAGCAGGGGCAGGCGAGTTAACATAACTCAGCCCGACCGAACTCAGCCGCCAGCGACGTCTGTTAGCGTGTAGGCGTAAGGAAACACCGTGTGCCTTTTAAACCTAGTCAGGACTGACGGAGTGGAGAAGAGATCGTCTTGTCCCCGTCTGCGTGTATATATAGTAGTAGCATTTTTTCAATAAATGTTTTCTTGAATTCTTCACAGACCTGATCACTAGGGCGTCCAGCGGTCTTCTTATGTTTTGGTAATTATCTCCTTTACTTGGCTTGGGCGTTACCAATTTCATTTATAAACGTTCACTCGCCAAATGGTATTTGAGAACAATAAAATTTAACACTGGACTTACCAAATCCAGATTTATATTTTTTACCAGCCACAGTGGGAACATTATTATTGTTCCCCGACTTCTAACAGTCGTAATTCCAGTGGAGTATATCTCTAGATACATACTCTGTGCAGAATCGGCGCTCTAACACAGAGTTGGCCGATAGAAGGACCATCATCATTTTTTTGTAACATTTTTTAGCAACCAAATGTTTCCCAATACTGGAAGTATTTCCCCGTGAAAGGGTAAACCTCAAGAAGTCTCACAGATTTAACTATTGTAGTAACACTTATATCCAGGAAAAGATCCATATTAGGCGTTCACCTCACTAGTTAGTTTCTGGGGATGAACTGGGGCCAATTTGGATCTGCGACAACTGGGGTGACAGAATATTAAGTGAAATAGATAATATATTCATGGACTAATTCTATTACTAAGGGATATTACAGACCTACCATACCAGGCAATTAGGTAAGAGTGCGAGAGTGGCCACTGTTTGAGAGAAGGTGTGAGTATTTTTCCTTGTTTGTTGGAAACTATCCATATATCTGATTTGTCTAAATTGTGTTTACTTTACTGGGTCTCATAGAGGTTTTTCTCCATTCGGCTAGGGTGCACTTTATCTGCTTTATTTCATGCATGTAAATGACTCTTTGATCTTTTCCTTTAGATATTTTGATGTTGTCGAGTTTAACGATAATAAACTACAAAGAAACTTACCTGTGTGTGTTGGTCAGATCCATCCCCATTTATCCATAGTTTTTAACGTTTGTGTGTCTTGTTGTCACAAAGCTATGTGTGTGTAGAGTAACTTATCTATTCTTGATAGGGAGGCCATGGCGGTCTGATAATAAAGTACAGTCGTACGGATAAGATGGAGGAGATAACCTAATCACTCCAGAGACATATCTTTCCCTCAATCTACCACTTGTGAAATCTATTTTCTATACCTTTTCTCGCGTATCTGTCGACATCCACTCTACTTAGACGGGCCAAAAAAAAAACAAAAAAACAATTAACATTCCGTAATACATCGATCCGCTAATGATATTATCTGTTTGCGATAAACGAGTCCAGAGCACAGGAGGCGGATTTCATTATTCAGTATATTACACGGAAAGTTAATATCTTGGTTTTTTTTATTTTATTTTTAAAATTTTGATAAGAGTTGTAAATTACATTTTTTTAAATGTAGTTGTTAGTTATGTGTATGTCTGTGCGATAGTGTGTGTGTGGAAGGGGGGAGAAGTTTCAATTTTTCTCTCAAGAGAGACAATCTTGTTGGAAAGGATACACCTATATTATTTGCAGTTATCGCCCATTTCACTGATGAAACAATACATACAAACAAAATTAATATTAATTTTAATTTTATTCATTGTATTATTTTTACGACTGATAATTGCATTGTCATGGGGAATACAACTATGCCAAGTTTCAGAGATATTGTTCATCGGGAAGGGATTGAAAAATCGATTGCAAGATTTGAAGGTGACAAGAGAGTGATATACGTTGCAAGTTAAAGAAAAGCCTGTAAAAAAGATATGATCTGCAACCAGACGATACGTCATGTCCTCAAAACCCAACCCATGCATACCCAAGTGGAACCGTCTCAATTACGATGGTTTGGGCATGTAATCAGAATGGAGGAAGATCGGCTACCACGACAAATATAGTAAACTAAAAGCCAGGGATCCAGACCTCCAGGACGACACAGAGTTCGCTGGGAGCCCTACATTAGACAATCCCAGAAGGACCGAGGACTAGACCGGAACGAGGACAGAAGAAAGATAGCCAATAGGATAGAATGGCGCTCTCTCTAGCAAACTTCTACAACCCAGGGTGGAAAAGGAACTACTAAGTAAGTACATACAATATAAAAGGTCCACCTCGAATTACTTTAAACAAGTTCTTCATGTTTTAATTGAAGCTAAAAGTTCCCGCCTAATCATTTTCAAATTCTATTTTCTCGCCTTCTTTTATGGCTTTTGTTATTTAAACTTCCTGAAACAACGGGTAATTGGCTTGTATTTGTTTTTTGTTCTTCGAATTTCACGAGATGCTTGTCAGGGAGAATTTGAATCTATTCTTTTCTTCAGATATTAGCTCAGACGTCGGATTCCATACAACTGCCATAAAGCCACAGATATGTCCACCAGGTCCATATTACTTGCCAAATGGCCCCTTTTCCGCTTGAATTACTGTATAACAAAGCAAACCAGATAGATGTAATCGTCTAAGCTATGTCTGTAAAGAAGCAGGAAAACAATGTCTTTATTTACTTTTGAAGTTTAAATGCTTGTAGTAGGGAGAGGGGATTTCCCAAACTTGATAATAATAAAAATTATACTTCTCGTATATGGTTGGTATTATTTATTTCGCTCAGTAGTTGCCTTTTCCGCTTTCAAATAATTACTTATCCCGGTAGGCTATTGAGTGTACTTAATTTTCTTCTTCTTCTTCCGCACAATAATTATCATCATTCATTGTTATTGTCGTAAGACGAATCAAATTTCATCGTTACTTTAACCATATTTTCGGCCACTGGCTCATTACAGGACGACCCAGGAATCCAGACCTCCAGGACGACCCAGAGTTCGTTGGGGGGACAACATTAGACAATCCCTGAATGTCCAAGGACTGGATTCGAACCAGGTCAGGAGGAACACCGTTCACAGTATGGTGTTCTCTATGGCAAACCTCTACACCTCAGAGTAGATAAGCAACGACTAACTAAGTAAGTAAGTAAGTCTCGTTAGATTTTCGGTCAGGAAATAGAGTGAATATTCGTATATATTCAAAGATGGTAGTCAAGAGGTGTCATAAGACCCAAACTAGATACTATCAACAAAGTAAGCTAGAGTCATCCACTCAGACAGGTTAATCACAAGGAATTGTTGGCATAAAAGAGATTGGCAGACAAGACAAAATGGTGTTTATTATTTACCACAACCAAGTCTGACACTAAAACAATGCCACACCTCCAAGAAACGTATAAAACACAGATGGTCATCTTAAACTTACGACCTGGACTCGGCCAGAAATTGGAATCCCGTCTCTGTGGATGAGATGTGACGTCTCGCACAAATTCGGTGAAGTACTCTACAAAACCAATTAAACGAAAAACTACAATCACTGTGTTACAAAGAAACTGCTGGATGTCTTGCTCTGAAGTCTATATTAACTTTCGACAGATTAGTGGAAATCTTAATTTATCAAACCTGAGAACGGATTCCTTTTCCTAGGATCAAATTCTAAAGATTATACTTGTAAATACTCTCTGAGATGCATCTGTTATTTAATGTTATTAACGT
>JAMPIV010022770.1:0-87500 GCA_024509875.1 Oreohelix idahoensis | reverse complement strand
GACGAAGCGAAATAATTACGACACCGCTGGCAGCATGCCAATTTTGCGTGTGTTACAGAACGAGCTTAGCGCTCATGGAGTTTCCCACGAATGCTATTTCCACTAGAGAAATGTCTTCCCCTGCCTGGAAAAACGGGTTTGTTCTCTTTTCTTCGTCCTCCTCTAGCAAGATCTCAAACCCTGCGTCTGAGATGCCAATCTTTTTGCCGGGAGGAAGTTATTGCAACTTCCGCTCTGCTCCCTCAAAAAAAGCCGCGCTACCTGCTGTTAGACAAAAAAACACAACAGCTAAACAACACGTAAATAATACATTTCTAATAACATATAACTCCCCTACTCTCTCCCGTTAGCCTATTACCATACAAACTCATGCCAACAAAGTCCGCTCCCCCACTGAGCTCCCTTCTCTCCCATCTCTACCTGAGCCCAAAATAAACAATGGCTGACCCAGATCGTCTGACCTAGGGTTCTGCCTGACTGGTTACAACCACAACCGTTTTTTTTCCATGAGGAATGACCTGTCCAAACATACTAAAGCCCACTTCTCGCGCTGACAACATGCAGCCATAATGCTTAACACAAAATAAAATATCTCTAGGCATCAATATCCCGTTCAGAAAAATTAGATCACATAAAATGTAATACAAAATAATTCCCTTTAAAATTACATTTCACGTCGTCTGACTACACAGAACAATAATGCACAATCAATAACATATAACCCTTTTAGATGCTAGCATATACATGCCTAGAAGTTATCCATAATGGTTATCAATTAAATCTCAGTAGTTAAAAACACGTGGTTACTATTTTTATGACCACGTGCTTCTCTCCCCCTCGTCCCTCTGAACATCGTATCAAATAAATATACCGTAATGAACGCACCCACGTGCTCCAATTAATACCTCTATCACTCCCGTGCTTACAGATAGATGGGTAACTATATAATATAAATAACTTGTAGCATTACATTCTCAATAAAATCACAAATACACAGACTCCCGCTATTATGTACATTTACCTACGACAGAGATGCGGGTTTCTCTCCCGACCCACTTTGCAATAAATACAAAGCACGTCCATGTCATCTCAACTTTTTAACCATACCGCTATTCCTGAATTAAGGAATTATTATGAACCTCTAAAGTTTCTCAAGTCTATCACTAAGATAATATTTGATGGCTCTGGAGTTAAGAATTAAATTAAACTTAAACTTCCCAAGAAACTTTACTGATCGGCCTAGGCTTAGACAAAAATTAAATAAAGTTACCACGAAAATTCTGCTTACCAAATTTCGAATTTTCCCACTGAAGGCAATCGATAATTTGAATCAGGAACGCGGCTTGGCAATTAATTTTTAGAGACCGAACTTATGAAATTCGGGCGTATTTATTATCAAGACCCCACGCGCCGACTTCATGACGTCATATGCGCGGCGTGGTTCTAAGCCAATGGGAGCTCTGCATTTCAACTGCAGTTAGCTCTCAGCCAATCAGAACCTTAGATCATTCTGATGCAACGTGCATGGGTTTTAGACAAAGAAACGGGATTAAGCCCTACCCTCTAGTAGCAAATGAAGCAACAATGTCGGAATTATATATATATATATATATATATATATATATATATATATATATATATATATATATATATATATATATTTATATATTATATATATATATATATATATATATATATATATATATATATATATATATATATATATAATCCCCGAAAATGCATCTAGCCGCATGCCATATCTTTAAAAAGACTAAAACTGGTGCCAATCTGATCTAGGCTCTAAAGTCCTTCGTCTAGAATAATAATGCAACAGTTCCCTACACACCAACACTAAACAAGACTACTAGTCATAGAGAAGGAACATAGATGTAGATGAGATGAAACTCCACCGTAATCTCTCTGAAAAACGTAAATAAATAGAAGGAGAAGAAACATGGGGAAGGATATTTCTGTAATCCCTCCAAAAATGCAAGGGGAAAAAGACATGGGCCATTTGAAAGACAGAATATCAGTACTTTCGTCACAATAGATAGATAGATAGATAAGTAGATAGATAGATAGATAGATAGATAGATAGATAGATAGATAGATAGATAGATAGATAGATAGATAGATAGATAGATAGATAGATAGATAGATAGATAGATAGATAGATAGATAGATAGATAGATAGATAGATAGATAGATAGATAGATACATGTGATACATTAGATAGATCTATATATTGTTATTGATCTTATCTTATTATTTTTATGTATGTTTTAACATGTAATCTAAACTTTCCTTATTCTCTTTAATATGTGTACCTACATAGTTCCATTACCGTCTATATTTTTGCTCATTTACGATCGAAACCTGCGCAAGGAATAAATTATCTTTGCATAAAGCTTTTCCCGACCAGTGCTCAGTCTGTTTTTTCAAAAATGCCGATACGTAATGATATCGATAGCTCAAATGTAATTAAAATGTAATATAATACCAAGTCCGGACAGAAGATAGACAAAAGGACAATAGGGTTGATCTATGTTGCTGTTTTAATGTATACATCAGTCAATACTCATCAGCGTGAATCAAATAGCAGGAGGATGACGTAATTCTCGGGGGTATCTGATGAGACAAAGAACAAATATGACTACCTCCCATGTCAGGTATATCGTGCGAGGTGACTAATATGAGGCTGTGTTTGGGGGCTGAACACGTCATCGTGTAAAACAAATTGTTACAGAGACCACCTCTGCAGGGATCTAAATACTTGATGTAGGCTTTGTACATTGGGGGTCAGGCACAGGGGTAGCTCAATATTCTGAAAGGAGCTAAAAGAAAAATAATGATGAATGATGATGCTTCTTCTTGGATCTATAATTCACTATGAAGGGTATGTCATTATTAATAGTAATGTGTATATGTAATTATTAACGCGTTTTATGGGACACTCCAATTTCATAATGAAGATCATCAAAGCAGCGGCATATAACGCCTGCGTCACCAGCACGCTCTACATAGCAGCGAGAGATGGCAAAATTTGCTAAGCAAGATATAAGGCTCAATGCCTCCCATCTAAGGTGTCTACGCCACATCACTGGTATTTTGTGGAAAGACAAAGTGAGAAATGTCGAGGTGTTGTCATATGCTGGCCTTGAAATCATGTATACACTGCTTAGACAGCGCAGGCTACGCTGGCTTGGCCATGTGTGCCGCAAGGAAGATGGTCGTATCCCCAAAGATATTTCCTGCGGACAACTGGCAGATGCCAAAAGAACAGTCGGACGACCACAGCTGAGATTCAAAAACGCGTGCAAGTGAGACATGAAAGCACTGGACATACATTCAGAAACATGGGATGATGAAACTGCCAGTTGCACCAAGTGGCAATGATCCCTACGGCGCCACCTCAGATTAGGCGAAAAGAAGCTCTCACAAAAAGCAGGAGAGAAAATAACACGCCGGAAGGAACAACAGGGAAAAAACAGCTGAGGGCTATCACCTCTGGGGCGCATTCCTAAAGTTAGTTATGACTGAAAGGGGGCTACAACTACTATATGTATCAAGAAAACAAAACAATTAATTTAAAAATAAAAACGTAATATAATTATAGGTCAGCAAAAGAAAGCGATAGTAGCTACGTATGTTGTCAAAGTGACGGAGGGCAAAAATCACCCTGATTCTCCTGGCAATTTCGCGGCAGGGTAAACAAGAATAGATAATGCTTCTATACCCCGACAAAGGACAAAGAAATTGCGAACGTAACTTCATTGCCTTAGTCGATGACAAACGAACAAAATCAAAAGAGAAAGAAAGTGAGACCTAAGTTAAATACGTAAAAACGAATAAAAAACGCTACGACCTGACAATTGAAATATCCGACATCGCTGGCACTGAATCCAGAGGAGACACAATGCTGGTAACCTGAGAAATCATCCTACGTGTGGATTTAGATCGAAGCTAATGAGCCGTTACTATATTGTTTTACTATACTTTAACAGCCATCTGAGGTAGAATAGAGATGGGCATAAAGGTAAACTAGTCGAGAATTCTTAATGTTTGCTGTGGCGTTTCTGGCATTAGATGCAGGAATCAGTGTAAAACACCTTCCCACGGACACAATAGGACGCCCATTAAACGGACCATTAAGCTCGTTATGCCTTGTAGCACGAACAAATATGTAATGACTTTTTAACTAAAAGTAATCTGTCAGTGTCCGTCGTAAATAGCAAGGATGGGCAATAAGTTCGCCTATCGACATATGTGGCGAATTACCAACTAACGTGTGTCAAAATGGATTATTAGACGTGGCATGATGCTGAACTACAGCTTCATTAAATAATTTTCTTCAAAGAAAAATTTTACGTTGAAAATACACATACGGATATTTCCGTTCTGTCCTGAAAACTTGGAGTGGTTCTCCTATTTCTATAGGGAGGAGCGGATTAAGCGGTCAAGCAATCTGGCAATACCCGAGGGTCCACAGCGTTAGGAGGTCCAATCGGCAGATTCAGAGCCAGTAATCTATGTCACGTGTGTAGTTAACGGTCAATTACCCCTATTTATCGTGCTTATTGTGCGCATGACCGAGGTGCAAATAGACCGTTTTTAATCTTGGCAATAGCAAATGCATCACCCATCTCAAAGTATGAACAGTCTTCTGTGTCTATGAAAAACTATTGGGCGCTAAATGATTCCATTCTTTGAGTCGCGAACCGAGTAATTCCGCTTGTCCTTTGGTAAGAGCGAGATCACGTATTTGATCTGGAGAACATTACTTTGGTAATCATTAAAAGTACTTTCGAAATTTTTATCTTAAATCAAAGCAGTTAGAAATCTTTTTTGTTTGATGTGACGAATAAATCACTAAACGCACCATACCTGTAACTTAATTAAAATCCTATTGCCCACTCGGGGTATAAATGATACGTGTATATTTGTATGTGCTCGTTATGTGCTTTTATTAATTACGTGTCTATGAATTTTAGTTTGTATACATTTATGTCTTACGTTTATGTATTTTGTATTTCAGTACATTTGTGTAAATATGTCCAAGTTACTGATGTGAAATTGTGTAAACATTACTTATTTGGTGTTTAAATATGTATGACTTACCTGACCTGTCAGTTATATTATACTTTTCTTGACAGACAGACATGCAGGCAGGTCGGCGGGCGGGCAGGGGGTTGGAGTTGGGAGTTGGGGGCGGGCGGACTGACGGACAGACAGACAAACAGACAGATAGACAGAGATAGTTAGATAAATAGATAGATAGATAGCTGGATAGAAAGATAGATAAATAGATAGCTGGATAGATAGATAGATAGATAGATAGATAGATAGATAGGTAAGTAGATAGATAGATAGATAGATAGATAGATAGATAGATAGATAGATAGATAGATAGATAGATAGATAGATAGATAGATAGATAGATAGATAGATAGATAGATTATTAAAGAAAATCGCATGCTGTATGCATATTTTTGGTATCGATTAACAACATTGACTTACCTCTCTGTACTATTTGTTTTACTAACAGTTTCACAATGTAGACTTTAACATGTACTTTAAATATTTTCCATCTATTTTCAACGATTTATTGATAAAACGTGTTTTGATGGAACTCAAGATTATGACTTTCAGCGGTTGCTCCATGAAGTCATCAGCAAACATCGCTCTAAACCAGTTTTTTTTTTTTTCAAAAAATAATGACGCTTCGAATACCTCGGCATGTTAATAACATCGGATGGAAGAGACATCTCTGAAGTGAAGAGCAGAATAGCCCTGGAAACACCCGCATTCTATAAAATGAAAAGTATTTTGTTCAACAACTAGTTGTCCATGGAAGTAAGAAAGAGAGTTCTTCAGTATTATAAAGAACCAATCCTGACATACGGAATTGAGCCGTGGACAATTAATAAACAAGTAGAAAAAGCACTAGAGGCCACAGAGATGTGGTTTTATAGAAGAATGTTTAAAATACCATGGACTGCCAAAATGAGCAATGAGGATGTCCTGAAAGATGTCAATGCGCAAAGGAAACTTATTCCTCAGATTAGAAGAAACCAACCCACTTTCTTTGGGAAGACGGAAGCTGAATATATCGTGACAACAGGAAACTTGAAGGAAAAAGAGATAGAAGCCGACACAGAGAGAAGACGGGAGATAAACATAAATAGATGGACAGACAAAAAGACAGGCAGACAAACATACATTTAGATGTACAGACACAAACAGACGTACAACAAATAGGTAGATAGAAGGGAAGAGAGATAGATACCTGACCGTGTGGCCAGAAAGGTGTAATTTTAGACTGAGTAATTAGTTGTCGATCTAGTCTACGGTGTATATTTGTGCTCATGTTGGCATTCTCACCCGGTAATGGGCGATTTAAAAGAAACACATCTCTGCCATCCGCGAAGAAGACAGACGTGTGAGAAGCAGAAGATCTACTGGGAGACACCCTCGGTTGTTAGACATCTCGGCGCTGTCTGACATCAGAAGAAAACACCTTTTTGAGCACGAAACCGTAAGAAGTGTGAGTAGGGCAACGAATATTGTGGGATGTAACAGCCCATTAGTGGGCGGACCTTGAGTTGTGTCGATTAGGAAGATACTCTTGACTAAGATGTGATCTCATGTCATCCATACTGAGCATATGACTCCTGATTTGCTCCCTTGAGGGATGGGTGGAGTTTTCCCTGACATTTCGACGTGGCTATTTTACGGTACAGGGGTGGAGATGTAGATTTAAACTGAAACAGTGAGAGGCTTCAGTCAGAGAGCTGAGAAGTAGCCAGATCGTTTTTGTGCAAAACGCGCCCTCGTAAGATAACCAACTGAGGTTTGGGCTTTTGCATAGTTGCGTCTGTGCTAAGAGAACTAACGACATAGAGGTATGCTTGCATATAAGTACTTTTTTTAAATAATACTTTAGATTTAGTAATATTAGACGTTTCAGGTTTAGAAGTTAATGCTTTGTAGCGTTTGTCTATCTATAGTTTGATAGAAGCTGACTGGCGATTTATGTGTTTTTAAGTGTAAGTTCACGTATATCTCATCGCTATTTTCAACAGTGAGACTGTGTGTTAAATGTGTAAAGTACTAAGTGAATTTATAAGAGGAATTCTAGTGTCGCATTGCGCTGTATACAAGTGTGTATTTATTACCATTATTATTATGATTTGTGTAGTGTTAAGTAATAGTTAAATTGCATTCTTGTGAGCCGTAAGTGTAATTAATTTTATATCAGTGATTTTTGTGAGAGGAAGATTAGCGTACCCTCTGACTCCGTGAGTAGCATATGCCTATTACGTGTAATATAGAGCTGGAAGAATAGAGTATATATACATTTATATCTGCTTGTTCTTTAGAGCAGCTAGGCCTCTAAGATACTGATCAAATGTGGTCATTTAGACCAGTGAGTTGTGTATAATATTTCATCATGGATAGAAGTGTGTCATTTACGTTTTCTCTCGCGTGATGGTGTAGTTAGTATTTAGTAGGAGTATTAAGGCATTATTGTTGACTGAGATAATGTTTATTGTATGATTACATATATATACAGACATGCATGAACACATACAACATACACACACACACACATGGACATATAAGTGCATGTACTTGCATATTTTCACACATATGTATGTATTATTACGTAGATGATGTTTGTCCATTAGTACGATACTAGTTTATTTTGTTTCATTTTATTTCAGAGAGTCCAGCAGTCTGTGCTGGGTTATATGGTGTTACGTAGTAAATACCTAAATAGCTTGGTTATACGGTGTTGCTTAGGAAATGCTTTAAAAGTAAACTTGTGGGCAACATTGTTTTCTGTATGATTCATATGCTACCTGATTGGGTTTCATTAATAAAAGTGGGACCCCTGTCATCAAAAGAGTTTTTCTGTGACTGCGGAACGTGTGTGAAAGTAGGCCAGAGAGAGTGACGACAACATTACACACAAATCCTTATTCTTCTTCACACATCGTCTTCGCACTGTCACAAATGGCGTCGTCGACAGGATACTGACGGACAGTGTAGTATAGAGTCATACGAGGAATGTACAGTGTTGCAAGAGAGCACTACAACCAGTGAGCACCAAGGATACCTGAGCTAAACCTTGCAAGAGTATTACAACACCCAGCACAGACGGAGCAGCACATCTGCCCAGTACATCTCCCCAGTGAAGGTTCGCACCACCATAGGCCCAGCAAAGAATCGCACCACCGCATGAAGATTCGAAACACCATAGGCCCATTGAAGAGTCGCACCAACGTAGGCCAGGTGAAGAGTTGCACCAACGCAGGCCCAGAGAAGAATCATACCACCGTACATCCATTGAATATCTTATCAAGCCAGGGACCAGCCGTTTGCAGTTATATCAATTTTCCTACAATAGTATCCTTGCTGATGATACTCCATTACAACAAACAGGAACACTATTGCTACGCCAGTGTTATGCCAAACCAGTGGCCGACCTACCACGATTGACATTCAGCCAGGGACTCAATCGTATCACCAGGCAGCACCTGAAACTGCTACAGGTCACAACAGCGAAGAGAAGACCAGACCAAGCAAAAAAAAAAAATAAGAGACACTTTCTATTATTTATTGTAATATTATAATAAGTGTTTTCTTTGCACCCGTTTTGCATTGTATTTTGCTAGGTTAGGGCTAGAGCAGTGATGTCAACTCAATGCGCAGATGCAACATGCCAGTCAAAGCCTGGGAGCACATCGACAGCTGGAGGTGGCTCCCGTGAAGAAATCCTGACACCAGGAAAGAGCCAGAGCAATGCGCCTGTGAAGGTAGTATACGTGACGGTTCCGGAGGTAAGGCGATTTGGTGAAAAGTCAGGCCCCACTTGGCAAGAGTTTGTGAAGGAGGTAAAAGCTGCATGGAAGGTAGGGCCCTTAACTGTAGAAGATAGGTTAGACATTGTGTGGAATAATGTTACACCAGTGGTCTTTAGGGAATTACGGATACGTGGCGGAGCCAAGGCCAGCCCTGAGAAGTTACTCGAAATAGTGGAAGAAGCCTACAGTGAGCGACAACTAGTCAATGAGATGATTAGGGGTTTCTATGCCATGAGACAGGGGCCTAGTGTATCAGTAAGGGAATTCTCTCACCTGTTGCATGAATTACTTCTGAGATTGAATGCAACGCGGGTGAAGAAAGGCTTTGCTCCTGCGGACCCATCCATGCTCAGGGATCATTTTGTTGCCCAGCTGTGAGATGATCTGAGTAAGTCTTTTGTGAAGAAATATGTCCTAGAAAATCCGGGTGTCTCATTTAGGGAAGTTAGGGACTATGCTGTTTTCTGGGAAGGCAAAGAGTCTTATAAGCTAGTGTAGATAGCCAGTGCAGAAGCTCACAATGAAGAGGAGGCACTCAAATCAGATGTAACTAGTCTAAAGTCCCAGCTAGCACAGCTATCACAGAGTATGGCGCCAGCACAAAAGGAGACGCGAAGAAGGAGGAAAGAGTGCCAACCGCGTGGGAACCTAGAGCAGAACCAAGTTTGGATCAACTGGAACCAAAACTAGACCTTCTTGTAGGTGAAAGTCAGGCAGTTGATAGTGAACGCAGTAATTTAGAGGTAAGTAAAAACACAGATGCACCAACAAGGCGACAAGGATTTTGTAAATGGTATAATGTCGACAAAGGATGGGGATATATTACATCGGATGATGGAGGTGTTGATATATTTGTACATCAGACTAAGATTTTCAGAAAGGGATTCCGTAGTTTGGCGAGAAATGAGCTAGTAGAATTTGACAGCAAACCCTCTGTTCAGGGCATTGAAGCGGTCTTTGTATGCGGCAATGGCGGCCAGAAATGTAAGGGTAGCAGGAGGCGACCCATGGCACAGAGGAAGCCTAGAAAAATAAGATGCTACAATTGTGGAGACTTTTCAGACCACATGGCTGCCAAGTGCCCTCAGGGCCCGCTTCCGAAGCGATGTTTTCAGTGTAAGTCCCCAGAGCATTTGATATCGGTTTGTCCCTCAAAGAGCGCCCTCTCTAAACGTACCGATACATCTAAGTTGCCTTCAGAGTGCAGGCCAAGAGATGGCCCTGACAACTGTTACCCTAAGGGCACCAAAAAAAGCGGCCAACGTTCAGAAGAGGAAACTCACCTTAAACAGATAGGGGGGAATACACGCCTACGCTCCGGAGAGGCCAGCAATCTAAATCAGGTTTTTTTTTTGGGGGGGGCCCGGGAATACGGCGGGGACGGGGGGGAGGGGGGGGGGGGGGGGGGGGGGGGGGTGGGGGGGGGGGGGGGGGGGGGGGGGGGGTGGGGGGGGGGGGTTTTGGGGGGGGGGGGGGGGGGGGGGGGGGGCGGGGGGGGGAGGGGCGACGGGGATGCACGCCAACATCGACGGAAAATAAATGTAAAACAAGTTGAAAGCAATCCCACGCCAAGGCCGACAACTGCAGGTACTAACTCGCGGAAATCTCAACCAAGAAGCGACGCTGTACGAGCGGACAATTCTCCCAAACCACGACATGCAAAAAGACATAAACTTGGAACTGACAATGGAGCAGAGTAGGTTTGTGGGGACTACAAAAAATTTAGGGGTGGAACATGTGACCGTGTGGCCAGAAAGGTGTAATTTTAGACTGAGTAATTAGTTGTCGATCTAGTCTACGGTGTATATTTGTGCTCATGTTGGCATTCTCACCCGGTAATGGGCGATTTAAACTTAACACACCTTTGCCATCCGTGAAGAAGACAGATGTGTGAGAAGCAGAAGATCTACTGGGAGACACCCTCGGTTGTTAGACATCTCGGCGCTGTCTGACATCAGAAGAAAACACCTTTTTGAGCACGAAAGCGTAAGAAGTGTGAGTAGGGCTATGAATATCGTGGGTTGTAACAGCCCATTAGTGGGCGGACCTTGAGTTGTGTCGATTAGGAAGTTACTCTTGACTAAGATGTGATCTCATGTCATCCATACTGAGCATATGACTCCCTCTTCATACTCCTTATGGACGATGTCATCAAGGCATGTAAGGAGAGAACAAGAAAGTATTCAGTGGGGTACTGGAAGATGAGACAGGTCTATATTTCGGAGCTGGCATTTGCTGATGATGTTGCCCTGATTGCTAAATCAGAGGCACATCTCCAATCCAACCTGCAAGTCTGGAAGGAAGAGCTGGAGAAGAGAGGGATGGTCATAAGCAGCTCTAAAACAAAATCCATGGTGATATCACAGAAGAACTCGAAAAGCAGCAGAGAGGCCATAAATCGGGATGGTAAGAAAACAAAGATGGCTGTATACCGCTCCACCTATGTCCCAGTCTTAACATATGGATGCGAGTCATGGGCAATGACTACAACCCATAAAAGCCAGATCCAAACCTCAGAAATGAGATATCTGAGGAAGGTGGTTGAAGTAACAAGAAGAGACATGGTACGCAACCAGACGATACGTCAAGGCCTTGAATCCTACCCCCTGCAGACCCAAGTAGAACAGTCCCAATTAAGATGGTTTGGCCATGAATGCAGAATGGGAGAAGATCGGATACCACGACAAGCATGGGAAACAAAGAGCCAAGGATCCAGACCCCGAGGACGACCCAGAGTCCGCTGGGAGGACAACATTAGACAATCTTTGAAGGATCGAGGACCAGAATGGAACCAGGCCAGGAGGAAGACAGCCGATAGGATAGTCTGGCGCTCTCTCTTCCAAACCTCTACACCTCACGGTAGAAGGGGAACGACTAAGTAAGTAAGTAAGTAGGTTTAGAAGTTAATGCTTTGTAGCGTTTGTCTATCTATAGTTTGATAGAAGCTGACTGGCGATTTATGTGTTTTTAAGTGTAAGTTCACGTATATCTCATCGCTATTTTCAACAGTGAGACTGTGTGTTAAATGTGTAAAGTACTAAGTGAATTTATAAGAGGAATTCTAGTGTCGCATTGCGCTGTATACAAGTGTGTATTTATTACCATTATTATTATGATTCGTGTAGTGTTAAGTAATAGTTAAATTGCATTCTTGTGAGCCGTAAGTGTAATTAATTTTATATCAGTGATTTTTGTGAGAGGAAGATTATCGTACCCTCTGACTCCGTGAGTAGCATATGCCTATTACGTGTAATACAGAGCTGGAAGAATAGAGTATATATATATATATTTATATCTGCTTGTTCTTTAGAGCAGATAGGCCTCTAAGATACTGATCAAATGTGGTCATTTAGACCAGTGAGTTGTGTATAATATTTCATCATGGATAGAAGTGTGTCATTTACTTTTCTCTCGCGTGATGGTGTAGTTAGTATTTAGTAGGAGTATTAAGGCATTCTTGTTGACTGAGATAATGTTTATTGTATGATTACATATATACAGAGACATGCATGAACACACACAACATACACACAGACATGGACATATAAGTGCATGTACTTGCATATTTTCACACATATGTATGTATTATTACGTAGATGATGTTTGTCCATTAGTACGATACTATTTTATTTTGTTTCATTTTATTTCAGAGAGTCCAGCAGTCTGTGCTGGGTTACATGGTGTTACGTAGTAAATACCTAAATAGCTTGGTTATACGGTGTTGCTTAGGAAATGCTTTAAAAGTAAACTTGTGGGCAACATTGTTTTCTGTATGATTCATATGCTACCTGATTGGGTTTCATTAATAAAAGTGGGACCCCTGTCATCAAGAGAGTTTTTCTGTGACTGCGGAACGTGTGTGAAAGTATGCCAGAGAGAGTGACGACAACATTACACACAAATCCGTATTCTTCTTCACACATCGTCTTCGCACTGTCACAGATAGAAATAGAGAGGTAGAGAGAAACAGAGAGGGAGAGAGAGACCATGATTGGGAAAGAGTTGGTAAACAAATACATAATTATGATAAGGATAATGAGGACGAAGAAAGTTAGGAGGAAATATGTATGAGAGACAGTCGAAGAAGAAATGAGCAATGGGCTAAAGTTGAAATAATTAAATATGTGTCATAACACGGGCAAGACACTTCGGAATTAACACGTAAAGTAGTGTCTTTATGATAAATTATGAATTGCACTACAGAAATTCTGCTATAACTTTAAAGATATTGGCCCGAACATGATAATTCTTTTGGGATTTGAATAGTAACTACAAATACATGTAATTATGGTAGTGGAAAATCATTATCTTTGCTACTTGACGAGGAATTTATGATTTTGTCCGTTAATTCGCACAACAGCAATGAAAATCCATGAAAGCTAACACGAAGTAATTAAAAACTGTGAGAAAGGAAAGGTTAGATCTGAGATTTAGTATATAAGCCCGTCTCAGACGCAGTTCATAACTACATTAACCAGACCACAACGTCTTGTATATTTGGACATGCGCCTAATATAACCGACGGACCTTGTGTCTAGGTTGAACGGAGTGCGCCTCACCAAAAAAAAAAAACGAAGCAATAAAGAAGAAAAAAGAAGTTCCTTATTTCTCGAAATCACTTCAAGGTCTGACAGAGCTGATAAGATATCTAGAGGGCTGACGCTTATAGTTAGAAGTCTGAACCCACAACATAACAAGATAATGAGAAGAAGTCACAACTGACCGTTATTGTGAGCGATTTGTAGATCAAAGCTTCTAACAGACGCAGATTTCGAAGTACTACTGTCTCTTGAAGTACCACTTCAACGAGTGGTGACAAGCATGACACAGTTTTGGAAATTGTGAACTTTTTAACAGTGGACCAATCCTGTTCCTGGCATAAGCATAGCGCCTTCAGTGTCTAAATGTGTTGACGACCGAGGGAAGTCAGCTACTACAACGTGTCAAGCAAGTTGAGTAAAACTTAATGTGAAAACAAAAACCACAACACTCAAGCCAATAACATGATGACAATGACCAAACAGTGGCACTTTACGTTTCTGTAAATTGAGTAGAATCTTGTAAGAAATTGATGTACCAAGTGTTAAATTTTTTTACTATACCATAAAGGTCATTGCTTTGTTTATAACTGCAGTTATTGAATTATTTAAATTTTCGGTTCTAATTTTGTTGTGTGGTCAGAGAAATAATAATAATTTAAAACTGGTTGGGAATAAATACGAGCTGCACTCATATAATTATATAACACACCTGGAGCATATGATAGGTCTAACGAGAAGGTGACTTACCTATCAGTTCTCTTCTACATCTATTTTCGAGAATTGTGCAGTTAACTACCTGACTTGTCCTGTGCCATCCTTACTCTGATTCTCCAGTTCTCCTCTTTGGTTCGGGGAACCTATTTCTAATTTTCTATCCAACATCAATCTCGCCACACTGGGGGCTCGTTCTGGATCATTAATCCTACGATAGTCATGTTTTAATCCTGCTTTCATTTGGGGTATTTTCATTTAACTTTTTTGTATCTGTCTATATTAATTAAATATAATTCATAATCAAATACTTTGTTATACAGTAGTTGTATGCAAAGGGATTTACATAAGTCTTGGGCCTGACCATGAAGGAGTCACAGGAGGAACTGAAACTTGGCACATTTGAAGTTCATCATATTTGCACTGAATGTGTGAAGTACGCGTTTGTTTCTTCAATGGGTTTTCACGCTACGGTGCACGGCGCAATATGCCCTATTGACCGGATCTGCTGCTCCAAAGATTTGACAAAACAATGGAAAAGAAGGAGGCCAGAGCTGTGATAAAATTTCTGATGTTTCAGGGAAAAACACCAAAAGAAATACACAGGGAGATGGAACCAGTGCTTCGTGATTCTTGTCCTTCATATACTTCGGTAAAAAACTGGTGTCAACAGTTTAAGTACAGCCGCTCAAATGTTGCTGATCTGCCAAGATCTGGTAGACCAGCCTCAGAGTGCAACGATGAAAATGCAACAAAAGTGAAGAAAATCATTGACCAGGATCGAAAAATGACAATTGTGGAGATAGCTAGTAGAGTAAAACTAAATGAAAGAACAGTTTATAGAATTTTACACAACAGACTGAACATGAGAAAAGTGTGTGCACGCTGGGTTCCGCGACTGTTGACACGTGAACAGAAGCAAACGAGGGTAAATTTCTGTCAACAGTTGCTCAAAAAGTGTCAGTCAAAAAATTTTTTGGAGACCATGGTGACAGTAGATGAGACTTGGGTACACCATTATGACCCCGAATCCAAAATTGCCAGCATGCAATGGAAAACCCCGGGCTTCCCAACATCTGTCAAGCCGAGAGCGCAGAAATCTGCAGGAAAAGTGATGCTGACTGTTTTGTGGGACGGCAAAGGTGTCCTTTTGAAAGATTATCTGCCTCGTGGCAACACAGTTAATGGACAGTACTATGCAGATCTTCTCACCAAACTAAGAAAGGTTGTGACCAGGAAACGAGGGATAACGCGCACTCAAAATCTTCCTTTGCTTCAAGACAACGCGCCCTCTCACAAAGCACGGCTTGTGCAGCTAGCAGCCAACGATTTGAATATTGAAATTCTTCCACACCCACCATATTCTCCAGATTTGGCTCCATCAGACTTTTTTCTATTCCCAAATCTTTAAAAAACAGCTAAAAGTAAATCATTTTGACAGCGATGAAGAGGTTATACTAGCATGTGATGACTGGTTTAGTTTGAAAAATAGGGTATTCTACTCCCAAGGTCTTTTCAAGGTCAAGCAGAGATGGCAGAAGTGTGTCAATTCAGACAGTGGCTATATTAAAAAGGAATAAACACTGTACAAAATTTCAGCTTTCTGTGACATGTCCTTCATGGTCAGGCCCAAGACTTATGTAGAATATATACTTACCATACTCACACAACCTATACAAAAAGGCTGAATTAGTTAAAATAAGATTAGCTATAGTGTAGACGGGAAAATAATTGGGTCTGAGCGGTGAAGCACTCATACAGTATGTCTCCACGGAAATTGTCAAGCCGAAAGAGAAGCACGAAAATAGAAGCTGAAGCTAAAAGTGAAGCTAAGAGACTAGTACTAAAAGAAGAAGTTGAAAGAGAGGCATAGAGATTAGAAGCTGAAAAATAGGCTAAGAGATTAGAACTAAAGAAAGAAGCAGAACGAACGAACGAACGAACGAACGAACTTTATTTTCAAGGGGTTAAGAATTGGGCACGCAGGCCCGTCTGACATTCTGCCCTTCCTCTCTCTCTCTCTCATCATATACTATATCCTTTCATCCTCACATTTACTATAAGCATAATTAAGGCATTTATCATTATAAAAGTAATATTACATTTGCAATAATCATCATAGTTAAAGTACGTTTTTAACATTGAAAAAGAATAATAATAATAATAATAATGAATGTAAAAATAAAATAAATAAAAATAAAAATAAACATTAATACATAGATTAGATAGATAGATAGATAGGTAGATAGATAGATAGATAGATAGATAGATAGATAGATAGATAGATAGATAGATAGATAGATAGATAGATAGATAGATAGATAGATAGATAGATAGTTTATGGTGGTATATAATAAGAACTCGTGACATTTTGGGAATCCGCTGCTGAATGACCTGGGACTTAGTGTGTTGTCAGCACATGCGGAAAATGTTCCCACAGGTGAGCAGCTTTGAGTCCCAAACAGATACTGCCACAGGGAGTGAATTGTTTACGCCTCCACTATACGAGATCCAGCTTTATGACCTATGCTCCTTAGGGAGGTAAAGGGTATTGACTGATAGATAAGAATCGTGCATATAGGCCCGTCTTACATTTTGCCCTTCCTCTTACTCATCATTTATTGCTAGTTATTCAGACATTCTCCATACCTAAGGTGTTAGTTTAATGGCGATGCAACATTATAAGTAGTATAAAAGCATACATTTACAGTATTTGATTACAATTAAGAAGTAAGATATATAAAAATGAAAAACTAGATCATTAGACCCTCCATACAGTATATTAGATAATAATTCGAAATATAATCCCTTAGGGCGGCATATAATTGGCACTCATAATGTATTTGAACAGTCTACGATTATATGAGTAGGGACTGTGCATGTTTTTAAGATCATGTGGAAGATTGTTCCAAAGATGAGCAGCTGAGTAAGTCAAGCTCTTCTTGAACAAATCTAGCCTGGGCTTGGGTACCTGTAACTGGTTTAAGCGGTTACTACGTTTTTCATTGAATTTTAAAAGAGGCCACAGATACGTTGGAGCATTCTGTGACAAGATTTTGCAGAGAGAGAGAGAGAGAGAGAGAGAGAGAAAGAGAGAGAGAGAGAGAGAGAGAGAGATGAAAAGAGACTGCAAGCTGAAAGAGAACATGAAGCTGAAACAATTGATACAAACAGTGAAGCAGAAAGTGCCAATGTGAGCATCTTACCTCACTCTGACAACACCTACACCCAGAGTTCTTCAAGTGGAGCTATGAACTTCCTCTAGGATGCATTCATAGATAATCTTGATTTTATAAAGGCTTATATGGACGGCCTTGAACGCTTTGCGTCTGTGTTTAATTTGGAGAATGAGAAATGGAGATTGAAATTGTCTCAAGGTCAGCAAGGAGTGGCATACCATGTGGTTTCTGAAGCTACCTGAAGAAGAACAGGATGACTTTGAAGCAATGAAGCAGACACTGCTTACTTGTTATGAGTTAAATGCAGAGACATGCAGAAAGAAATTAAATAATGCTGAGAAGGAGACTATAGTAATGTATAGTTAATACAAAGCGCAATTGGAAACATACCTGCTGAAGTGGTGCAGTTGAGGGAACTTCCAAAAGGATTTCGAAGGACTCAAGGAATAAATCTGGTGGAAAAGCTTAAGGATTCCATGTCCCCAGAAATGAGGAAGTTCCTGAGTGGGTCGGACCGTCTTGATACGATGGTGACACATGCCGAGCGATAGCAAGCGGCCCAAGCAGAGGCTCTAGAAAATCGCAAGAAACAGAGTTTGTCCAAAAGTCTCAAACCCCCTCAAAATTTTTAAAGCAAATGAACTGCTCAGGACCACTTATACAAATCCAAATACTGATATGAACCAATACGAGGATCCTTCGGACATTTTATAGAAAACAACCAAGAAGGGATGATAAATGATGCAAGCATCGTCGCTTAAAGAACCACAATAGCAATGAGTGTCGTAAGAAAGCCCCCTCGTCATCACGATGTACGTCTAAGACGGGGGCAACAGATAGGAAGGAACTGACACCACGTCAGAACAGCCTCCATAATCAACCCGTTTTTTTAAATAGTAACCGTTAACGAGAAACAGGTTACATGTCTCTTTGACAGTGGTGTGGTCTATGATGCGGTCGTTTGTGCATCACTTGTTTGCCCAGAACAGATCGTCACTGAAAAAATGGATATTCAGGGGCCACCCAAGAGAGCAGTACCCATGACGTGATCTATAGCGAAGATCAGAGTGAATTCAATCTGGATATGTGGAAGGGGGGAAAAGCAGAAATATTTGAATATCCTATCTACTACCTAATACTGGGATGTAGATATGTGTTCCTAAAAGAACCGTTGAAACCTGTGATCATGGCTGCTGTCCAAGCCAGATCAGGCTCCAAGGAATTAGACGAGTACACTCTGATAAATATTCATCCAGCAGAGATGAAGAAGGCTCAAGCTGGGAACTGCTCATTAAAACCGCTTTGGCAAGCTGCCGAAAGCTTATAATCCCACGGAGAAGGGAGTTTACTGTATGGAAAATGGACTTCTGTACAGGAAGGTTGGCAGAGAACCGAAAGGACAGGGACAGCGTGTTGTGCCGTCCACATAAAGGGACAAAGTCCTAGAATGGGGGCATACTATTTCTTTGATTGGCCATCTTGGGAGTAACGTCACAAGTCAAAGGATAGTCTCTCATTACTTTTGGTCAGGGATTACCTATGAGATTAACCATTAAGTACATTTCTGCCCAGAAAGCCAGAATGTAGACTACGGGAATCGACGTAAGCAATATCACGAAAGATCTACACGTAAGCCAGCGCCCATTGTAACTCTCGTTATTGCAGCGAGAGGGGACAACAGACATCTCATACTGGTTGGATATCATTCGCAACCACATGAGATGGCTAATAAAAAGCAAACACTTAACCCCAGCCCAACAGTCGCCAAAAAGTCACGGAGGACATCCGCAGAGACATGTATTGGTAAACCGGACTGTACCAAACACATCTGAACACACCCCCCCCCCCCCTCCTCTCACTTCATTGTACATGAAAACTCATGAAAATCCCTATGAGATATCAGCAGTAAGGATAATGAAAGGAAATTGGAGAAGGCAATCCCCAGAAGTGCCGGGCCCGAAAACAGACAGACGTACACATCACTTGAAGGGCAGGCTTCTGTCCTAACACGGGCAAGACAATCTAGAATTGACACCTAAATTAGTGTACGTATGATACATTTTGAATAGCACAACAGAAATGCTGCTTTAACTGTATAGTTAATGCCCCGAACAGGACAATTATTTTCGAATTTGAACAGCAACTACAAATACATGTAATTATGGTAGTCCGATGGGTAGGAAACACTGCAGAAGCCTGTTGATGGACGTTGCGCTAAACTTGTCGCAACTTATTCTGAATATATATTCTGACCATGCATTCTGACTAGTTAATTTTTTAATGCATGGGAAGTAACTCATGGAATTGTAGTCACTTCTTATTTCTACTAGTTGTCTAATCGTGTGACAATAGTCTGATAGTATAGTTGCCGATAGTTTGTGTGAACGATTTTGAGTCATGTCCATATACGGAGCGCTCAGATCGCCAGTTCTTAGAAAACAGTTGGCAATCGCAATGTTTCAAGATTCATTTCCTTTTAAGGTTCGACATCTTTAGTCGAACATTGTAGAACATTCTTCGCTTCGTAAGTTAGCTGAGTTGTATTCGATTCGCGTGTTCTGCGCATGTCTTTGTTTGTGGCAGTGTTTGAATGATTTCCGCCCAGGTCAGTCTGAGCAGAAATGCTGGTAAGGCGAGACGTAGCGGTGTGCTAGCGTCTTCGCTTATATTATTCCATCAAGGAGTCCTCATCATTGTTGTTCCTTTTTTGAGATGATATATCTCTATGTTATTCCAACTGCCTGGAGGCCTATGTGATTTATGTGATTTAATTCCTGATGAACAGGTAACTGAATATTTTTGCTGAGTAACTTTATCGCCATCTTGTGATGTTGACTTTTGCCTAGCCTGCCTCATTATAGAGTCTATGATATGACAAGTTTGCTCAGCTCACGATCCACTTATATTGTCACGCATCGATTGATGCCTGTCCTAAGGACCATTTGCTTCCTGAACTTTATTGATGGATCTAGGTTTGATACCTTTGCTGTTTAAGGAACATAGAGGACGATAATGTGACGCTCAAAAGACATGCCTGTCTTGTTGAAGTCGGATATAGGAGACTAGATTTAATCTCCCATTTGATATCTACTAGCTCTTATGGAAAGGGGAAGTTTACTACCTGACTACGTGTACAGCTGATTACGATATCCTAAAAAGCATATGATTTACATTATTTTGATGCTGTCTGCTGTTCCTGTTGAATTGACTACGTCGATGATACAATGACTGTTGTACTATACCTGTGATGTTTCTGCATAACGATGTCCATGCATCTTGTCATTGTGGCGTACACAATATATATTGCCAAAAAACATCACTGCTGTTAAAAGCTTTATTGACTTTCTACGTTGTATGGTCTGATGTGACGTCCATGTATGATACTGTAGCTATCTGACTCTATCCTTACGTCACACACTTAAACCAGACTAAAGACACCATGTTACTCTGCCTCATCATCCCTGGTGTCTGAGGGTGATACACCACTCTGCAAGTGCCAGTATTATCATACCTTTGGAAAGCAGATGAAATATAACACCCTCAACATTGTGTGGCAAATGTGACATCATCCACGGAACATTTATACGCAACACAGATTTTGCTACGCAACATTTGGTGGCCAATGTGGGGAGAACCCACGACATTCACGTTATCAGACACATTTGGTGGCCATAAGCTGGTTTGGTCTGGTACCAGCATACACGGGGTCCCTTACCCACTTCATTCTTCATGATATCAACATTTCAACATTTTTCAAGACATGAACATAAAGAATTCAGAGACTACTCGGCGTTGCCCGATAAATGTCAAAATTGCAGTTTTGCCATAAAGCAAGAAATTTGACATTACCCGGCGTTGTATATATTGCCGGATGACACAAGTTGCTGCTATCAAGGTTCCAGGTTGCTGCAGTTGTTGAGAAGGCCAAGTTCTGGTTGCTACGAGTTCTTGAGAAGGCCAAGTACCGATTCAAGCAATTTACTGTTGGATAAGAAGGTCAAGTGCCGTTACTACACTACATGTACACTGCCTGTACTGTTTAGAAGCTCAAGTCTCAACCATCGTCTTAGCTGTTTGATGCAAGTTCAGATGTGTGATCAACGTTGGATCTTCGATCTTAGAATGCTGATTACCACCTGTTTTTTGCTGTACTGACGATTGGAGTTCTATAAGTTAAGTGGCCTATTTGTTTGTGAACTGTGCCCTTATACTTCTACTGAGTCTTCTGTATTTCTCATTCTTTTGTTTACATGTTATATGTTTATATGTTATTTGTATATTTATATTTATATGTTTATGTGTCTGCGGGTTTTCGGTTGGGCGGTGTCTCCCTTAGATCATACCACGTCATAGAGGTCGTCTATCGTGAGCGTTTTCTGTAGGGTGTGCAAATTTCCGATACTGGAATTTGCAAAGCGACTTCTGTTGCTATTTTTTTTTGTTAGTTGTGATGACATGTGTTAGTATTGTTTTCGTTATTTTTCTGCATTCTTTAGTTCTGTTTTGATTTGTTTGTATTTGCTAGCCTACTCTTATCTATTGTTTAGTTTCATATACCATTTTTGTTTATACACTGTGGTGTCTTGTATTTGTATTATCTTCTCGTAGATATCATCACATTTTTTGTGATATTTCTTTAATTTTCGTTTTATTTTTTGTTGATTTCTACGAATGTTTTCGTATTGTTGCTAAATCTTTGTTATTGTTTACATTGTATTGTTTACATTGTATTGTTTACAGTGTAATGTTTACATTGTTATTGTTTACATTGTGATTGTGTTTACATAGTCATTGGTTACACTTATAGTAGTTAATTCACATTTAATGGTGGGTTATGCTTATGCATTACTAATACACTGATCATTAATAAATGATGAATAGTATTGTGCACTATTGAATGGGAAGTGCACCTATGATCAAGAGTTGATTGATGATATTTCAAAAAGGTCTATACACAAGTTCTTTGATATAAGACTTGTTTCCCACAGAGATTGGGATGATAATATAGTGTTGTGAGTAAACAAGTGCTTCATTTAAGACTTGTTATAATTAAATTTGAAATAAGATAATTAATTGTTTCAGGTTGTGGACTCATATTATTACTCATCATGTCTACATTTGAGCACTTTATTGAGCAGGGTAAATTGCTTGGGAAGACTGGTGATAAGTTAGAAGAATTTGCAACTACTCAATATGATAAAGCAATGGAAGCTGAACAAAAGAAACTGCAGATGCAGGTGGATGAAAAAAGATTCCAAATGGAAATGGAAAAACATAAAAGAGAAGCAGAAGCAAAAGCTGAAGAGAAGATACTACAGATTGAGTCTGAAAATAAAAAACTTGAGGCTGAAAATAAAAGACTTGAAAAAGAGGCTGAAAATAAAAGTCTTGAAATAGAGGCTGAAAATAAAAGACTTGAAATAGAGGCTGAAAATAAAAGATTAGAAAAACAAGCTGAAGCTGAAGAAAGGAAGTTACAAAGAGAGTCTGATGAGAGAAAAGCAAAAATGGAGCATGAAGAAAAACTCTTAACTTTGGAAGTTGAGAAATTAAAGGTGATGAACATGGGTAATGCTAATGATGCAAATAAGGTCTCAGATAAGACTAATGCAAGCACTTTCAAGCTTAATCTACCACCATTCAATGCTTCCATCGACGATATTACATTCTATCTGGACAGATTTGAAACTTCATGTAAAGTACATAACATAGATAAATCACTACAGGTTTATCATTTGTCCAAAATACTTAGAGGTGATGCTTTGAGTATGTTAAGCATGGTAGATGAGCCTGACAAGAACAACTATGAGGTTGTCAGGGCTATATTGTTAAAGAAATACCAACTTGACGAAGACGGCTATCGTCTTCAATTTAAAAATATGTTGCCAGAAACAGGTGTGCAATTCTCTGAATTCATTTCAAAGATACGTCTTACTTTTTTACGTTGGGTGGAGCTGTCTAAGACAGAAAAAACTTATGAAGGACTTATGGACTTAATACTTAGAGACAAAGTCATGTCTTCTGTCAATGAGTCTTTCCTTGCTTTCCTTCATGAACGTAAACCTAAAACAATAAAAGAAATGGAAGATTTCTGTAGCCAGTATATAACTGCGCATCCTCACGTATCCATTGTTAACTCTAAAGTAAAAGAAGGTCTGCCAGTTGCTTCGGCAGCACCTTATGGTCAAAACTCTAGTCATAGATTCCAACAAAATTTTGATAGGAAAAGTAACCGTAGTTACGGTCAAAATTATGAAAATCAATTTCAGGGTGATTCTTCTTCGAAGAATTGGAGACGAGCTGACAGTCCTCGTTACTTCCAACCTAATAATTTTAGGCATTTCAGAAGAGGATATGGTAACAGAGGTTTTTCCTCGCGTAGACCTCAAAACCAAACAAATAGATGTTCCCATCAATGTGGACATGATAATAATCATGGAAACTGTAGTTCGAAACAGGATAACAGTTATAATAGAGACAATAATAACTACAGAGATAATAACAACAGTGATAACTTCAGAGGTAATAGTAGTCGCGGTAGATCTCAATACAAAAAAAAAGAGATATCAGCAGGCTAACTCGGTTCAACAAGAATCTCAGGGAGCCTGTAATCAGGTTTCTGATAATAAAAACTCTGACGCTGTCACTTGTTCTTCTTTTGACTTTGGGAGAGCAAACAAGTGCCCCCAATGCAGTACTTTGTTCGAACCAACTACAATATCGACTTTGAGTTGTGGTCACCCTCTCCCCGCTCTTCCTGCTTCGGTTGCACATGACGGGAGAGGTTCTCTAATCCTACATAAGGGTTTTGTTAATAATACTCCGGTCTCACTACTTTTCGATTCCGGATGCACCACTATTGGTGTTAGACAATCGCTTGTAGAACCATCCTGTGCGACAGGAAGGGTTATCAAATGTGTCACATTTGGCGGCACTCTAGAGAAATATCCTACTGCTGTAATTCACATTGCCACTCCTTTCTTTACGGGAGATGTGCATGCCTGTCTCTTACCTAATCCTATTGCGGACCTTATTATTGGTCGTATCCACGGAGTTAGGGAATGTACCCCACAGCAGATTGCTGCTTGGGAAGATGATAATATGCAAGCTACCAATGCAGTGGTTACAAGAGCACAAGCTCTATAAACACCACAAACTTCGTTGAATAATGATAATGAAGTTCATAGCCAAGATAGTACCTTGGTTATTTCTCGTGACTCGTTCATAAAATTACAAGAAGAAGATCCGACGCTAAAAAAATTCTTCATTCTTGCGAAGAAAGGTGATCCAAATAAGGATACACAAAGAAAATCTTGGATAGAAATGAAAAACGGCGTACTTGTACGTATGGTACAAGACTCGGCTACGTCAGCACATTCGCAAATTCTTGTTCCCAAGAGTATGAGAGTGCAAATATTGCAACATGCTCATGACTCGCAATGTGCTGGACACATGGGTTTTTCCCGTACAAAGTCGAGAGTCCTTGCGGCTTTCTTTTGGCCCTTTGTTAATAAGGACATTCGTATATACTGCCGATCATGTCAGGTATGTCATGAGGTCAAATCTAGAGGACCACGACATGCTGCGCCTATCCAGGCTGCTGACATCCCTATTCGGCCATTTCAGAAAATGGCCATAGATATTATTGGCCCTTTTAAGATAAAGTCGGCCAGAGGACATCAGTTTATCCTTACATGTGTCGATATGTGCACACGTTGGCCAGAGGCTATCCCTCTAAAGAGCATATCTACTACAGATATCGCAGATGCTCTTTGGCTGATATTTTCTCGCTTGGGGTTCCCCAGAGAAATACTGTCTGACCATGGCACTCAACTCATATCTGATACTATGTCTCAAGTAATGTCTACCTTACACATTAAAAGATCTCTCAGTAGCATCTATCATCCTATGTCTAATGGGTTAGTTGAGCGTCTGAATAGAACGCTCAAGACTTTACTTGGTAAGATAACTGAAGATCATCCTCAAGATTGGGACAGGGTTTTACCCGCGGCTCTCTTTGCCTATAGAGAGGTCCCAAACGAACACACAGGATTTTCTCCCTTTGAACTTGTCTTTGGCGCGCGTCCGCGCGGCCCTATGTCTTTATTACACGATCTCATCACTGCCGATGATATTAGTGATGACACTCAATCTTCGTATGAGTATGTCATTGCTCTTAGGCAAAAGATCATTGATGCATGCAAACTAGCGACTGCTTCATCAGAAATTGCTAAAGAAAAAGCAAGGCAGTTTGCTAACAAGAACAGATGTCTACGACAACTTTGTCCAGGTGACAAAGCATTCGTCCTACTCCCCAGTAGGGAAAATAGACTTCTGATTGCATGGAAAGGTCCATATGCAATAGTCTCACGAATTTCCGATGTTGACTATGTGGTCGATATAGATGGAAAGCATAAAACTTTCCATATCAACATGCTGACGTAATTTCATGAGCGTCCAGACTATTTGCTGCCTATTTTCCAGGCAACGGACGATTCTTCTGTACCTCATGGTCATTACTCATCCCTGTCTGTCATACAGGATGAGGAATCTGTTTTTTTCTGATGTTAATCTTCCTCTTCCAGTGGTTCCACTACATTCTATGGAATCTTGGAAAGATGTCTCCATTTCTCCTAATCTTTCTGTTGATGAACATCGTCAAGTCTCGTCGATGTTACAGACATTTAAGGATGTTCTAACCGACATCCCTGGTCACACGCATGTCATAGAACATGACATAATTCTTACCGACAGTAATCCTGTTAGGGTTAGACCGTATCCTATCCCTATACACTTTCAGTCACAAGTGGAAAAGGAATTGGATGAAATGATCCAATTAAACATAATTGAACCATCGTCTTCTCCATATTCATCTTCCATGGTTATTGTTCGGAAGAAAGATAAGAACATACGAATTTGCGTTGATTATCGCAAATTAAATCAAGTCACAAAGTTCGATTCTGAACCTATGCCTTTACTAGAAGATCTACTTATTAGACTTTCTAATTCTTTATTCTTCACTAAACTTGACTTGTCAAAAGGTAATTGGCAAGTGCCGTTAGCAGATCATGCCAAACCTCTGACTGCTTTCTCTACACCTAGGGGTTTATTTCAATAGAATGTAATGCCCTTCGGTCTTATGAACGCCTCTGCTACTTTCGTTCGCATGATGCGTCGAATTCTTTCTCATCGTTCAGATGTCATCGCATACTTAGATGATATCTGTCTCTTCAGTGATTCTTGGGAAGATCACTATCTGGGTTTATATGACCTACTGTCTACTCTACGTGAGTATAATCTGACAGCAAAACCTTCTAAAGCTTATATTGGTTTTGGTGAAATTTCTTTCTTGGGTCATCGTGTTGGTCATGGTCTCTTGAAGACAGAAGACCACAATACTTCGAAAATATTGAACATCTCTGTACCTAAGACGAAGAAACAAGTCCGTAGTCTCTTGGGGTTAATTCAATTCTATGGGAGATTTATTCCGAATCTATCTTCGATAATGGCACCTCTTTCAACGTTGTTGAAGAAAGGGTCGCCTAATCAGATTCGTTGGTCTCAGGAATGTCAATCTTCCTTAGACCAGATTAAAAGTATATTTTCTTCTCCTCCCATCCTAAGATTACCTACTCTTGATAGAACTTTTGTTCTTCGAAGTGATGCTTCATCCACTGGGATCGGAGCAGCACTTATGCAGGAATATTCACAAATTCTGCATCCTGTCATGTACATTTCTAGAAAACTAAATGCGGCAGAGAGGAACTACTCGGTTTTAGACCGTGAATTGTTGGCTATGGTTTGGTCTATTCTCAAACTACAAAGATTCCTCCTGGGCGCACATTTCATTCTAGAGACTGATCAGAAAGCTCTTACAGCTATTCCGACTAAGAATTTGAAGAGTTCGAGATCCACTCGATATGCTATAGCTCTTCAACCTTTTCACTTCACGGTACGAGCTATCCGTGGGTCGGATAATGTGATGGCTGACATTCTGTCTAGATGCCCACATGATTCCAACTAATACTTCTGTCCTATTTCTAGATATACGACAGAGCCATAACACACCTATATTACTACAATACATTAGCACATCTGTCCTCACTTTAGGTGAACACATACTATTGTGCTTTGTTATCATCTTCTTCTGTTCCCATCTTTAATATAAGAAGAAGACTGAGTAGTTAATATAAGGGCCGAAAGTTTACTCGGTCACAATTGTTAATAATAATGTATTGTATAGTATGAAACTTAATGGCTATTGAATAGAATTATATTGGTTGTTTTTTCTCAGCATGTTATTGTTGATCGGAGAAGCTACCTTTCTGTTGTCAAACATGGCGAGTTCCACATTGTACACTTTCCTTGGAACGACAGGAGATGTGTCTTGGATCGTCATTTATGTTTAATTTCATTATGTAATGGTATTATTAAACATTTAGATAATGTAATATTTAACACTCAATATCAGATGTGTACAGCCATTCTAAGCGGTATTAGAGTATGACACTGCTATTTGATTATAATGATATAAACTTGCATATTTATATTGTATTTTCATGTAAGCGTAGTGTGTGTTGGTGGCACCTCCCCGATATATATTTTTTGAATAAGATTTTTTATCTGTTGAGAAATATTCTCACCAGACACTTTATGTGTCAATTTAGCCTCATATTAGGCAGTGCAATTAGTTATCCCCGCATAATTCGTGCGTTGTTAAACCGCTTTTGGTTTTACTCTTGGATATTTAAAAAAAAAAAAAAAAATGTTGCAAATTTTTTTTTAATCGGGAGGTGGCGGTAATGTTGCGCTAAACTTGTCGCAACTTATTCTGAATATATATTCTGACCATGCATTCTGACTATAGTTAATTTTTTAATGCATGGGAAGTAACTCATGGAATTGTAGTCACTTCTTATTTCTACTAGTTGTCTAATCGTGTGACAATAGTCTGATAGTATAGTTGCCGATAGTTTGTGTGAACGATTTTGAGTCATGTCCATATACGGAGCGCTCAGATCGCCAGTTCTTAGAAAACAGTTGGCAATCGCAATGTTTCAAGATTCATTTCCTTTTAAGGTTCGACATCTTTAGTCGAACATCGTAGAACATTCTTCGCTTCGTAAGTTAGCTGAGTTGTATTCGATTCGCGTGTTCTGCGCATGTCTTTGTTTGTGGCAGTGTTTGAATGATTTCCGCCCAGGTCAGTCTGAGCAGAAATGCTGGTAAGGCGAGACGTAGCGGTGTGCTAGCGTCTTCGCTTATATTATTCAGGAAGGAGTCCTCATCATTGTTGTTCCTTTTTTGAGATGATATATCTCTATGTTATTCCAACTGCCTGGAGGCCTATGTGATTTATGTGATTTAATTCCTGATGAACAGGTAACTGAATATTTTTGCTGGGTAACTTTATCGCCATCTTGTGATGTTGACTTTTGCCTAGCCTGCCTCATTATAGAGTCTATGATATGACAAGTTTGCTCAGCTCACGATCCACTTATATTGTCACGCATCGATTGATGCCTGTCCTAAGGACCATTTGCTTCCTGAACTTTATTGATGGATCTAGGTTTGATACCTTTGCTGTTTAAGGAACATAGAGGACGATAATGGGACGCTCAAAAGACATGCCTATCTTGTTGAGGTCGGATATAGGAGACTAGATTTAATCTCCCATTTGATATCTACTAGCTCTTATGGAAAGGGGAAGTTTACTACCTGACTACGTGTACAGCTGATTACGATATCCTAAAAAGCATATGATTTACATTATTTTGATGCTGTCTGCTGTTCCTGTTGAATTGACTACGTCGATGATACAATGACTGTTGTACTATACATGTGATGTTTCTGCATAACGATGTCCATGCATCTTGTCATTGTGGCGTACACAATATATATTGCCAAAAAACATCACTGCTGTTAAAAGCTTTATTGACTTTCTACGTTGTATGGTCTGATGTGACGTCCATGTATGATACTGTAGCTATCTGACTCTATCCTTACGTCACACACTTAAACCAGACTAAAGACACCATGTTACTCTGCCTCATCATCCCTGGTGTCTGAGGGTGATACACCACTCTACAAGTGCCAGTATTATCATACCTTTGGAAAGCAGATGAAATATACCACCCTCAACATTGTGTGGCAAATGTGACATCATCCACGGAACATTTATACGCAACACACATTTTGCTACGCAACAATGGACCTTGTAAGGCAGTCTCTGTCCAACGCAGGGATGACAAGAACCAGGCAGATGCCAATAGAACGAGAGATGAGAAGAAGACGCTGCCGATGGGTAGGACACAGTGCGGAAGCCTGTTGATGGACCTTGTAAGGCAGTCTCTGTTCTGGAATGCCCCAGTATAAAAGATAGAAATCTGGGGGAGAAAAATACACGGGGAAGAGAACTTGAGACAGAAATGACAGGCATAAAGAAGACACGAAAAGACCTTGAGCGGCTGGCAAAGGTCACCCGGACTTGCTATGAATTTAGAGGCGACTTATGCTGCTTGGAGCGCTGAAAGTAATGGGTGTATAAATGAATAAAATCAGGCACTGTCAAAGTTGGTAGAATTGAACGTTTCAGTGAAGGTAACAGCGTCGGAATATTGCAAACAAAATGGAACTCGAGATGACTTCAGTTTTAACTCCTATAGAGATTGAGATGTAATTTAGATGCATCTTATTCTTCACTGGTAAACATCATCTGAGACAGCTATGACGCTGTTTCAACAGCTGACGCAGAAATCTTTACAAATAAACATTCTGTTTTTTAATTCTAAAATCTTCGTCATCAAATTCGTGTTGAATTTAAATTGCTGCTCAAGATGAACCCATGATACGCCAACAAAGACAAGACGCCTCTGTTAAAATAGAGAGAGAGAGAAAGAGCTTAGCACAAACTTAAATGAGAAGGGAAAGTAGTGACCTAATTTCAAGGAGAAAAGAATGAATTAATTTCCTCCGTGGTAAATGAAAAAATCGTTTTTCACGACATTTCTTGCGATTAAATATTCATTGTTTTGGAGGTTATCTTTATTGTTTGAAGTGATGTGCCAACGTTCAAAAGTATTTTCTTGTTTGAACCCTCTTTTGGTTTGCAAAACTTAACTTTGGAAGTTTTTTTTTTCTTTGTAAACATTTGTGGCAGTGATAGTTCTGATGTTTGAAAAAATGACGTTGGTTGCAGTAGTACCAGCAGTTGTACGTAATTAACATCATTTAAGTAATTTACACTCACCTTTTTAAACACAGTATATATATACACACACACATAATAAATCAATGTATACACATACTCAGGACAAAATTCATACTCAGGTAATTAACAAAAACACACAAAGAGCACAGACTAATGAACACGTATCATGTACACCCCGGGTGAGTAAGTACTAGCAGAAATAATAATAGCAATAGTTCTTATAACAGTAGTAGATATTGTTGTGGTAGTGTTAGTGATAACAGCAACAGCTGTAGTATTACTAGTAGTAGGGGTATTTTAATCGTCTGCATAAGGCTGGCAATCTCACAGTGTAAACAAAATTGCAACATAAACTACAGCTCCCTAAAGGAAAAAAGGGGAATGATGAAGTTGAAGATAATTAGTGATAGTTGTTGTAGTAGTACTGACAGTAGTCATGGTAGAGACGGTAGCTGTAGTGGTAGTAGTGACTATAGCAGTGATAATTGCAGTATTAATTCAATACCATAATTCCCGCCGTAAGTACTTCGGTCGGTCGGTCGGTCAGTCACATTTTGCACACTGTCATTTGCGCATGTTTTTTTTTATTTTCGAGAGAGTACATTAACTTTCAACCACAGCAACTGTGGTTGAAAGTTAGACAATAATTGTATTGTTTCCCCTTTTATTTACTCTCTCTAAAATAGAAAAAGTGCGCAAATGAAGGTGTGCATGAACAGTTTGATTATGAAAAGAAGCCAACAACACGATTGATAAACAGTACATTGAACTGGAGTTTCGTCAAACTTCAAACGTTGTTCTCAAAGGCAGTAAGTCGACTATGGCTTCTCAGAGGCAGTAAGTCGACCAGGGCAAGATTTTAAAAGATGCACTAACAATTACGAGACATGTTGTCATGAAAGAAATGTTAGTTATTTAGTCAATTTACATTATCACTGCTCCACGTGTCATTTAGGTAAGGTTACCCCATGTCTTCATATTTAATACATTCATATAATTTTCACTACAAATATAAATAACTAATAAAATCTAATGACGGTCGCCTGCAATGAAGTGACCACAGTAGTGATAGTACCGTCTGTAATACTGTCGTGGAATATTCTAATCCACATATATAAATTATTAGGTAAATATGAAGCCTAACAAATAAAATTAATAAAGAAAAGAGCAATGGAAAAATAACAGTGCTGTCACAAAGAATGTACTCGAAATCCCCCTTGTTTTCTGCTTCGTCTGCAAATTGTAACGCTTTCACGTTGATAGTAAAAGCTTACTGTATTATACCCGCTTTCTTCAATGAAACGCGTGCTGTATTTCTTGGAAAAACATTGAGAGGCAGACTGCGTAATGACCTAAATTAATCCTAACATTAATTATACTGCGTTACCAAAACGAACGAACAGATGGACTCAAATAGAAAGAGAGAGGGGCGAATAAAGCCGAACGCATGCAAAATTAAACACGCGTCTCGCTATTAATGCCACCCCCAACACGCGTCGCGCGATACACAATTACTACTATCACGCGTGTTAGGCTACATGCACTAACTTTTTCGGACGGACAGTGATAAATTCACTACCCTTCCCAGAGTTAGGTTTTAAAATCACAAAAAACGCTTATTAGGAAAGATAACATTATATGGGTTTACGTTTGAAAACATTACAGTACCCAGACAGCACATCTTCGAAACAGGAGGTAGAAGGAATTGCATATTTTGAACGCAGCCACGTAGCTCTTTTAAATTTGGATATTTGGGTTCCTTAGGGCTTGCTGACAAAGAATATGTAAAACGTTACGCAAATAGTCCAGGAATTAATAAATTATAACCAAAATAAAATAGTGGGGATGCCTGACAACATGGAATCATTTCTGCTCATAAAATTTTTTTTATAACGTGTTTGAAAAAACCTTACGTTACAGAAATAGCCTACCATGTAAACTCCAAATTGATTGGAGCGCAACAAATGAAAGACTAACCACGATTGGTCGGGCTATAAATACTATCTTGGTTGTTAGGGAGACGTAGGAAGGTAACATTTTTTCAAACACTTGTCGAAACGTGGCTCGATTGGCCAGACTCGCTGATATAATCACTTAGGAGCGTTAGTTCGAAACCACTTGTTTAAATAAGCTTGATAAAGCAACAGTGCGTTGAAGCCAGCTCATATTTTTGCTAAATAAAAGCCTGGAACATAAGCAGATGGGAATTTGTGCCAGTAAATGTGCCAGAATTCATTGCTAATCAACGTATCTGTGTTTATTCTATGAATTGTGGTAAGCTTGAACCATTCAGTATCTTTTAATGAAAATGGAATGTGAATTGTTAATTTATGCCTGTATATATATATGTGTAGTTCAGTGGCAAACAGGAGATAAAGCCTATAATGCTCCAGCCTGAACAGAGGGTGTCGGAGGAAAGTAAAACGGCATGGAATGGCCAAACAGTACACTGACACCTGGATGATTGACTAGAAAGAAATAATGCTGGAAGTGCAGAGGCGTGGTAACCATTAAGGAGGTAAATACTGGTATACAGTATTTCAGATGAAGCTGACAGTTGGCCTAACGCTCTGAACTCAATGTTTGTGATGTATTGTGATCAGTGTAAAAAGAGAGTATAAGTTAGTTATGAAGTAGAAGGTACATCCTTCTTGTTTACAGGGACCGTGGTCTTGATGGTACTGAGCAGCACCTGGTCAGAGCTTTGCTGAATCCAGAGTCGGACAGCATACTCCTTGGTCCATTTAGCTATCAGTGAGGTGTCTCCAGAGCCGAGGGGAGAGTCGAGCAGAGGAGTCTGTTCCTGCCGCCATCACGCCAGATAAGCTGATGTGGCCAGCTGAGCTCAAAATTATGTACCCCCAGCTTAAAATGACCTTGTAAAAATAAAATTAAGAGGGGAATTAAATTGTGTTAATATCAGGAACTGAGAACATCTCCAATAATAGTTCCCATAAAGACAAACTATTGAAGTCATGATGACAAATACCAACAGAGCTTGAACAAAACAAAACCAGTATTACCTCATATTACTACTACACAACTGACACACATAGGATATTTTTAATAACATATGTCACTACAATATTCATATTGATAAAGTCTGTACATATACTTGTAATTAAAATTGATTGTGATTCCTGGTTCCTTTGTATTTGAATCAGGACACATATACCTTTATGACAACAATGAATACATATTGTTATTTGAAAAGTTATCAGTGACTCCTTAAGATATTCTCATAGAGGGTTATATGTATGTGAGTGTCACAGTGTTGTCAAGAGTAGTGGATTAAATTAAATTGTTTATCTGTCTGTTGTTGTGACTTACACTTCATCATACACATACCCTAGACACATAACGTAGTCATCACACTATTCCAGAATAATTCTGACTGAGATATATAGATATGTGGTAGCAAGTAAGGTTATCTATAATACACTACTCTTAATAGATATAGATACCTTCACAGCTGATCTCAGTCAGTACACTAAGTCCCCTATAAATATTTATAACATCCCACTTCACCACAAATACATGTAACAGAAACAACACACTATAATTAATAACCTGTCAATGTTGACGGGTTATTGCTAGTAGTAGCAATATTTACAGAAGTAGCTGTAGTAATAGCTGTGGTTATATTAGTTGTAGCAGTAGTAGTTGTTGTATTAGTAGTACATGAATAGCAGTAGTAAATAAAAGACATCGAGGGAGTACTAACATGGATACTAAGTGTAGTAATATTTATGAAACCTTGGGCTGCAGAGAATAAATTCAAATAGCAATATTTATTGTAGTGTAGAAAGTCGCAGTAGCGGTATTGCTCTGACAGGATCTGTAGGAGTAGTAAAGGCTCCAGTGGTCCGAATAGTGGTAACTAACTAAATGTAATTTCTGTAGAGATAACAGCTATATAATTTTATTTGACAAATACTTTAAATATCACATAACCTCCCCCACCAAATCACACATGTTTTAAGTTTTATCAAAACCCAAGCATACAAAGAACCAACCATTATACCACTGAGAGATCAGTGAATTTTAATAATATAATACAAACAACAGGATATGCGTGATATACCTCTAACAAAAGTAAGAAAAACAACAAATTCTAACACAAATTATCACCACCAACGGCAATCAATTGCAAATGACAATATATATTTAAATATAACACAAAATGGAAGATAAAATAACACGAAATGCTCTAATTATAACCGACAATTAGGTTGAACAGGGTAGACCAAGATGGGCGAAATGGGGGGGGGGGGGGGGGGGGGGGGGGGGGGGGGGGGGGGGGGGGGGGGGGGGGCGGGGGGGGGGGGGGGGGGGGGGGGGGGGGGGGGGGAGGTGTGTGATCATCTGATGCTGGCCCGCACCCTCTCCCATTTCCCATTTAAAACTAACTAAGTGAGAGATCAATTTCCCACTGTCAGCAGTTTTCGACATTGACACTTTCCTTATTATGCGCAGTGAAAGGTTAAACTTCTCTTCCCGAATTCGTGTCTTTCAGAACATACTGCCATGGACAAAGAAATCGCATAAAAGCTATCTCCGATTTTTATGTCGCCGTTTTAGGAGGCCGTCAATTTCCCGACAAATTCAACGCTTTGACAATTTCTATCGTTGTATTCGATACTTAAAGTGAAGATACACAAATAAATAATGAACGATCACTCAAAATAATTGCTAAGTTTATCAATTCTCCCTTTACTTTAATCTGCAGAACAAAGAACTAACAATTTTTAGTATTATAAAAATTTCTAGCCGGCTGTCACAATTTTCTCCTTTATTACGTTGTATCAAGGTTAACTTACATAGCTAACATTGCAGTTTTGCGGTTCAAAGCCCCACCATGCTATTCTCACCCTGCTGAACTCGACCCTGCGCGTCATAGTGCATTAAAATATAAATAACTGGTCGCAATCATCGAATTAAGAAATAACTGTGGAATTCCACAGGATATCTGGAAGTCAAGCCGAGATATTGTTGAGAAAGTATGACATTTCACGGGTGAGATTTAGAAGTAAAGCTGAGACATTGACAAGAAAGTGTGGCATTCAACGAGTGACACTTATGAGGTAAACTGAGATATTGACGAGAATGTGTAGCATTCCAGGGGTGAGATCTAGAAATCTAGCTGAGATATTGACGAGAAAGTGAGAGATATAAAGGACGAGTTGAGACATTGGTGTGAAATTGTAGTATTTCATGGGCGGGATCTGGAAGTCAAGCGGAGACGTGGACGTAAATGTATGGCATTCCACGGGTAGGATCTACAAGTCAAGCAGCGACATTGACCAAAAAAAGTGTTCTTCCACCGTCTGAATCTGGAAGTCAATCAGAGATGTTGAGAAGAAAGTGTGGTCTTCCACTGGTTGAATGTCAAAATCAAGCAGAGACATTTAAAAAAGAAACTGTGGCTATCCAACAGATAGTTTTGGAAGTCAAGCAGAGACTTTGAGAAAAATGTATGCCCTCTCACTGATTGATGTCGAAGTCAGTCAAAGAAATAATAAAATTACCATGGCAACCCATGAAATGCCTCACTTTCTTGTCTAAGAAAGTGACGCATTTCATGGGTTGCCATGGTAATTTTATTATTTTCACAAGGCAGTGTTTTGAAAAGCTTATATCTTCTAGATTAACCGATCTATGTCATGTACAATGTCTGCCCAGGTCTATCATGACTCCAACATGTAATAACAGAAGAAATCTATATCTGCAATACGTAATCAAGTACTCTTGTATCTGCTATTACCAAGTATTCCCAATAGGTATACATCCATTACAGTGTAATACACATAACGAAATCAAAACTATGGAGAATGTTACGTCTGACGTAACCAAGTAAACGCCATTTATGCTCAAGTCACGTTACTCCAAGTTACATAGAGTAAACATATTCGGTTTTGAAATCTCCCACGAGTTTTATTACAATTTTACACGAACAAATTTATCGCATATAACAGTCCACATGTTTGGAAAGTAGAATGCATTTATAATTTATTCTTCTATTATGATTATTTTGTCTAGAATTTCCGTTATAATAAGAACCTTTTTCACGTTCAACATTTAAAAAAAAGTAATTTTTGCCACGACTTAAAAATTATATCTGCGGCAGTTCCATGAAGTTACGAACCAGACAGGTTTATCATACCGCCAATTTGATAAGCTCATTAGATCACGTGTTTAGTAAGCAGAAATCGGGTTACGTTTTTTATCTATTGGATATATATGAAATAAATGTCAAATTAAAAAAAAAAGTATACTACAATTCGACAAATAATTTTTCTTTTGATTTCCTTTTTTAATTCCAAGAAATATAATATAATAAAATAAAATCTAAAATACCCAATATAATGACGTTGCAAAAGACAGCAACAATTATTGCCCTTTATGAAATAATGATTTGAACAGACGGCATCTCACAATGGTATGTAATGTTATTGTTAGTGTTGAACAGAATCGGCATCATTGCATTCCTGGCAAACCCATAGGTGCTCAGCCTCCCTCAGTACATGTCGAAGAGCGTGAATGCTAACTGTTCCTTTAGCTCGCTGGTTATATACACGACGGAATCGTCCTCTCATACGTCCATCTCTGCTAGCCTTATATTTGATGCCAAATTCCAACAGTCTTAACCTTGATGATTCATCTATTGCAGTGTCATTCTCTAACAGGCGATCATTAATTGTTCTCAGTATATCTCCCTTATCTATATCCAGTGTGCCCACTGCTGGTGCTCTTGATGCTAGTCCATCATCTCTCTCATTACCGCGTACCACTGCATGACCAGGACAGTAGATCTACACCAGCTCCTGATGCTAGTCCATCATCTCTCTCATTACCACGTACCACTGCATGACCAGTACAGTAGATCTACACCAGCTCTTGATGCTAGTCCATCATCTCTCTCATTACCACGTACCACTGCATGACCAGTACAGTAGATCTACACCAGCTCTTGATGCTAGTCCATCATCTCTCTCATTACCGCGTACCCCTGCATGACCAGGACAGTAGATCTACACCAGCTCCTGATGCTAGTCCATCACCTCTCTCATTACCACGTACCACTGCATGACCAGGACAGTAGATCTACACCAGCTCCTGATGCTAGTCCATCATCTCTCTCATTACCACGTACCACTGCATGACCAGGACAGTAGATCTACACCAGCTCTTGATGCTAGTCCATCACCTCTCTCATTACCACGTACCACTGCATGACCAGGACAGTAGATCTACACCAGCTCCTGATGCTAGTCCATCATCTCTCTCATTACCACGTACCACTGCATGACCAGTACAGTAGATCTACACCAGCTCTTGATGCTAGTCCATCATCTCTCTCATTACCACGTACCCCTGCATGACCAGTACAGTAGATCCACACCAGCTCTTGGTGCTAGTCCATCATCTCTCTCATTACCACGTACCACTGCATGACCAGTACAGTAGATCCACACCAGCTACTTGAGTAGTCCATCATCTCTCTCATTACCACGTACCCCTGCATGACCAGTACAGTAGATCCACACCAGCTCTTGGTGCTAGTCCATCATCTCTCTCATTACCACGTACCACTGCATGACCAGTACAGTAGATCTACACCAGCTCCTGATGCTAGTCCATCACCTCTCTCATTACCACGTACCACTGCATGACCAGGACAGTAGATCCACACCAGCTCTTGATGCTAGTCCATCATCTCTCTCATTACCACGTACCACTGCATGACCAGTACAGTAGATCCACACCAGCTCTTGATGCTAGTCCATCATCTCTCTCATTACCACGTACCCCTGCATGACCAGTACAGTAGATCTACACCAGCTCTTGATGCTAGTCCATCATCTCTCTCATTACCACGTACCACTGCATGACCAGTACTGTAGATCCACACCAGCTCTTGATGCTAGTCCATCATCTCTCTCATTACCACGTACCCCTGCATGACCAGTACAGTAGATCCACACCAGCTCTTGGTGCTAGTCCATCATCTCTCTCATTACCACGTACCACTGCATGACCAGGACAGTAGATCCACACCAGCTCTTGATGCTAGTCCATCATCTCTCTCATTACCACGTACCCCTGCATGACCAGTACAGTAGATCCACACCAGCTCTTGATGCTAGTCCATCATCTCTCTCATTACCACGTACCACTGCATGACCAGGACAGTAGATCCACACCAGCTCTTGATGCTAGTCCATCATCTCTCTCATTACCACGTACCCCTGCATGACCAGTACAGTAGATCCACACCAGCTCTTGGTGCTAGTCCATCATCTCTCTCATTACCACGTACCACTGCATGACCAGTACAGTAGATCCACACCAGCTCTTGATGCTAGTCCATCATCTCTCTCATTACCACGTACCCCTGCATGACCAGTACAGTAGATCCACACCAGCTCTTGGTGCTAGTCCATCATCTCTCTCATTACCACGTACCACTGCATGACCAGGACAGTAGATCCACACCAGCTCTTGATGCTAGTCCATCATCTCTCTCATTACCACGTACCCCTGCATGACCAGTACAGTAGATCCACACCAGCTCTTGATGCTAGTCCATCACCTCTCTCATTACCACGTACCCCTGCATGACCAGTACAGTAGATCCACACCAGCTCTTGATGCTAGTCCATCATCTCTCTCATTACCACGTACCCCTGCATGACCAGTACAGTAGATCCACACCAGCTCTTGATGCTAGTCCATCATCTCTCTCATTACCACGTACCCCTGCATGACCAGTACAGTAGATCCACACCAGCTCTTGGTGCTAGTCCATCATCTCTCTCATTACCACGTACCACTGCATGACCAGGACAGTAGATCCACACCAGCTCTTGATGCTAGTCCATCATCTCTCTCATTACCACGTACCCCTGCATGACCAGTACAGTAGATCCACACCAGCTCTTGGTGCTAGTCCATCATCTCTCTCATTACCACGTACCACTGCATGACCAGTACAGTAGATCCACACCAGCTCTTGATGCTAGTCCATCATCTCTCTCATTACCGCGTACCACTGCATGACCAGGACAGTAGATCCACATCAGCTCCTGCAGATTCGGTTTTCCGTTCATGCCTTAGCCAACCATTTATCATGTAATGTTAATGTGACATAATATTTTGTCTAATAAAATGACAATTAATTCTCTCTTTTTTTTGGTGACGTTTGTTTGATGTCAAGTATTTGAATAGATGTGAAGAAATTATCGCTGGAGAATAGGACGTGATTTTTCGGTCCCCTGTAGAGTATCCTGACATTCGGAATTGTGCCATGAACAATTAGTTAACAAACAGCGAAAGTCGTGGAGACCACAGAGATGTGGTTTTAGAGAATGATAAGAATGCAATAGACAGCTAAAAAAAAGTAACAAGGATGTCCTGCAACACGTCATTGCATAAAAAAGCTATTAATCACATTAGAACTTAGCAATTCACTGATCCTTGGGCATCTCAGGAGAAGAAGAAAGCTTAATTATATCGCGGCAACAAGAAAGATTGAATGACATAGAAATAGAGAACGACAAATAGAAAAAAAAGTACTGGACAGTTTGACAGGTTGGCATGGAAAGAAGCGAACAACAGAATTAATATAAAGTACTAGAAACATGAAGTTGTGGAGAGACATGATCACCTACGCGGCCAGGTACAGTACTTTCAAGATGAGAAAGATGGTCTGACGAAGCAGCAGAGAAACACACACTAACCTTAACATGGATACATATATTTAATTTAATGGTTACATATGCACACATATAGACACCGCTTCTTCCGTTATTTGTACCACAATGAGTATGAATCCACACGTGCACATGGATCCATAGTGGATTAAAACGCCAACGTACTTCCGTGCTTTTGCAGTAGTCGTTTCTGTTTCAACTAGCAATGAACAAATCAATAAATATCAGCAACAAACTATGGTGTGCACTTGTACCTCAGTTCCTGACAATGGCACAGTTCCTTTATTTCTCTTCTATTTAGTTTCTTCCTTTTCATTTCATTCCAAATTTCCCCTTCCACCGAGCAAGTAAGCCAGCCAATACTTCGGAATTGTAATTTGTATAAATAATAAAAACGTATTTATAAAAAACTGAAGACAGATGCCCCAATTAAAAAAAAAAAAACCTCTGTCGGGATTAAACGCAGAACGTTGGATTGGAAGGCAACCAATTTAGCCACTAAACAACCGATGCTCCTTGGTTTTTTGTGGGTTTACAAAAAATGTTAACTTTGTTAAAGTATAAAATATGCCACAGAAAAAAAAAAGAAACGTGGATTTAGTGGTAATCGAAATATAAAACATTTGTTATTGTTAGATTCGTTCCATATGGTGCTTCATGCACGACTTCACTTTAGACTTTGTTAGGACAAGTCTGGTGGACAAAATTGTTCTGTTCTTTCTTTACCTGCTCATATGTCCCTGGTACGCACGCGACAAAATAAATAAATAAAAAATCTCGGTGCACGCATTTTTCCCTGGCTGCATACATAGTGTCTTTTTTTAAAACATAAATGATTCGTTTGAGTGTATCTTAAAAAAAAATAAATAAACAGAAATTATTTGTAATAATCTGTGAAGTAAACGGATTTCGAAACCTTCGTGAAACAATACTGCCCTTGGTGATGTAATAAACATCAGCAAAAATCTGCACGAGATTAGGTAATAATACTTCGTGACCCTTAATAATGAACTCTCGGCTACAATCCTTTGTCCATTCCTTGCCTACTTGAAAAGTAATCTCCTGGCTTGTATTACTAAGGATTACACTTTCAGTGAACTGGGACAATGCGGCATGAAATGAGAAAATCCTGCTCTGTCGACGATATAGTTCCGGTACGTGCATAGTCAAAAGAAATAAGGTGAATTGACATGAGGTAAAATATCGTTTATTCATCACGCAATGTGGACAAATTCGTGCGTGACTGAAATTTATTTTCACGACATCTTGTCGTTAATGTGTTACCGTGGCGCGTAGAATAGTAATTAATGGTAGATTCTGACGACTACCTGCATTAGGGTCACCAGCAAGGCATCTCAACTAACTGTGGTTGGTTCTTGATTACCTTTTAGCTCGCCGTGAATCACATGCCTTCAACAAATACACGCTAAGCATTTCTGTCCCGTGCTGTACATTCAAGGGTTTTCCATGTTTTCTTTAGTCCCTTCATGACAATGTCTTATTCGATAATCCACCATGTTGTTGTTGTTTTTTTTTTTGTTGTTTTTTTTGGTCGTGCTCAATTTTTCTCACTTTTCAGATTGTAGAACAAGATCTGCATTTATTGCTACTAAATAAATAGTGAACGAACGAACGAACGATCATTATTTTCAAAGGGTTTAGAATTAGGCACGCATGCCCGTCTAACATTTTGCCCTTTCTTTCTCTCATCCTACATCAATCAGTCAATACCCTTTAGCTTCCCAAGGAGCATAGGCCTTCAGCAAACACATGCCAAGTCTTCCTATCCTGTGCCATCCGCTCAAGTTCTTTCCATGTTTTCCTCATCCTTTTCACCTCTGTTTCTAGTTCTCTTCTCCATGTGTTTTTTGGTCTACCTCTGTCTCTCTTTCCCTGTGGATTCCAGAACAAGGATTGCCTTGTAACGCTATCAACAGGTTTCCTCAATGTGTGTCCTATCCATCGCCAGCGTCTTCTTCTCAACTATTGTTCCACTGGCACTTGTCTGGTTCTTGTCATCAATTCCACATTTGTGACTTTGTCATACCATTTCAGTTCTTCTATTCTACGCAAGCACCCGTTTATAAAAGTCTGTAGCTTTTTGGTTGTTGTTTTTGTTGTTCTCCATGTCTCAGAGCCATACAATAGGACTGACTTGACATTTGAGTTGAAGATTCTTATTTTCGTGTTGGATCTGATTTCTCTTGTTCTCCATATGTTTCCCAATGCAATGAAAGATCCTCTTGCTTTTTGTATTCTTATTTTGATATCACTGTCTGTCCCTCCAACTTTGTCTATATTACTTCCTAGATATGTGTACGATTTTACATCTTTTAGTGGTGTTTCTTCAAGTTCAACCTTGTTATCATTTCTTGCATTTATTCTCATAATCTTTGTCTTGTCCCTGTGTATTTTCAGGCCCACTTGTTGTGACCTCTCATCGAGAATTTTCATTTTCTCTTGCATCTGATTATGGTTAAGGGACAGACGAGCCAAGTCATCTGCAAAATCCAGATCATCATGCTGTTTAGTCAGATTTCACTGCATTCCATTTCTGTTGTGTGATGTTGATGTTTTCATAACCCAATCTATTGCTAGTAAGAAAAGAAATAGAGACAAGAGAGGATCCCTGTCTCACTCCCGTTCTAATCCTAAACGGTTCTGTAAGTTGTCCTTCATGAAGAACTCTGCATGTCATGTCTTCATAGGTCTTCTTTATTAAGTTAATGATCTTAATGGGAACTCCCTAATGCCTCATCAATTTCCAAAGCGATTCTCTGTCTACACTGTCAAATGCCTTTTCATAGTCCATGAATCCGATTTATAGCGGCGAATTCCATTCCAGACTTTGTTCTACTATTATTCTCAATGTGGCTGTCTGGTCTGTACATGATCTATTTTGTCGAAAACCTGCTTGTTCATCTCTCAGTTGCTTGTCTATGGACTCTTTTAATCTCTAAAGAATGATGCTGTTTAATACTTTTCCTGGCACTGATAGTAACATTATTCCTCTATAATTTGTGCACTCTTGTAAATTTCCGTTCTTAGGCAACTTGACCAGATAACCTTCCTTCCATTCTGCTAGTATTTCCTCTCTCTCTCCCAGACTTTGCCAAGTTGTTTGTATAATATCTCTGTAGAGGTATCAATATCTGTTTTGATGGCCTCTGCTGGAATGCAATCTGGACCAGCTGCTTTTCCGTCTTTCAGAAGCTTTATGGCTTTCTTTATTTCTTCTCTACTTGGTCGATCACAGCTGATTTGTAGCTTTTCTTCTGCTGGCTGGATGTTTGGAGGATTAGTTGGAGATGGTCTATTGAAAAGTTCCTCAAAATGTTCTGTCTATCTCTTCATTTGTTCTTGTCATTCTTATCTTTTAAGAGACCATTGCTTGCTTATATTTCCCTGTTAGCTTCTTTGTGTTGTTGTACAGGTCCCTCATATTTCCTTTGGCTGCAGCTTCCTCTGCTTCCCTTGCCAAATCATCAATGTATTTCATCTATCTCTTTTGATGTTTCTTCTTACTTCTTTGTTTGCTTCTATGTACACTTCATGAGCCTTGGCTTTGAAGCTTCTGGTTTTGCTTCTGTTTAAATCTGCTTTCTTGTTGTTCCTGTCTTCTATCTTACTAATGGTTTCTGTTGTTATCCATGCTTTGTGCTGATGTTCTCTTTTTCTCAGTACTTCTTCACATGTCTCGTTCCATATATTTTTTACTTGTTGCCAGTGGTCTTCCGTATCTGTTTCATCTTCCAGCTGTTGGAGTACTTGGTATTTGTTGGATACTGTGATTGAAAATTTTTCTCTTATTTCCTGATTTCTTAGATATCCCACATTATACTGTTGTCTATAGATATATGCTGTTGTAAATTTCTTGAGTTTTAATTTTGTTTTAGCCAACAGAAGATGGTGGTCTGATGCAACATCTGCTCCTCTACATACTTTCACATCACGCAATGATGACCTAAACTTCTTACTTAAGCATATGTGATCAATCTGATTCTCAGTTCTATGGTTTGATGATATCCATGTTGCTTTATGTATTCTTTTATGTGGAAAAATGCTTCCTCCTTTAGCTAGTTGATTTGAAGCACAGAAGTTTGCTAATAGTTCCCCATTCTCGTTCATCATACCTAACCCATGCTTTCCCGTGATTTCTTCAAAGCCAGTGTTGTCTGTTCCTATTTTCTCAATTAGGTACCCAATCAAAATTGTGATGTCCTTTCTTTTCTTATTATCCAAGACATTTTGTAGTCTGGTGTAAAAGTCTTCTTTCACAGATTCTTCTTTATCGTTTGTTGGTGTATAACACTGGATGATGTTTATATTTACTTTCTTTTTGGCTGAGTTAAACCTTGCTGTTATAATTCGGGGTCCCATTGCTTCCCATTCTATAAGTGCCTTCTGTGCTTCCTTGGACAGCATTAGAGCCACCCCTTCACTGTGGTGGGCTCTTTCCTCCTCATGTCCTGAGGACAACACCATTTCTCCTGTGATCTATCTCCTCTTTTCTATGCCTTTCCACCGTGTCTCGCAGAGACCCAGGATATAAATCCTGTAAAATGTCATTTCTGCTGATTTCTGTGCAGTTTTCCCTTGTTCACACATAATGCGAACATTCCAGGTGCCAATCCTGGAAATTTTCCTAGACGAAAAAAGGTTAGTCAGCAACCCAGACTCCTTTCGGCTTTCTCTAGGTTGCTTCATGCGCCTCCTTTCCAGAGGACTTTCTGTCTTGAGCGGCTGAGTTGATTTATTTTCTTTATTTGACTTGTCCATGTTTGTTGAAGTTTTTGTGGTAAAAAAGTTCTTTTCGGGATAGGGTAACCAGCCCCATGCTCAACCCTCCTTAGTCGCTTTTTACGACATGCCTGGAAGGGTAAAAAAAAAGGTAAAGGGTCCCATTACACGCCCATTGGGCATATTGGGAATATGGTGTTAGGCCCATATTTTCTTGATCATCGGCACACTAGGGGTGATGTGATCAGCATCACGCCGGCCGCCAGGAAGGGTACAGTGTTACTATTCTTTGCTCCCCTTTCGGGCCCCGGTAACACACGGGTGTCATCCTCCATACTGAATCAATTTATTCTCACACGCATCTTAAACTTTATTTTTAAATAATAAAATAAACAAAATAAAATACAATACAATAAAACCCAACATTGTAACAGTAGGATAACAGTTACTCACATTTACAGCACTTTATCATAATCAATATTGAACAGGGCAAAATTATCTTAAAAACCTACATATGAAATTATATAATCATTAAGGAAGAATAACTGCGGCCCGTAAGTAGTAAATAAATACATAAATATTGGTCATTAGCAGGTAGTCGTTGGACAAAAAGAAGGATGACAGCAGGAAATATAAGAGAAATATAAGTGAAAGCCTGACTGGGAATCGAACCAAGGATTCTATTCCCGGTAAGCCTATTGCTTATATTTCTTTTCTGTGGTCTGATATTTTCCTTCTTTCAGTTCAACGAGGGCCTGTTAATGACCAATACTTATTTATTTATTTAACATTACCAACTGATTGTCTCAAAGTATGTTGTATCTACTATAGTTTTCACTAGCAACGTTATGCTTCTTTAAATAAAGGAAAAAATGTACAATAAAATATAACCTGTCTTTACGTATCATAAATAATGTATGTGTCTAATACTAATTTCTTCCACAATTAATATCTTCATCCAGATTTCTCAAAAACATTTTTACTTGTTTTGTTTTGTTCGTTTTTTTTTTAAATACTTACACCAAAATTTCTGCAGCTATGCTTCTTTTGTTTTCAATTGATTGTTTACCTGCTGATTAATAGATACAGTTACTTCATTGGCACTACTTGCGGAGCTGATACCTCGTAGAAAGCATGCACCAAGCAGTCCCACACTCTTTCAGTTGTGGTATCTATGACAATTAGTTGTACATGATGCGATTGCCGGCACCATGCCCCACGTAATACATAACCAACACTTAATAAAGTTAAAACACACAAGGCAAGAGTATAGATCAGCGGCAGGTAATACAGGAACTGTAACGATCTACTTTAGAACCAATGAGCTTCTCAAAGATCTACCATTGTTAAAGTCATGTCTGTATTCAGGTTTCAGAGTAGTTGATATTCCGAATAAGTACAGCCTACATGTAATTTTATTTCTGACAGACATTCTACTTCCTACGATTCATTAGGCTACTCCCTACGATTCTCTAGCCTACTTCCTACGATTCACTGGCATACTTACTACGATTCACTCGTCTTTTTCCTACGATTCACTTGACAAAGAGGGTGAAAATTCATATTATATTATATTTTACCCTATTGACAACAAGGTGAGTGAAAAGTTACTTTCTATTTTTAAATAGTTATTTCTTGATTCTTATTCAACTAATTTATATGAAACAGACGTCAAAAAGTTTAAATTTGAATGCCACTTCATTGTGTGACATTTTCTTCTTCGTAAACTCTCAGACGTCTACTTGAATATTTTCAAAGAAAGCAGCGGTTAGTGTGAGCTTCTTGGTATCTCTGTCGCGAGAGGTTCAGATGTTATTAAAATGAAGGATATCCTTGACACAAAGGTGTATCAGATGATACCAGGATAGTGCCAGATAAGAGACTGGTCTTATAAGAAATACCCCCTTCTCTGAAAAGAGTAAGGGTGTATCAACATAAAAAGTGGGGTCAAGCTATGTAAACCTTCAAGTATGATGATAGTGTTGGTCACTGAAGATCTAACTGCTACCTCTCCAGATCCCACCTTAAATAATGGTTATGTAGTTGTGTTTGTGGCTAATTGTCTAGGGATAAATTGAATATTTAATAAGTAATATCTATCAAACAGAACATTAACTCAATTAGAATAATTAAGTAAGTCTGAGTGAAAGTATTTACAATTTATTGATCCTATACCGTTTCTCTTTTCGGTTAGGAAAATTAAAATGAATTCAAATATTATATACACAATCAAATAAATAAATATGGAATATTCTTCTCCATAATAGTACTATGATAAATTTGTAGTTATAATGTCAATTTCTTTCTTTCACATAAGTAGTATCACTTTCACTGGCTTGTAAAGTAATATTAATTGAATATAGTCCTTAGTGAGTCATCATTATAATGTTTTTAATATGTGTGGTTTTTTTAATTTTATTATGTGGCTTCTTTGTTTTAAAATTTGTGGCTGGATAGTCTGATCAGTGGAACTAAGCGTCCACTTAGCTTTTGAAATATTGAGAAGCATTCATCTATAGCCAGGATCACACAATCTGTAACACCAGGCTGGGAAACTTTGGTCGAGTTCTAAGTATATGAAGAACTGTATGCACCAACAGAATTCCTCTCAAGTAGATGTCTCGTAAACTTGTGGTAATACCAGGACAAAACCTGGAATGAAAATACAATCGCATTCCTTGTAGGGTCCAGCACCACTCCAAACACACATACAACACCACGTACAAACATAATTCAGACATTGTGCTAACTGTTTGCACAGGAGAATTTATCTCAGTACCCTACAGCCAGTTCAATGTGATTACTCTTTTCCTTAATACATTCTAAGTTAGATCCATGATTGGCTTCCATACAATGATTTGGTTAAGTACACAATAGTAAGTGACATCTTGATTACATCATGTTAACAAATCCTGTCATCCTATCTTATGTTCGTGAACAGTGTGTCGTTCCAGTATGAAATACTCATTCAAATACCCTAATAAACTTACAGTCGTATTTGTGCCATAATTAGCAAATATTCTACACCTTTTCCAATGCTGGATTTTGTCTCTAAAATCACACATGTTTGCAAACAAGCCCGGCAGCACATTCGTTCTGTAGTTTTTCCTTTTAACACATCATCGAACACACAAGTGGATATATACAGGCAAATAACTTAATTATATACAAATATATATATATATATATATATATATATATATATATATATATATATATATATATATATATATATATATATATATATATATATATATATATATATATATATATATATATATATATATATATATATATCTTACCCTCAGGCAAACACACATAAGCTGATACAGGCTTTAAATTGGCATCTAGGTCTGCTGCTAGACACAGCGGCAAAAGTATTTGACAGCATACGTTTTGCGCTCTTTTCAGTTCAGCTCGTGTTTTGAAAATAGTAGTGGCGTAAATCCGCCAAGTTCAAGGTCTTATATAGGAGCGCCGCGTACCTCGCGGATGAGAGGGGGAAAAATGGAGTAAAGAATTTCAACCCAATGCGTCTTTTTGCCTTCTCGTTCAATGTGGAGAATTTTTAATATTTATTTACTCTCTTAATTATGGACCGATTTTGCTCATCTAAAGTTAGAATTAAACCGTGAATTTATATCTGTCTGTCTATCTATTAATGGTTTAGCTAGCAAAGTGCATTTAAATCTATGCAGTCTTTAACTAACTAAATTGGGACTACCCTGATGTAGAAATGTCAATTAAAATGATTTTTCTCTTTAAATGAAGTCCTATTCGAGGAAGTCTTTGCACTACCCTCTTAAGTAATATTCCCGTTGTTAAACTAGCTATATCTTTCCTTTTAAATATCTTTAGTTTTTAAGAAATTAAATATCTTCGTACTGTCAAATACACAAAATAGGCCTTTCTGTCAAGCATAAAAAGGTTTCCTATACATATCATGAAAAGGAGCGTTATAAGACAGACCAAAATGCGACAATCTCCATAGAGAGTTTTTCTAGGAATCGTACTGGTGACGACTATATATTCCCCTTCGTGCACATTCAGACGTCGACATGAATATGTTCAAGAAAACAGTGGTCAGCTTGAGCCTTCTGGAATCTCCGTACAGTTTTTTCCAAGAATGGTACCGTTGATGGCTATATGTACTTTCTCTGTTCCTTATATGTTGGGCATCTTTGAAGCAGATTTTCAGCACAATTACACTAATCAGTAGTTCCTGTATTTGGCTTGTTAAATAAATGGGGTCCCAATATGTTGTGACCCGTGCGGAGTCTGAAGATTTCCACTTGTTCTCTTCAGCTGAGCTTGCAATATGCATCATTGTGTGTGCGGCCTGGATGCATTGCATTCCACTTGTTCTTGTATCTTATTCTGATAAAACTCTTTGCCTCTTCGAAAGGTATGCTTGTTTCAGGATGCGGTAGCTGTCCTCATCCCTTTGCCAATTCGTCAGTCTCTTCATTGCCGGGAATGTTACAATGAGACAGGATCCATGAAATAATATGTACAGTAACATTTTAGCTCAGTGTGAGATCCAGTCTTTCTATTTTTCCTGTCTATTGTAACGTTCGTTTATTGGCCATTTCAGATTTTATTTTATTATTATTTCGTTTCCTTAGAAAAATTTTAAAAAATAAAACTTGTTAAACACTCGACGGCTATTGCTTCTTGATTTGACATTTGTTCTATGTACATCAAATATAAGTGAGGATATAAACATAAAAAAAATAGGGAGTGACTTTTCAATCACTATATTGGGACCCAAAGATGCAGCAATAGAGAATGCAGTTAGCGACCCATAGCTTGACTGCTTGCGTCAGGGTCAGCGAATCAGAGCTGACCAAGACCCTACTCCACCTCCACGTGGTGGTCCTGGAAACAGGCTGCACCACTGCAGTCTGGCTGAGAGAGTAGGGATCTAAGAGGGAAGGCAAACCCGGTCCCAAAAAATGCCGTGCTGAAGTCGGATGTGTCCGCCGAAAGGCGCAGATATCGCAGCTCCGGTGTAAACAGACACAACGCAACCAACGTCCTTATCAGGACGAACGAGGAAGAAGAAGAATCACTATACATTCAAATAGTGAGATTTCTTAGGACAATGGATGTCACATACGAGTTCGAGATGCATGCAGTATAAAATAATACGTTTTGTTAATTTAAATAGAGAATATATGATTCAGCTGAAAAACGTGAATTGTTGGGCATTAAGCTAAAGAGTGTAGTGTTTGAAAAATAAGTGTACATTAAATGTACTCGTAATATTGAAGAGCTGGTTTCATTACCTGAATGTAAAAGTGTGGAAGTTCAGATTGGTCAACAGAACGAATGATGATATACATGAGTTCCAGGTGCATGCAGTTTAAAGTAATACATTTTGTTAATGAGAATAATAATAATAACCCCTTCAGTCATATCTGACTTTGAGAATGCGCCCCTTGCTGTGACAGCCCTGAGCTGCTTATTTTCCTGGTGCTCCTTTCGACGTTTCCTCCTGCTTGTTGTGTGAACTTCTTTTCGCCCAATCTGAGGCGCCGCCGTAGATAGCATCGCCACTTAGTGTGATCGGCAGCTTCATCCTCCCAAGTTGCTGGATTTATGTCCTTGCCCTCATGTCTCTATTACACACATCTTTGAATCTAAGCTGCAGTCGTCCGAGAATAGGCAATACATCATTTGGCTGAATAACATGGATTGTTGGCATTTAGCGACAAAGGTGTGAAGAATGTTCAAAGATAATTGTGCACGAAGTGTGATATTGAATAGCTGTTTCTGGTTTCATGACCAGAATGTAAAAGTGTGGGAGCTCAGACTGGTCATTAAACATTCATTACGCACTCAGGTATCAAAGCGAATGTTATCGTTCTAGAGATAAAGTCCGTGGTCTCTTGAGAAGAAACAATTTCTTGTAATGAATTAATTGTTTTAGAAATAGTTTTCCTTAAGTCAGGAGTTTCACAAGTGTATTCCCAAATGCACATTCGTTGTTAAATATGTTTAGTGGAAAGACATTCAGTAGGACTGTCACGAAAGACTTTTCTAAAGTGTGGGTGCTAAGAATATATGCTCCACAGGTAGCTAAGCCGTGTGTCTATGTTGTTTTTGAGATGTGAGCATGAGCTGAGCTATAATTAAGTTTGATGTGATTTTAGCGTGAAGTAGGCTGTCAATGATTGAACCATTATGAACTTTCGTGGTTTTGTCTGATGTGAAAAACTAAACCGCTAAGAAGTTATATGACAAGAGGTGTGTATATATGAACCATTAGTCTAGTCTCTTGTGTTTTACAGGGCAAGCAAGGCAGATGTGTGTTCTGAGTTTTTTAAAGCGCCGGTTAAGGTTTACACAGAAACCAGCTAGAAAGAAAACAATGTTAGAGGCACGTGTTTGTTTTTCGCAGTGAAGTGATCTGCTTGTTGGAGTGATAATTTTGGTGTAATGAGTAGGGGCGATGGTTGCCATTGTCAGAGCAATGTGGTTCTCTGATTGTCCAATCTTTGAAGTTAGTCTTGAGTGTATAAGTTTAGCAGTTCTTGCAATTTTCCAAGTGGACGTGATGTTTTCGCCCAAGTACCAAGGTAAGATTGTTAAAGATATCCGTACATTTACAAAAATGTTGCGATAAAAGATTTGTTAATTAATTAGCACAAGCACGTGAAGTAATTATGTCTGGTGCTTAACCTACTTCATCTATGAATTAATATCATTATTAACTTTTAAAGCCGTAAATTAAACTGAGCTAGCCTTACTATTTTAATGAGTACTGGTTTTTACCAATAAGACGTCGCAAATTAATAATACTGCTAATAACAACTGAATGCGACATCTTAAATTTTCTAAATGGAATGTGTTGTAAGGTTATGTACTCATACACTTTTTTGTGTGTGGAGATTAAAATGAAATGCTAAAATAACCACCGAGCCATTAGACGAGCTATTTGTATTTTCACGTCTACTTCCTGCCATATTTTCGATTACGAAGTCATCGATCGTGACTACCAATAGGAATCGGTTTACTGCACGTGCAGTATTTCCTCTGTACTGGTGATCTCCATCTCTTTTCATCCCAGATCAAGTTTTCCAAAAGTGGGAGGTATCGCCCCGTATGTCTGTGTGGTTTAGAACTATCTAGGGGCGATACAGGGTGTCGTGGAACGACTCTCCCCGACTTCTTTCTTCTGTCTATTATTTTTTCCCTCTACGAATTTCTCCTATCATTTGACAAGAAACCTAAAGTCTCTCTCTCTCTCTCGCTAGTCTTAGATTTCGCTATTCGCTAGCTCGCTAGCGGATTCACGGCCATAAGGTAATAAATTATTCACTTCGCCAGCGAAATTCGAAGGTGAAAATCAGTCCTACGAACGACCGGAAGTGACCTGTGTTGGGTTCACGAAGGGAACTCATAAAAAAAGAAAAACAGCCGGCAACGATGAACGAACGCTAGGGCGAGTTGAAAAGAAGGTAACTTAATATCCCTGGGACCAGAAGATGTATTTGCAACAATGCCACCCAAAATCACAGCCCACCCCTGCCCGGGAACCAGCTGGAATTTTGGGAGGGAATTTTAAGCGGTCATTCTTCTTGTAACCATCATTCGGAGCAGACAGACTCTGGGCCCAAGGGGGCATTTCATGTTGCGAAATAGTTGTAGGGAATTCGTTGAGCGAAGTAAGTAGATCTAATACTGCTGATTTTATAACATGAATAATCATATATTTATCAACAGCTTGCTATTGCAGTAACTTTTTGTAAAGTTTAAATGCATTTCCATTTTCAGTGACAATAATTGTTATTTGCATCTTTACAGATCACTCAAACTAATGTATGAGTTTGCAAAGTTCCTAAACCTAATTAACCACTGATTTTTATTTCACAGCCTGGCAGAAATAAGACAGGGTTAAAACAATTGATGTACATTATTGTTGTTACTTTGGAATTTGCATATTGATCCAAGAAAAACAGAAGTGTCTTAGTGGTGCTTCTATCTTCTATTCTCTATAAGACTTCTGTGTTCTCTGTCAAGACTACAAACTTGATAACAGTGTTCTCAATCACTTCTTCTCACTTTGTCACATAAGGGACATTAATGTGTTTTTCATTATGGAAGGTTCTTTACATGTATTTAATGCAATTCTATGCATATACCATGTTTGATGATTGAAGAACTATTTTATTATCAGTTATATGAATGTTATTTTCTACAGGAACCAGGACTTTAAGAATGTTTGCAATTATTTAGCTATTTAATGAATTTACCACTTGACTGACAAAATGTAAGTCAGTAGTTCTCAAGCCTTGAGACCATGACTACCCTCAAAATGATTTACTGCTCGAGTAAGCAAGAATGTAAATCATTGGTTCTCAGACCTTGGCAGCAATGACACCCCAACAGGTTAAAGCAGCATAGGAAACTATTACCCAGTGGTTCTCAAACCATTGTTGACAGTGACCCCAGAATTAAATACTGCTCTATGGGCACTAGGTGAACCAGTGGTTCTCAACCATTTGATGACCCCAGCCCCTACCTCACAGTTTGTGAAACTCATTGCCACATGGGGAAAACCACTGCTGTAAATAAGCAGACAGCCAGATAGAGACTGAGAACTCAAGATACACTATAATGTCAGTTAAGAAGTGGTAGTTCATATCTAATAGATAACACAGTTACTAAATAGTAGTTAACCTTGTGTTAATTTAATTTCTGATGGACGCTTACCGGCCATCAGACTTAGGAGATGACTGCTCTTGAAACCACTAATGGGATTTCAATTGTTTCCAGTCCACCCAGGTTGCGGTTACGAGGTACTAACCCAGGTTGCGGTTACAAAGCAAAAACTCAGGTTGCGGTTACACAGCACTAAACCAGGTTGCGGTTACCAGATACCTAAACCAGGTCCAGGGTACAAGTCCATGGTACCAAAGATTACCCTTACCCACCATACCCTATCAAATAGGTTACCATACCAAACCACATCCTGTCACCCAGTAACCATACCACACATCCCATAAGCAGAAGAGGTATTCAGCAGAGGTGACTTACCCCATCCTTATCTGTGATGTGCACTGAGTCCAGGGAGGCAAACTCTGACACCCTCTGAACCCATTAACTGTTATGAGACCAACCTGCTGGGGCAGACCAAACCAAGAGAGTCCGAACCAAAATCATCTCCGCAGCTACTACAGTCCTTGAGGAGATGAGTATTAACACCTACCAGCAACACTACCATAGAAAAGATCTCTGGTCCAAGTGATGACCACACTAGTTGATTTTTTTTTTATAAACAGTAGAGCTAAACTTTTTTTCATATTTATATGTGTATATAAAAATGTAAGATTCCATACCCTTTTATCCAACTTTACATAACAGAGTCTGTTGTTATTTTTCTTGTTAACTTTATTTGGGTGGTATTTTGTTTTAAATATAATCTACACCCTGGGGGCTCAGCCATAATTCAATTAACTTCTATTGGGTCGGGATATTTTAATTGTGGCTGGACACCAAATCTCTTTCTCAACCTTGTGTGCTTTACACAGTCCTTTTGTAGGATTCCTGAGGAAGAATTTATCGTCCAGAAAATATCTTGTTTAGGTACCAGAATTCTCTTTTAAGTAATTTCTAGTACACTATTTCCCGAGGAGAGGCAGTTTTCTTCAAACTCGGAAGCTATCAATAAGACATTATTATCTGTATTCTTCCATTCCGTTCAAGCTGTCCTATCTCCGTCAAAACGACCTCGCGACACAGGGCAAAGGCTATTGAGTCCGGTGGCCCCAAAAACAGTCAGGGAATCACTGATTCAGATTATGTATTCTGTTATTAACATGTTATTATGTCTGTAAATTTTCAATGTAGGCCTTGTGTATAATAGTATGATGTTTCATCGTGTATATAATATTCCATATTGCTTCTTGTAATCGTAGTTCCGACTGTAGACTTATGTTAATAACTGTATAAGCCTTAAGGCGTGCCGTAGAACTGATGACAGGAACCAGACAAGCAAGGCGTGCCGTAGAACTGATGACAAGAACCAGACAAGCAAGGCGTGCCGTAGAACTGATGACAAAAACCAGACAAGAAAGGCGTGCCGTAGAACTGATGAGAAGAACCAGACAAGCAAGGCGTGCCATAGAACTGATGACAAGAACCAGACAAGTGCCAGTGGAACAAAAGATGAGAAGAAGACGCTAGCGACGAATAGAGAACACACACACACACACACACACACACACACACACACACACACACACACACACACACACACACACACACACACACACACACACACACACACACACACACACACACACACACACACACACACACACACACACACACACACACACACACACTCACACACACACGCACACACACACACACACTCACACACACACACTGAGGAAATCTATTGTTACAAAGCAGTCCTTATTATGGAATCTCCAGGGTCAGAGAGGTAGAGGTATAACAAAGAACACACGGAAAAGAGAAATGGAGTCAGACGTGAACGGGATGACGAAGATAGGGATAGACTTTGAGCTGATGGCACCGGATAGGGAAACTCGGCATACGTTTGTTGAAGGATGATAGACCTTGGCAACTGAAGGGAGATGATGATGAAGTACCATAGTTGACATTTTGCATCTCCTGTTTTTCTTACAGCAGGGCCCACCTTACTTGCGCAGTGGCGGTACCATAGCCAATGAGGTTTTACTGAGGCGTGGTTATTGCTAGTTTAAAACTTATGGCAATCTATCATCGTCTTTTTTTGCAAATAATAGTATTGACAATGAATACCCTAAACATCTGTCAAGAGTTCACCAACTCCTCAGTTGTTCGTTTTTTTCCCGACTCTCGTCATCGACATCATCCCCCTTTAGCTCCCCAAGGAGCATATTCCTGCAACATCCAGGCACACGTCATCAGCTCAAGGTCTATCCATGTGCTTCTCACCCCTTTCATGTCTGTGACCAGTTGTCTCCTTCATGTCTGTGACCAGTTCTCTCCTTCATGTCTGTGACCAGTTCTCTCCTTCATGTCTGTGACCAGTTCTCTCCTTCATGTCTGTGACCAGTTGTCTCCTTCATGTCTGTGACCAGTTCTCTCCTTCATGTCTGTGACCAGTTCTCTCCTTCATGTCTGTGACCAGTTCTCTCCTTCATGTCTGTGACCAGTTCTCTCCTTCATGTCTGTGACCAGTTGTCTCCTTCATGTCTGTGACCAGTTCTCTCCTTCATGTCTGTGACCAGTTCTCTCCTTCATGTCTGTGACCAGTTCTCTCCTTCATGTCTGTGACCAGTTGTCTCCTTCATGTCTGTGACCAGTTCTCTCCTTCATGTCTGTGACCAGTTCTCTCCTTCATGTCTGTGACCAGTTCTCTCCTTCATGTCTGTGACCAGTTCTCTCCTTCATGTCTGTGACCAGTTCTCTCCTTCATGTCTGTGACCAGTTCTCTCCTTCATGTCTGTGACCAGTTCTCTCCTTCATGTCTGTGACCAGTTGTCTCCTTCATGTCTGTGTGACCAGTTCTCTCCTTCATGTCTGTGACCAGTTCTCTCCTTCATGTCTGTGACCAGTTCTCTCCTTCATGTCTGTGACCAGTTGTCTCCTTCATGTCTGTGACCAGTTCTCTCCTTCATGTCTGTGACCAGTTCTCTCCTTCATGTCTGTGACCAGTTGTCTCCTTCATGTCTGTGACCAGTTGTCTCCTTCATGTCTGTGACCAGTTCTCTCCTTCATGTGTTCTTTGTTTTTCTTCTACCACTCTTATCCTGGAGATAAAAACCCCCAAAAGTTGTCTTGTGAAGCTGCCAAAATGTTTCCTCAGTGTGTATCCTATCCAACTCCAACGTCTTCTTCTCGTCTGTTTCCATACTGCCAACCTATCTGGTTCTGGTTCTTGTCATCAGTTCCACTGTTTTATTATTGCAATACTTTTTCACAGCGTCCGATTGATAGAGTGGTTAGAGCGCTGGTCTCTCGCGACAAAATTACCTGGTTCGAATCACGGTACCGACCAGCTTTAGTCTACCCAGCTGTATATGGGTAATTGACTATGAGTGAGGGAAGGAAAAGGCATTGAGGAAGGGAACTGGCCGCCCAACCTCTCGATGCTAGACCTAGAGTCGTGAAGTCTCTAACACTTCACTCCCCTACGGCATTATCTACTAGGGGACTACCTTTACCTTTACAGTTTCAATCCTACCATCATACACAAGCACACGTTTATGAAAGTCATGCCAACCGATATTTTCTCATTGTAATTTTCTCTTTTGTCTTTTGCCAGCCAACTTTCCATTTGTCATTGATGTTCATCCACCTTTCATTGCAGTAACTATGCCATAGAGTGTTTTCTATATTATGTCTTTACTTTTGTTATCATGTATAAATAAGCTGGTAATAGTAAATCTGAGCCAAACCATAAAGGAGAGATGAACATAGACATGTTGTCTTAGTCGCAAATATTCTCAGGCGCTCGAAAATCAAATGAAAATTAAATCACTGATCTTGTGACACAGTTATCTATATTGCTTCCTTCTTCATGTCTCGTATCCCCATTGGCTGCGTATTATTCACCTCAAAAATCGCTTTTCTGAATCTAAGGTTGATATTTAATGAGTACCGATTTTCCACAATGCCGGTAGTCTACTTGCTCATTTGATAACTAGTCTTTTTATTTAGAAGTTTAAAACAAAATGTGTTGTTTGTTTGTTTGTTTATTTGTTCATTTGGGAAAAAGGGGGGTGGGGGGGGGGGGTGGGGGGGGGGGGGGGGGGGGGGGGGGGTGTTCCTGATGCCCGTTTTAGAATATGGTGATTTTTATAGTCTTAAAATCGGTTCAAATTGTAGTCCTTGTAGACCAGACAGTCCTTGTGCTGCAATTCGTAGTATAAGACAGATACAGGGAGGGGAAAAAAACACACACACTGATAAGAGAAGTGGGGACAAATGGAATATGAAAGAAATATAAAGACCTTGAGTTGATGGCATGCGGCATGAGGACTTGGTTTGAGATTGATTAACATCTATACTCCGTGGGAAGCTTTTTTTTTTTTTTTTTTTTTTTTTCTTAACCAGCGGCACTTTGGCTTTCAGCCCTTCGGCCCAATGACATATCATTGCGAGGCTGGGGAACCTGAGGACTTTCCTTCCAACCCGGTCAGGAGCTTCGCTCCTTCCCATCCACAGAGGGTTTATCACAGGAGCCGTTCAGGCTATTCAGTCAAATTTCCGGCCGTAAACATTTCTTCAAACGCCGACGCCCGGGTTTGAACCATGAACACCTGGTCGCCAGTACAACGCCGAAGCCATTACACCAGCGCGGCTCCCGTCCGTGGGAAGCTGAAGGTTAATTGTGACATTACGGTTCGTTTGCTTTTTCGTAATTTCCTCTCATCGCATTTATTATCTGTTATTTCGGCATATTTAACGCACATAATTTCATGCCTATCCTCTACTCAGAATTGTTACACATTTTTCCTACTATCATTGTTTACGTTTCACGCTTCGATGCATGGCAGGGCCAGACAATCGCCTATCCCTGAGAGATTAATTGAATCACTAAACTTGATAATACCACGATTTATCTAAACAGGCAGTCGGAATCAGAAGTCAGGTGATACAAGAAATTGGCAGAGTCTGATAAACTAAGTAATCAGACTTCCGAATTACATGGGAGAAGTGATTACAAATAGACGCAATCTTGAAAGAAATTTTGAAGAATGAGCGGAAAGTGTGATAAAAGTAAACTTTGACAACACTTTACGGACACCACAATTCCATATATGGAAAGTGGCTGTTTAAATTCTCAAACGTATGTGTCGCGCAGGAAATTCCATAAGCCCTACTCTATCATAACATGTACTTTGAAGTAGAGGTGGGCAAATTGACACACTCAACTGTTTCGAAACAGTTAGCGCAGTGATTTAAACTGTTTCGAAACAGTGAGTCGACACAACGACACAACGACACAATTGCCCGTATCGGGGAGAAAGAAGTCTCTTATAGACAGTACCGGCGCGGGTATCCATGAACTGTGTGAGACACTTTCCTCTGTTTTTACTGTCGTGTGTGAAAATCTATGGCGTTTCGTGTGACCACAATTCAATATTTTTACACAAGTCTTCATTATGATGTAATAAAACGTAGATATGATGATAGCTGCAGTATATGGGAAAATAATAAAAAACAACAATAATAATAACAGTAATAATAACACATGATATCAAACTAGAGTAAGCTAGATTTGGTAGACAATGATTCAAATCCACACCGAGTACACATATCAGCAGAGCTAATAAAGTGTATATTACATTTATACGAACACACTGACACTTTCAACTTTAACATAGCGCCTAAAAACATTTGACAACTGCAACACTGACACAATTTCCAGTGTCTATAACTTCTCAGCAAAAATAATATCACTTGTAAAAATCAAGTCAGCATAATACATCCCTGAAAAATATGACATGTTTGATATTCCATACTAATGTTCCGAACGGTTGATTCAAATTTTACATAGGCTCAGACAGTGTGTCGCTGCAAAAACAGCGAGGCAGACGAAAGAAACAAGCAGGAAGTGTCGAATCGCTCGCTGTTTCGAAGCATTGTTTCGACACATACCGTCATACACACACTAGCCATCTCTAGTGCCTAGTCATACTTGAAGTTGACGAACCCTTGAATAATAAAATACCAGAACACACGTTACATTTTACTTTGTTGTCTTTGATCTTTACAAAATAATCCCAAACAGGGCTTCTCCCCGCCATAAATGAAGATTAAATGAGGTTGAACACAAGTTTTAAAACACTATTTTATGTATAAACAAAACACGTTTTCTTACGAGAGCGCCTGAAGTCAGGAATCAAGAGTACCGTAACATGCGTATAATTAGCGCTTGGATGAAAAAGAACTATGGAACTGTTTCGAAACAGCAGACTACAAGTAAATTAACTGAAACAATGAGACATGAGTCGTGACACCCTAGTATGCAGATTTTACTTATTCTCGTTAGTACAAATCTATGGTATTTCGTGTGACCACTGTTAAGAATTTTACACAGTCGTTTTCATTATGATGATATGCAAGGGGAACATGCTGACAGCTGCAGTAAAAGTGAAAAAAATTATAATAATAACAGTAATAATGACACATTATATAAAACTAGAATAGGTACAGTCAGCGACAATGATTCAACTCAAACCGAGCAGACACCTAATAGTAGTAAGCCTCTTTCAGTCCTGAGGAATTATTTAAAAAAAAATTATGACTTGTTTGATTTTCCATACTATCTATGAACGCCATATGTAGCGCACGCTTGACACATGAGACAATGATACAGTGTGCCTTTTGCAAAACAGCGAAGCAGACGGGAACTGAAGCTGCTGTTCGAAGCAGGCTATGTGTCGAATCTGCGTGAGACAATGTGTCTCTGCAAAACAGACAGGACGTGACACTGTTTCGACACCGCAAAAATCTGCGCATCGAATCGTTCGGGTACGACGCAGTTTCGACACATTGTTTCGACACATAAACACAGTAGCCATCTCTACTTTGAAGGCCTTTGGTTTGGCAATTCGATTTGTCATATATAATCTCTCTGATTGGGAGTTGTCTAGTAGTAGACCACAAAAGTGTGTGGGTGAAGTCTGAGATATAATGCAGGATTTTTTAGACATACGGCCCTGCATTTCCCGAATCGTCAAGTAGACAGCTAGGACTGAAGCCAGGAAACAATAGAAGTAAAGATTCTGACTTTAAATATGACTGGACTTAGAGGAACACTTCTGAACACTACAGCAAGGAAATCTTAAGTTGTTCATGCAGAAACCGGACGTATACAGGACTTACTCACAAAGTCGCAGAGGGATTGTTAATAGAACTAAATACCCAGACGTGTGTTCCAGGCATCTCTGAGCAAGAAGTCTAAGATTTCTGAATTATTGAGATGAAATGTAACATATGTTTTATGCTTTGAATTTGACATGTTTATACTTGCTAGTGGTGTTAAATATTCATACTAGGCTGGCAACCTCAGCATGTGAAAAGGATACATTCATGAACCACTACCGCAAGCGCTGGTGATTGCTTCATGCTAGTTCTCACGGAAGAACCAAAAGCAGAAGTAACCCCAGACTCCCAATAGAGCAGGGAGTGAGTGATTATTACAGCAACCTGTGCATAGTTGTATTATTATTTGGTGAATGTATGTAAACTTAATTTGTTCCTTCAGGCACAAGCCACTGCCGCTGTCCAGTCACAAAAGTTTCATTAAATTAATTGACATATTGGTGATTTTTCATCACATGCTCTGAGTGATACGATATATGCTCAGGGAGAGTAAAAATTCTGAGAAAACAAACGGCTGACTGACAGCAGGAAAAGGCGCCTGATTAATATCAGGGAAACAGATATTTAGCAGCGGAATTTGTTCTTTTATTCCCTTTAAAGTTTGTGATACCAGCACGAGGCAACCCGACTATTTGTGGTACGACCCGAAGAGACCATTTGCTGTACTTTCATTCTGTGGCTCAAAGCTTGTAATTGACACTTGAAACCTACATTCCACGGGTTGTGAAGATTCTTGCCTCGACCAGGAGCGGTTACTTCCTGACTATTCTGGAAACGTGCCCTCACCACAGAGACGATTTACGGAACCACCAGCATCAGCAATTTAGCATTTTGGCAAGTCCGATTTTTAGCGGCCAAACAAGAAACTTTCTTTTCTAAAATTAAACTTATGAAAACCGATATATTCCATGATGAGACTTACTTTTTATTAATCACCAGTTCTTATTTATTTACAAGTGTTAAAGTAATTGATCGTTAAATTTGTATATGTTGTTTTTTTTTACAAATACTTACTTACTTAGTCATTCCCCTTCTACCGTGAGGTGTAGAGGTTTGGAAGAGAGAGCGCCAGACTATTCTATCGGCTGTCTTCCTCCTGGCCTAGTTCCATTCTAATCCTCGGTCCTTCAAAGATTGTCTAATGTTGTCCTCCCAGCGGACTCTGGGTCGTCCTCGGGGTCTGGATCCTTGGCTCTTTGTTTCCCATGCTTGTCGTGGTAGCCGATCTTCTCCCATTCTGCAGACATGGCCAAACCATCTTAGTTGGGACTGTTCTACTTGGTTTTACAAATTCATAGTTTAATTATTTATTACAAAGAGAAGTGCACATGTGTGAATAAGTATTCTAATATATATTGTTATATCTACATCTAAAGAGCCGATACGAGCAATAATAATTCTAATAATAATAATAAGCAGAGGAATTTTACTGTTAATTCAGATGGGGGCTTGAACGAGCTAATATTTTATCTCTCCCTCGAGGTAGAAGCATAATCATCCTTCTATCTGCATCTCTGCCAAGAGAAATCTTGTGCGAAGGTAGACACCTTTAAAGACCTGCATTAGTTACTCTATGTTTTGGCCACTGTTGGACCACTACTGCAGAGAAAAGGGGAGGCAACCCGCGACATTAATGAATGAACGAATGACTAGTTGGTTTGGTTTTAAGTACTATTTTCATTGCACACGGACAACTCCATCACTGCTCCGATCTCTTTCCTTAGTTCACACAAGGAGGATCTCAGCACAGTGCACGAACACCAGGCCAGGATGCCTATATGTGTATACAGGAATGACACATTCTATAAATATTGTTGTGGTGGGTAGGTTTCCTAATTTAAAAAAAAAAATTTGCCAGAGCAGCAGCCGAAGGGTTTACTCTTAACGATTTCCAACTGCCGAGGGATTTTTAACGTGCGCAACTTTAACACGGGACTACCTATTTTTTGCCCTTATCCGAGAACGCTAAGCATCCGATCCCACTATCCAGGACATCAGAAGGAAGTATGACATCATTGGGAACAACCGATTCTGAAAAAAAAGAAATTCCATCAATCGGGTCAGGGTGACAAAGAGGTAATGGCGTCCGTCTATAATTCTAAGGGTACGGGTTCGCTCCCAGTACAGGGAATATAATTGATGGAACGAATGACTGGAAGAGTACCTATCTTTCAACAGCGTCTAATTAATTATATACCTCTACCTTCACTCTCTTTAACATAACTTAATCTTACCCAGTCATCATTTCCTTTTCACACCTTTAACACCGCGACACTAATCGCATTAAATTAACTTGCACTCCAACTATAGTGTAATTCAATGTTGTTTTCTCATTATTATGTCAACTCTCATTTTTCCACCGTATGGTACAGGATCCTTTCATTTCTCCAGAATGTTAAACCGTCATTTCTTTCACACAGTATATTAACCCCACATTTATTTTCCTCTGTTTAGTAAACCCTCGTTTCTTTTACATAGTATGTTAATCCATCTTTACTTTTCCCCAGTGTGTTAAACCTTCATTTTTTCCCCACAGTATGTTAACCCCTATTTCTTTGTTCCCAGTATTTTCAAACCTGGCTTCAATCCAATAGTATCTAAACCTCTTATTACTTTACCCCAGTATTTTGACCCTGATATTCTTGTCGCAAACAGTTTAACACACCAACGTCGCCGATTTAGAAAGAATAAGAAAAATAAAACACAAATATGCGCAACAAATTTTTTAAACAAATAACATTTTGCCTCGTTTTGGCGAGTAGCGTCCCGTTTAACCTAGTCGGTTATATTAGGGCGCATGTTCAAATATAAAATACCTTTAGGTCTAATTTAGATGTGCGTAACAAATCTTATCCGATTCAAAGTGAGCATTCCATTACCATCACTTTGACCCGACTCCACTGACAAGATCTGACTGAACAAATAAACCTCGCTGACTGAACAATCTATCTGTCTTATCTGACCGAACAATCTTACCTCGCTATCTGACTGAACAGACTTTCTGTACTATGTCTCTGAACATTCTGATAGCGCTGTATGATTGAACAATGTGATTGATCAATCTGTCCGTGCTATCTAACTGAACAATCTGACCGAACAACCTGACAGCACTATCAGACTGAATAATCTGATCGCACTATATGAGGGAACAATCTAACTCACCAATACGTCGGCGCTATCTGATTGAAAAATCTGACTGCTCTATCTGACTGAACAATCTGTCCGCGCTATCGGACTGAACAATTTAACTGCACTATCTAACTAAACAATCTGTCCGCACCATCTGACTAAACAATCTGACTGCGCTATCTGACTGAACAATCTGTTCGCGCTGTCTGACTGAACAATCTAATTAACCACAGTGTTGCCAACAAGGAAAATTATCTGAGCTACAGTACATTACTCATCTCTTAATTCAATCAATAAATTACCCAATTTTCTTTTTGATCCTCACAGAGCATGGTGCTACCACCGCGGCTGGTCCCCTTTCAAGAAGTCTGCACTAAAGCATTCATATGCTCTTGCAACACTGATTTCTGGAGCAATTTGTCTTACATGATGACGTTGCCAACATTATGACAATCTCACAGAAGTTGGCTGTTACGACAAGCCAGAGGGAGCGATTGTCCTATTTTTGTTCTAAATGTCCCCTCCGTACCTTCGGAAACTCCACGGAGGAAAATTTACTCAATATGAAAATAAGAACACTATGACAATCACGATTAATATCATCTTGAAAGAATAATGAGGAACACTGGGTGTGGATGAAAAATGAAGTAGCAAGAAGATGTAAATTGTTCTAAATTTTTTAAGTTATTCTGATGACAACGTGCATTTAATGCAGATTTTCTTCTTTTGTTAAAGGCTCGCTCGTCTTGCCAGAAACTACATTTGTATACACTGTAATTAATTTGTTTCTTCCATCATTTAAAATTAATATTTACGCAACTCAATGGTCTTTCAGTTTTACCAGTAGACCGAGGCAACAGAAGAATATGAAAAGCTGGTAGACTTATTTTCTAGAATAGATTTTGTTTTTATGTTTGCATGAATTTCTGTAACGTGAAATCTCTACTCATAATTCAGCCGTCTGATGGTTTGATGTATTTCCATTCACGTAAATTAATCGTTGTCCATTGAATTTCAATTGTTGCCATGTCCGCCACAGAAACAGGCTTGAGTTCAACCTGTGGGGAGGAAGGGAGGTTAGAGGAGGTGGAGATGATGGGCATATAAAAAGACGTAAGATAGTTCCAAGGAAAAAACAACTCAAAAAGAACAAATACTAATACAAATTAAAACCAAGTGTAAAGGACAATAGTTATCTATAAACAATACAAAAGAGAAACTAAAATGGACAAATACTAATATAAATTAAAATCAGCAACTGCAAAAGACAAGTTATTTTAAATGAATACAAAATTAGTATATAAAATGACACTAAATACCCCAATTATAACCAATTCTCAGGTTGAACAAGGTAGACCAAGATGGAACGAGAAGAGGCAATAACGGTCAGCTGTTAAGTGCCCGCTCTCCACCCATCACCTCTTAAAAAAAACAACAACAACCAAGGAAAAAAAAATACGGCAATATTTTTTATCAAGATGTTCAAATTTCTTGGAAAACGACCTTGGAACTGTATACACGGGCTAAAAGTAACCTCTATAAAGCAGCATGTCTTAACCTTTTTTTTTATGCCATGGACCCCTGTGCTTGTCCTTAGTTTTTCTTCAATTGTTAAGCTGAGGATTAAGAGACAGGAAGTCAAAATGGTTAATATTGTTCTAACATTAAACAGTAATCCTTTTTAAACACGTTTTATTAACTTGACATACCATTTCTTTGGATGTTTCAAAATTGTGATGCTCAAAACCATTACGTTCTACTCATCGTAAACAGCTGAAACTTTACACGCAGCTGCCTTTTCGTGATACATTTTAGTTTTTCAAGTTTTGATTACCATTGGCCCAAGCGGTTTTATGTAATAATAAAAACAATGTAAAACAAACTGGAAGTAACTCAAATACTTCTTCTTCCTCTTCCTCGTTCGTCCTGAGAAGGACGTTGGTTGCGTTGTGTCTGTTTACACCGGAGCTGCGATATCTGCGCCTTTCGGCCGACACATCCGACTTCAGCACGGCATTTTTTGGGACCGGGTTTGCCTTCCCTCTTCGATCCCTACTCTCTCAGCCAGACTGCAGTGATGCAGCCTGTTTCCAGGTCCACCACGTGGAGGTGGAGTAGGGTCTTGGTCAGCTCTGGTTCGCTGACCCTGACGCAAGCAGTCAAGCTATGGATCGCTGACTGCATTCTCTATTGCTGCATCTTTGGGTCCCAACTCAAATACAAGGCGAACTAAAAATAGCAGTAAACAAAAAATTACTTCAGTTCAAATTGGTAACCGGCTACTTTAGAATAGAGGATCCTATCTGTGAAGAATGTAATGAACCAATTACAATTAAATACTTGCTGGAATGCAAGAAATGCGACCAATACAGACTAAACATAAAAAATTACTGTAAAACTGCGTAATATAACTAAATGTATGTCACGAAATACGTTTGTTGTCTTTTTCTGGTCTTCACTCCACTCCGGCATTGTTACTGTGCTATTCCTTTTATTTGCTAATTCTTCCAGTATTCGTGGTTTTCGCTTTCAACGTTCAAGGTTTTCTTATCATGCCTTGTCACTACCTTACTATTACCTATCTGCTTGACATGTTTCTGAGATAACATTGACTCCTTTTTGTGCAGGGTGAAGTATTTACGTTTTGTAACCGATTCCGCCCGACAGAAAAGGCGTCAGTAAGTAGCGAGACGGGCTGATTGAACAAACGTTTGATTCTGGGACATCGGTAGCAAATAATTGCCACAAACCCTGTGGTTCATGGGCTCCAATATAGACAACAGACGGTAATTGGGAGACAAGGTGTCAGTTCGCAAACAAAACGTGCCAAAATACAAGGCCAATTTCACTAGGATGTCAGAAGATGGCAATCTTGATAAAGATTAAGACACAGAAAGTGATATAATACTTTCGGCAGATGGAATTTGTTGTGATAATCAACTACGAGAAAGTAACATTTTGAAAGATTTGATCAGTGATAGATCTGTGCAGTAGTGAGTTTGTAAACATGATTAGTAACAACGGAAGTGGCAAGATGTTATAAGGGTCATGGTGAGTTTGAAAATCACATGTAAAGGGCAATATCTTATGTTGTCATGTAATAAGGTTCTATGGGGGGGGGGGGAAGATACTAAACGTGCAATAATACCAGTGTAACTATCATTTTGTGCAGTGGGATTCTATTTGATTTGTTTTTCCATTTGAAAATTCTATTTTATATTTCAATATCTAAACCAATCGAGCCTGCTTTACTTTGTAACTTGTCAGATGTATAGTTTTTGTCTTCAATGTGGTAATAAATTTGATAAGATAAATTCTTTGATCTTTTACCTGGGGGCTAGAGCCCAAAATAACTGTAAACGAAATAACAATTAAATCTGTCAGGGAAGGGATAGAAGAATGACTGGAATACCAATCCTCTCTCTCTATTTTACTCAATGAAGATAGAGAGATACATATTACCTTTCTACTAAATATTACTTTTCAGTTTCACAAGAGTGAACTACCCTGATAGTGAGAAAAATGTTCTTTGATGTGTCAACAGATATCATGCATTCTGAATAGAATAGACTTTGAAACTCTCTCGGAATCTGTCGCTTTCACTATCTCACTTAAATCCTGTCGTCACACCGTGTATTCCATGATCTTCCTCTGCCTCTCTTACCCTGGAGATTCCAGTACAAGGACTGCCTGGTAAAGCTATGAGCAAGTTTGTTCAATGTATGTCCTATCCATCTTCAGCACCTTCTTCTCATGTCCTGTTCTTCTGGCACTTGCCTGGCTTGTGTCATAAATTCCTCATTAGTGATCTTGTCATACCACTACAATCCTTCTATTTTAGGCAAGCACCCATTAAGAGAGCTTCCGTGGTTAGAGTGCAGGCTTCTCGCTGCAAAGGTAGCGGGTTGGAAACACAGTGGTCATCACGCTACAGTCTACTCAGCTGTAAATGGATACCTGACTCTGCTTTTGGGTTATGAAAGATGAAAGCAGCAAGGAGGGAAACTGGTTACACCACCTCTCGAAGCACAACCTAGTATTGTGAAGTCTCTAACACTTCACTATCTGCTATGGAGATTGCTTTTTTACCCATTGTGGCAGATTATGATAATTGATTTCATATATCTATTTCTTTATCTTCATTTGTCTTTTACTTAGCTTTCACCTACGCCTGTTTTTTTTAACATAAAACCCCTATACACTCTGAGATCTGTCCCTTTTTCTAATTTAGCGAGTAATTTTATTTTCTGTTCGCTATTCCCTTTGATGAGAGTTTACCAGAGACCGATTAGCTAACGTGAGCTGTATTATTTTACACCAGCGATCGAAGATCGTTGTAATGGAATCAGACAGCGATCAAGGTGGAGATAATTTTGGAACCAAGGGAGACAAAATTTTTATTACGCCCTTTGTAAACTGGTTGCTAGAAAGTAATTAAACCACGGTGAGAACGAGCAGATCAAAAGACCTTGCTTGCTAGAAGACGAGCAGAGACGAAGGAAACTCACACTGATTCGCGAATTGGCGATGCCTGATCTAGGAATGAATAAGGTTCGGGTTTTCGGCTTGTAATGTGAGAAAGATCTTTGATTTGCAAATCCGAACGTAGAATTCTCCGTAGGTGTTAACATCTGGCAGAGAGTCTGTTTTCGGGTTATAGTTATAACATTTCCTTTGATTTCAGATGTATATATACCCTAGCCTTCTAACTAAAATGTATCCAGTACTCGACAGATTCAGCAGACATCTAGCTGCAAATCTAGAATCACTCGTATTGAGTAGAGTTTCTTAGTTTTTGTTGGAGAATAGTCTTAGAAGTTTGTGCGAAGGTAATATATCTACTAGTAGTTTGAGTGATTTAACTAGTTAAATCATCAATCGTATTTTACTAGTTTTCCTGTGCAGAGAGATTTACTAGAGAGGTCCGTCAATATATGTTTTCTCTAAGTTTTACTGTGTTACAGTGGATAGCAGAACAAATAATAATTTCTAGCTAAACTCTTCCAGCTATAAGATAAATTTAATTAACTGCAAGTAACCAGTCAGATAATATTTTAACCAACTACGAGTAGTAAAGGCACTGATTCATCATGAGTATTGACGAAATATGTATTTATTTCTAATTCATGATGACTGATGTTTTAAATGACTAGAATTTATTTCACGAGTTTTTAAACGATAAGACAAGATCTAAGCTTGCAGTTTATAATTTAAAGTTAAATAAACGAAGTGGATAAATATATTATATTTTACGCGAGGTAGGATAGGATTGTGTATACTATATATTGGTTAAGCATTTTGTATGTTTTTCTCTTTATACAGTATTTGGGTCAAACCCTAAACCTTACCAGCGGCTTCCATGTAAATCTGGGAATAATCATACTAAAGAACATTTTAACTTAGTTCTGGGTCTTCAAGGTAAATATGGTCTGAGGTTGTGTTTACACCCAGAGAGACCGAATACCAGCCCAAAGAACATTTAGGGTGACTTGGTAACTGGCATATAGATCCAGATTTATTATTCAAATCTCATTTACATTCAGTCCCGTTGTGGCGACCTAACAAACCTTAACATTTCCGACGTTTGATCATTTGTGGTGTGACCAAGAATTTTATACTGAGAGAAGTTACCGACCTGACATTTCCTAAGTACTGGAAACCTCAAGATTCTGACACTGTGAGCACTGTGACATCTATTACCTGAACTGACTTGAAGTGACATAAACAGTAATCCAAAAAATATATATATATAGTCGTAAAGAGAACGCTCCCCGGAGGAACTGGAATTAACCGGTCTCTGTAGAGCTGGGGTTCTCTTTGCCAAAAGAACACTGGAGTTGCTGTGGGTGTGTGTGTCCTAAAGTTTGTGCCAGAAGGTGAAAATCAAGTTTGTAGGTAAGAAGGAATGTCAGTGGCCACTGTTGTATGGATAGAAAGAAAGCAGGAATGAGTGGTTCTTTGATCGTATAATTCATGTACCCACTTTGTATTTTTTTTTTAGGCAAAGTTCTTTTTTGGTAATACTGTTTCCCTGTCAGAATAGATTAACATATAATCTCTGTTTGTTACTGTAGAGGGAATTTCTAGACCATAGCGTATAAATCCTTGACTTTTTTGGGGTTAATAACTTTTCTTCTAACGGGAATTTTTGTCTCAACAGAGGGAGGCAGGTTTACACCAATGAGTCTAACTCTTTAATTAATTCATTAACCTATGTTTATTTGTATTTGATTTGATATTCAACATATTGCTGTTGCAAAGTTTCTTTATGATAAATACAATTTACATAAACTTCATTTACGTGTGTCGGTCAGCTTGTCCCAAAAGATCCATATTCCATTGATGTAGTTTTCAAGTCTGTGCGTCTAACTGTCGTCACGTATGTGGGTGTGTATGTGAGTGGTGATATATATATATATATATATATATATATATATATATATATATATATATATATATATATATATATATATATATATAAAAATTAATATATATTCTAGTAGACTGTCTGACTAACTAAGTTCTGTTGTAGAGATAGGCTGAACGAGAGAAGCTTCTCGATTTCAGGGACAGACTCTAACTAGGTTCCACCATCTCACTCGTGAAAATCTATTTTCTTTACATTACCTCTCACTGAGCTATCACCTGTTCTAATCTACACAGAAGGGACCAATCTATGTCTTAATTCCCCTATCAAACATCTACGACACCCATTTATGAAAGTCTGAGAATTTCTGATTGGTGCTTTTGTTGTTCTGCATACCAGAGCCATACTATAGAACAGACTTGACATTTGAATTGAAGATTCAGATTTTTTTGTGTCGCACTTGACTTCTTTTGATTTCCATATATTTTGGAATCCAATGAAAGCTCCTCAATCCTTCTGTGTTCTTTGATATCATTGTCTATATTGCAGCCAAAGTATATGTATGATTCTACAGCTTGTAGTGAAGTTTCTTCAAGTGCAGTATTGTTTCTTCAAGTGCAGTAAATGCATTTACTCTCATCATCTTTGTTTTCCCCCAGATATTTTCAGAACCACTACCTGTGACTTCTCATTAAGTACTTGCATTTTGTCTCTCATCTAATTACGGTTATGTACAGAACAGCCAGTTTGTTGTCAAAATTGCTAACTGTGCGCTAAATAGTGCAGACAAACTCATCTTTCAAGTAAAATAGTGTTTCATAAATCCGACATTTACAAAGATCTTCCCTTTTGTGCGCTGCATCCCAGCACGAGACAGGGCCCAACCTTAACAGTACTAAAATGGAAGCATTTGCTTTTTATCTTCTCTCCCCCACCTACACACATACGCACACTCACACAGTTGATTCAACTGGCTAAACGTTAGTGTGTTTAATCTCATCAGACTGTTGAAGTGCACAAGTTAACGTGGGAATCACCAAACGGACGGGACAGAAACCAGATAGATCACATAATGATCAATGGCAGATGGAGACATGCTTTACAAGACGTGAAAGTAAGAAGAGGCGCATATGTGGGAAGTGATCATCACCTACTAGTAGCAAAACTGAAGGTGAAACTCAGAGCTGCTGGATCAGTTGCAGTCAAACTGAAAAGTTATAACATCACGAACCTTAAGGACCCCGTCACCAGAAAAGCTTTCGTGATCGACATAAAGAGACGATATCAGATTACCAAAAGCCAGGAAAGAACAGAGACCGATGATGTCGACCAGAAATTCCACACCATCTCAACAATATACAAGGAAAGCAGCAAGTCATGCTTGGGATTCCAGGAAATAAATAGCCAAGACTGGATAACACCAGAAACGTTAAACACCATAGCGAAGAGAAAGAAATGAAAAGAAAGAAAACAGAAGCTAAGTCTCCCAGGTTATAGGCAATATATAATGAACAGTACAGTCAGCTGGACAAGGAAGAAAACGTCAAACCCGTGCAAACAAAAGGACATTTCTGGATGACCTTGCAATACAGACAGAAGAGGCAGCATTGAGAAATGAACAAAGCACAGTTTATAAAATAACTAAAACTATCAGTGGAAAACGAAGTGCAAACAACATAACGTTAGTAAGAGACAAGCAAGGAAATCTCATCACCACAGCACAGGGGCAGGAAACAAGATGGGCAGAGCACTTCAGAGAAACACTGAATAAGGAACCACCAGAGACTCAGCTGAATGTTCCTGAGGCTGAAAGTGACAGACGTAAATACAGACATTCCACGAAAAGAAGAAATCATCACAGCTATCAAAGGGTTAAAAAATGGAAAAGCGCCTGGTCACGACAATCTAAATGCTGAGTTATTCAAGGCAGACCCTGAACTAGCAGCAGAACTATTAGAACCACTATTTGCACAAGTCTGAGAAACTGAGACAACATCAACAGAGTGGAGTAAAGGAATAATTGTCAAATTGCCCAAGAAATGCGACCTTGCAGACTGCAACAACTGGAGAGGAATTACTCTGCTCTCAGTTCCCACCAAAATACTAGGCAGGATAATCATCCAGAGAATTTCAAAAGCAGTTGTCCATAAACTGAGGAAAGAACAAGCGGGTTTTAGAAAGATGTGCAGATCATATATTCACCCTCAGGAAAATTATAGAGCCGTGCTCAGAATGGCAGAGACAGCTACACATTAACTTTGTTGATTTCGAAAAGGCTTTCGACAGCATACATAGGGACAGCCTATGGAAAATACAGAGGGCTTATGGAATTCCCAGCTGCATTGTTTCCATCATAAAAAACCTCTACTCTAACTTTACATGCAGTGTTGGATTGAGTAATGTAACTTTCGAAATGAAAACAGGAGTACGACAGGGATGCCCCTTATCAATAACATTATTTTTGACAGCCATAGATTGGGTGGTGCGCCAGACAACAGAGGGCAGTCCAAGAGGAATTAGATGGACTACGTTTTCTACACTGGAAGACCTGGAATTTGCAGATGACATTGCACTACTCGCGCATTCACATCAACACATCCAAGAAAAAACCGATAGACCGAATAAGTATGGCCAGCAGATTGGCCTGAACATCAATCTGAAGAAGACAGAGGTCATGTGAGGATTTACTGTGATTTTATTTTCAACGGGCCCCATTTTTCTTCTCCATGTATTATTTGCGTTTATTTATGAGGAGTTACTGTGGGTTTTAATTTCAATTGCGCCCCAGTCTTCTTTTCTTTGTAAAATAATTGCGTTCATTTTATTTCATTAGGCTGAGTTCATATTATTAGGCTGGGTAAATTTTCCGACGTTAGGAACCCGCACCTACCCGGTTAATCGAGGGATGGGGGGGGGGGGCAGAAACATGACCCAGGTACGTAGAACTCACGCTATAACCAATCAAATTTATTTTGGGTAACGCGAACGGGCAGAGACATTATCTCCCGTGACGCAATAAGTTGCGCGGGAGCAGAATAAACATGAGTCATGAGTTAGTTTAATATTACTGAGATGGTATAGGAATTTGTGTAATTACTACTTGTGTTTAATTGATAACCTTTTGTAGTCAGAAGCGAAAGGGTTGAGATATGATTTAATAATTCCTAGATGGTATATATATATATATATATATATGACGGTGCGAAGACGATGTGTGAAGAAGAATAAGAATTCGTGTGTAATGTTGTCGTCACTCTCTCTGACCTACTTTCACACACGTTCCGCAGTCACAGAAAAACTCTTGATGACAGGGGTCCCACTTTTATTAATAAAACCCAGTCAGGTAGCATATGAATCATACAGAAAACAATGTTGTCCACAAGTTTACTTTTTGTAGGTAATTCCTATACAACACCATGTAACTATGTAGGTGTTCTCTACGTAACACCATATAATAACCCAGCACAGACTGCTGGACTCTCTTAAATAAAATGAAACAAAATAAACTAGCATCGCACTAATGGACAAACATCATCACGTAATAATACATATATATATATGAGTGAAAATATGCAAGTATATGCGCTTAAATGACCATGTGTGTGTGTTGTGTGTGTTCATGCAGGTCTGTGTATGAGTATAATCATACAATAAACATAATCTCAGTCAACAATAATGCCTTAATACTCCTACTAAATACTAACTACACCATCACGCGAGAGAAAACGTAAATGAAGCACTTCTATGCATGATAAAATATTATACACAACTCACTGGTCTAAATGACCACATTTGATCAGTATCTTAGAGGCCTACCTGCTCTAAAGAACAAGCAGTTATAAATGTATTTATGTACTCTATTCTTACAACTCTATACTAAACGTAATAGGTATAGGCTACTCACGGAGCTAGAGGGTACGCTAATCTTCCTCTCACCGTAATCACTGATGTAAAATTAACCACACTTACGGCTCACAAGAATGCAATATAACTATTACTTAACACTACACAAATAATAATAATAATGGTACTAAGTACACACTTGTATACAGCGCAATGTGACACAAGAATTCCTCTTATAAATTCACTTTAGTACTTTACACATTTAACACAGTCTCACAGTTGAAAGTAGCGATGAGATATACGTGAAATTACACTTAAAAACACATAAATCGCCAGTCAGCTTCTATCAAACTGTTATACATAGACAAACTCTAAAAAGAAATAACTCTTAAAAATGAAACGTCTAATATTACTAAATCTAAAGTATTATAAAAATGTACTCATATGCAAGCATATCTCTATGTCGTCAGTTCTCTTAGCACAGAGGCAACATATGCGTATCAAATCCTCTACCTCACTGGTGTATCGTATCGAGGATGCATACCGCACATGGAAGACGATCTGGCTTCCTTTCAACTCTGACTCGACCTCTCACTGTTTCAGTTTAAATCTACATATCCTCTTCTGTACCACATGATAGCCACGTCAAAATGTCAGGCTAAGCTCCGCCCATCCCTCTAGGGAGCAAATCAGGAGTCCTATGCTCAGTCTGGATGACATGAGATCACATCTTATTAAAGACTATCTTCCTAGACGTCCACAATTGAAGTTCCGCCCACTGGTGGTTATATTCCCACGATATTCGTTGCCCGTAGTCACACCTCACGGTTTCGTGCTCAACAAGGTGTGTTCTCAGACAGCGCCAGGATGTCTAACAACCGAGGTCTGTCTCCCACGTCTCACACGTCTGTCTTCTTCACGGATGGCAAAGGTGTGTTTCGTTTAAATTGCCCATTACCGGGTGAGAATGCTAACATGAGCACAAATTCACACCGTAGACTAGATCGACAACTAATTACTCAGTCTAAAATTACACCTTTCTGGCCACACGGTCACATGTTCCGCCCCTAAATTTTTTGTGGTCCCCACAAACGTACTCTGCTCCATTGTCATTTCTAAGTTTATGTCTTTTTGCTTGTCGTGGTCTGGGAGAATTGTCCGCTCGTACAGCGTCGCTACTTGGTTGAGAGTTCAGCGAGTTAGTGCCTGCAGTTGTCGGCCTTGGCGGGGGATTGCTTCCAACGTGTAGGGACAAACCGATATCAAATGCTCTGGGGACTTACACTGAAAACATCGCTTCGGAAGCGGGCCCTGAGGGCACGTGGCTGCCATGTGGTCTGAAAAGTTTCCACAATTGTAGCATCTTATTTTTCTAGGCTTCCTCTGTGCTATAGGTCGCCTCCTGTTTCCCTTACATTCCTGGCCGGCAATGCCGCATACAAAGACCGCTTCAATGCCCTGAACAGATGGTTTGCTGTCAAATTCTACTCTCTCATTTCTCTCCACATTACGGAATCCCCTTCTGAAAATCTTAGTCTGATGTACAAATACATCAAAACCTCCCTCATCCGGTGTAATAAATCCCCATCCTTTGTCGACATTATACTACTTACAAAATCCTAGTCGCCTTGTTGGTGCATCTGTGTTTTCACTAACCTCTAAATCACTGCATGCACTATCAACTGCCTCACCTACAGGAAGGTCTAGTTTTGGTTCCAGTTGATCCACACCTTGGTTCTGCTCTAGGTTTTCACGCGGTTGGCACTGTTTCCTTCTTCTTCGCGTCTCCTTTTGTGCTGGCGCCATACTCTGTGATAGCTGTGCTAGCTGGGACTTTAGACTAGCTACTTCTGCTTTGAGTGCCTCCTCTTCATTGTGAGCTTCTGCACTGGCTATCTCCACTAGCGTATCAGGCTCCTTGCCTTCCCAGAAAACAGCATAGTCCCTAACTTCCCTAAATGAGACACCCGGATTTTCTAGGACGTATTTCTCTACAAATGACTTACTCAGATCATCTCTCAGCTGGGCAATAAAATGATTCCTGAGCATGGATGGGTCCGCAGGAGCCAAGCCTTTCTTCACCCGCGTTGCATTTAATCTCAGAAATAATTCATGCAACAGGTGAGAGAACACCGTTACTGATACGCTATGCCCCTGTCTCATGGCACAGAAACCCCTAGTCATCACATTTACTAATTGTCGCTCACTGTAGGCTTCTTCCACTATTTCGAGTAACTTATCAGTCTGCGATGGTTGACATCACTGCTCTATCATTAGCAAGGATACTATTGCAGGAAAATTGATATGACTGCAAACGGCTGGTCCCTGGCTTGATAAGATATTCAAAGGATGTACGGTGGTATGATTCTTCTCTGAGCCTGCGTTGGTGCGACTCTTCGCCTCGCCTACGTTGATGCGACTCTTCAATGGGCCTAAGGTGCTTCGAATCTTCATGCGGTGATGCGATTCTTTGCTGGGCCTATGGTGGGGCGAATCTTCACTGGGGAGATGCACTGGGCAGATGTGCTGCTCCGTCTGTGCTGGGTGTTGTAATACTCTTGCAAGGTTTAGCTGAGGTATCATTGGTGCTCACAGGTTGTAGTGCTCTCTTGCAGCATTGAACATTCCGCGTATGACTCTATACTACACTGTCTGTCAGTATCCTGTCGACGACGCCATTTGTGACGGTGCGAAGACGATGTGTGAAGAAGAATAAGAATTCGTGTGTAATGTTGTCGTCACTCTCTCTGGCCTACTTTCACACGCGTTCCGCAGTCACAGAAAAACTCTCTTGATGACAGGGGTCCCACTTTTATTAATGAAACCCAATCAGGTAGCACATGAATCATACAGAAAACAATGTTGTCCACAAGTTTACTTTTTGTAGGTAATTCCTATGCAACACCATTTAACCAAGATATTTAGGTATTCTCTACGTAACACCATATAATAACCCAGCACAGATTGCTGGACTCTCTCTATGTCGTCAGTTCTTTTAGCACAGACGCAACATATGCGTATCAAATCAATCCTATACCTCACTGGTGTATCGTATCGAGGATGCATACGGCACATGGAGGACGATCTGGCTTCCTTTCAACTCTGACTCGACTCTCTCACTGTTTCAGTTTAAATCTACATATCCTCTTCTGTACCACATGATAGCCACGTCAAAATGTCAGGCTAAGCTCCGCCCATCCCTCTAGGGAGCAAATCAGGAGTCCTATGCTCAGTCTGGATGACACGAGATCACATCTTATTAAAGACTATCTTCCTAGACGTCCACAATTGAAGTTCCACCCACTGGTGGTTACATTCCCACGATATTCGTTGCCCGGAGTCACACCTCACGGTTTCGTGCTCAACAAGGTGTATTCTCAGACAGCGCCAGGATGTCTAACAACCGAGGTCTGTCTCCCACGTCTCACACGTCTGTCTTCTTCACGGATGGCAAAGGTGTGTTTCGGTTAAATTGCCCATTACCGGGTGAGAATGCCAACAGGAGCACAAATTCACACCGTAGACTAGATCGACAACTAATTACTCAGTCTAAAATTACACCTTTCTGGCCACACGGTCACACACACACACAGACACACACACACACACACACACACATATATATATATATATATATATATATATATATATATATATATATATATATATATATATATATATATATATATATATATATATGTGTATGTGGTAACAGCCCTTTTATTATATCATGTCAGTACATATCAATGTATTTTCTGGAGAATAAAGATTCTGATTATGTATGTATGTATGTAAGAATGCGAAAGTCTTTTAGATCTATACTATCCACAGACAAATACGAAAATGTGCAAAATATGTAACCACCCATACGAAACAGTGTCACATTTATTGAATGGATGTACAAATTTCAAACATTATACCAACAAAGGCACAATAGAGCTGTAGACATTATTTATGAGAAACTGAAATCCTCATACAGTAATGAGTGACATAACAATAAATAAGGATATAATAGTTAAACCATCGCTTTTCGGCAGCAGTAACACATTTCATTTAAATCACGTGCCGTAATACCTGATTTAACAATAATCAATCGACAGAACAAAACAGCTTTTATAATGGAGGAAGCAATACCATATGAGGCCTATTTAGATAAATGTCACCAACATAAATTTGATAAGTACTATCCATTGACTGCAGAAATTAACGAACTATCGTATGCATGTAATCGTACTTATAATTGGTAGTTGGGGTCATGTGAATGCAAAGTGTGTGAGTGGATTAATGTCGCTAGGGTTGCGGAAATTTGAAGCCAAAGTTTTATGTAAATATGTCTGCATTAGTGCAATTATAGGTTCTTACAGAATAAGAACACTTCCATGTAAAAAACACCCATTGTAAATTACTGGAGATGTTTTCCACACAGTCTAATCTCAATTGTGCTCTGTCTACTATACCAAACGACTATTGTATTTGATGCTATATTTAATATCTCACTCCACTAGCTGTCAAAGCATTTTAAGGCAAACAAAAATTCTGATAAAACCCCCATGTAAAAACACCAATATTGCTCTACTTGAATGGTATTCCACACACATTTTGTAAATTTCAATAATACTCATTTTTGGCAGGTTATATCATATCATATCATATCATTGTATGCCAATGTCTTTTAGTAAGCTTAAAGATTGTTATGTATGTGTAACACAAACATAAGATGTAAAAACACCCATATAGCACTACTTGAGACGTCTTCAACACTTTATGTACGAGAATTCTAATGATTCTCCTATATGCCATGTTGTATCTATTATATCATGTCTGTACATATTAATGATTCTCCTATATGCCATATTGTATCTATTATATCATGTCTGTACATATTAATGTATTTTATGGAGAATAAAGATTCTGATTATGTATATATATATATATATATATATATATATATATATATATATATATATATATATATATATATATATATATATATATATATATATATATATATATGGATGTCACAGCGTTATTTCGCAGTGCATCATATGTATTGTGGTCGGCGATAGGGCACTCGGAAAGGCTGAGGTTAGCCGAACTGGTGTGTCATGTGACTACCGGAAGTCGGTGGGAAAAGGCGCAAAATTGGGAAGTCAAAAACTAGCCTTTGTCCAGGGAGGACGAATATTTTCCCTTTTGCCAGCGAGATCGCTGTGTGGTTGATATTGTCCACTGTAAGCTGAGTACCTGCCATTTTTTCGGACCTTGGAGATAATTACGTTGTACTTCTAGAACAGTGTAGGGTCTAGATCGAATTATCTACAGGCCGTAATTGATAAGAGGTCGATGATTTTCGAGTGTGTCTTTTCATAGTTTTGCCGCTCAGGTAAGCGAGACTCAGAGTAGTCATTTTGTATAATTCGTACCTTCATGTATGAAGGCGATAGTTTAAGCTGCTAAGGAATGTTTACAGTGGTTTTCACATTATTGTATTTGATGCGTTTGATGGCCGTGTGAGGCCTTATTGTGTGTATAAAGTATTAAAGGGAAGTACATGTTAAAGGCGTGTATTTCTAATGTCAGCCATTGTTGTGTGGTGATACTCTTGGAAGAACGAGCCTTTATTTGTTATTATAAATCCACACTGCAGTGGTGTAACCAGTGGAGTGTTATCTATATATATATATATATATATATATATATATATATATATATATATATATATATATATATATATATATATATATATATATATATATATATAAGAAATTTACTAAAGTGCTTGTATAAAAAATATGTACACCATGATATCATCATCCACTCCCTGATCTCTGTGGTGCTTGAGGCCACCCCTGCTTTTGGTTCCTTGTGAGGAAACCCGCACGAAGCAGTCACTAGCTCTTGCAGTGGTGTTTCATATGTCAAATATTTGCACTGATGTGGTTGACAGCCTCGTATGCAACTGTACATCCACTAGCAAATTATACATGTACAAATGCAAATATAAAATAATAAAATGTACATAATACAACTTACCCTGAGTTCTTTTGGCCGAGCACAGGCTTTTTGCACAGAAAACGCCCAATTATATTGTCGCACAACTGTTTAAGATGCCGTATCTTTCAGGTGTGTTTGGTGTCTAACTGGGTGCCTGGGTGCACTTGAAGTAGGATCCTAGAACTAACTTACATTTGAATATGTTGTTTCTTTACAGTAATTAAAAAAAAACAATTAAAAACAAAAAATATAGGGAGAAAAAAGGGGCGGTGGATTTAAGAGATTTGTGACGTCACTTAGGGGTGGGGTGGGGGGGGCTCTGGGTTTCTTGTGACGAAATATAACAAGAAGAGGGGGGCGTTAAAATGACGAAAGTTGCGTAACGTCACATGTGGACGACTCCTACATTAGTTGTATGTCTTACATAGCATTTCTTTAAAAATGAATCATACGGGTGCAGACATTAATTCACTCAACCCTTTAATAGGCTACAGATATGGATTTATATTTACTTAGATAACAATATATTTATTTATGAAATATTGGATCAACAGGGTTAAAGTGAATACAAATGAAAGACTTTTTAAACTAATGGACATTTCGTACTAAACCTCTCCTGCCGGTTTTTAAAATCGCGTTATCCCCAGGTTCAATGGTATTTTTTACTAAAATAGATTCGTGAACTGTATGACATAGGAACGCGATATTTTCTTTGTATGGTTAATCATTCCCTCTTCCCCCGACTAAAAATCACACACACACACACACACACACCCGCACGCACGCACGCACGCACGCACGCACGCACGTACGCATACACACGTACACACACGCACACATATATATATATACTGTTCAAAAAAAGAAACGCATTGCTACTGAAGGCACACACATAGCCATAATTTTGACATTCAATAACTTTTTTAATTTAATGAGTTAATTGTTCAAATTGCACACAAGAATACCTTAGGGTTCAACCAATCAATTGACAGTTGTTTTGCATCTGGGTCACGAGAGTTTTTTGGCGTACGGGCTTTCCCGTTAGTATGGTGTGTGGCCTCCTCTTGCATCGATCAGCGACTGGCATCTCCTGGGCATGGATGCGATCAGACGTCTGATGTGGGCCTGTGGGATGGCTGCCCACTCTTCCTGGAGTGCCTGGAACAGATCACGACGATTGGCTGGAGCAACGTCTCGGCGACAAACACGTCTATGCAGCTCATCCCACAGGTGCTCAATCGGACTCATGTCTGGAGACAGGGATGGCTAGGGTAGAGTGAGAATGTTGTTGGCAGTCAGGAACTGCGTGGTCAACCGTGCACAATGGGGTCTGGCGTTGTTCTGTTGAAACACAGACCTTTGGGCAGCCAAAAGTGGAAGGACATGGGGTCGAAGAATTTCATTGACGTATCGTTGCGCATTCAAGCCTCCTTCAATGTGCACCAATTGACTCCTTCAGTTGTAACTGATCATTCCCCACACCATTGCACCTCCACCACCGTGCTCCAGAGCTTCATCAACGCAATTTTGGGCAAAACGTTCATTTCGCCTACGGTAGACCCTACGCCGTCTATCATGACGCTGCAACAAAAAGAAAGATTCGTCACTAAACCAGACACGTCTCCATTGATTGTCAGCTGCCCAGGGACGATGCTGGTTGGCCCAAAGAAGTCGATTTTGGCGATGGCGGCGCGTAAGGACAGGTCCACGGTGAGGCCGTTGTACCCAAAGTCCAGCGTCATGCAGTCTATTACGGACAGTTTGATCAGACACATGACGTCCTGCAGGCAATGACTGGGCAGTTGAGGAAGCTGTTGTAAACCTGTCTCTGAAATGACGAAGCCGAATAAAGCGATCCTCCGCTGCTGTTGTCACTCTGGGTCGTCCACTGCGATGCCGGTCTTCAACTGAGCCAGTGGCTTGGAACCGGTGCCAAAGTCGACTGATGGTACTCTGATGCACGTTTAGATACCTTGCAACCTGACTTTGACTTTCGCCTGCATGCAGTCGGCCAATAGCAATGTTCCTTAAATTTATCGATAGAGACTGTGGTGAAGTGGGATGTTATAAATACTTATAGGGAACTTAGTGTACTGACTGAGATCAGCTGTGAAGGTATCTATATCTATTAAGAGTAGTGTATTATAGATAACCTTACTTGCTACCACATATCTATATATCTCAGTCAGAATTATTCTGGAATAGTGTGATGCTACGTTATGTGTCTAGGGTATGTGTATGGTGAAGTGTAAGTCACAACAACAGACAGATAAACAATTTAATTTAATCCACTACTCTTAACAACACTGTGACACTCACATACATATAACACTCTATGAGAATAGCTTAAAGAAGTCACTCGTAACGGTTCAAATAACAATATGTATTCATTACTAGCATTATGTACAGAATGTATTTAATATGAATATTGTAGTGACATATATTAGTACAAATGTTCTATGTGTGTCAGTTGTGTAGTAGTAAAATGAGGTAATACTGGTTTTGTTTTGTTCAAGCTCTGTTGGTATTTGTCATCATGACTTCAATAGTTTGTCTTTAGGGACCAGTATTGGAGATGTTCACAGTTCCTGATTTTAAGACAAGTAAATTCCCCTCTGAATAGTATTTTTATAAAGTTATCTCAAGATGAGGGGACATAATGTTGAGCTCAGCTGGCCAACTCTGCTTATCTTGAGTGATGGCGGCAGGAAAGGACTCCTCTGCTCGAATTCTCCTCTGGGCTCAGGAGACACCTCACTGATAGCTAAAAAGACCAAGGAGTATGCTGTCCGACTCTGGATTCAGCAAATCTCTGACCAGATGCTGCTCAGTACCATCAAGACCACTGTCCCTGAAATCAAGAAGGATGTACCTTCTACTTCATAACTAATTTATATTCTCTTTTTCACTGATCACAATACAGCACAAACATTGCGTTCAGAGCGTTAGGCCAACAGTCAGCTTCATCTGAAATACTTTATACCAGCATTACCATCCTTAATGGTTACTACGCCTCTGCACTTCCAGCATTATTTATTTCTAGTCAATCATCCAGGTGTCAGTGTACTGTTTGGCCATTCCATGCCGTTTTACTTCTCTCCGACACCCTCTGTTCAGGCTGGAGCATTACAGGCTTTACCTCACGTTGGCCACTGAACTACACATATATATACAGGCATAAATCAACAATTCACATTCAATTTTCATTAAAAGATATTAAATGGTTCAAGCTTACCACAATTCATACGAATAACACAGATACGTTGATTAGCAATGAATTCTGGCACAAACTGGCACAAACTTCCATCTGCCTATGTTCCAGGCTTTTATTTTACACAAATATGAGCTGGCTTCAACGCACTGATGCTTTATCAAGTTTTTTTTAAACAAGTGGTTTCGAACTAACGCTCCCAAGTGTGTATATCAGCGAGACTGGCCAATGAGCCACGTTTCGACAAGTGTTTGAAAAAATGTTACCTTTCCCCGTTTCCCTTAACAACCAGGATAGTATTTATAGCCCGACCAATCGTGGTTAGGCTTTCATTTGTTGCGCTCCAATCAATTTGGAGTTTACATGGTAGGCTATTTCTGTAACGTAAATTTTTTTCAAACACGTTAAAAAAAAATCTTATGAGCAGAAATGATTTTATGCTGTCAGGCACTCCCAATATTTTATTTTGGGTATAATTTATTAATTCCTGGACTATTTGCGTAACGTTTTACATATTATTTGTCAGCAAGCCCTAAGGAACCCAAAAATACTAATTTAAAGGAGCTACGTGGCTGCGTTCAAAATATGCAATTTCTTCTACCTCCTGTTTGGAAGATGTGCTGTCTGGGTACTGTTATGTGTTCAAACGTAAACCCATCTATTGTTATCTTTTCTAATAAGAGTCTGTTATGATTTATAAACCTAACTCTGGGAAAGGGTAGTGTATTTTATCACTGTCCGTCTGAAAAAGTTAGTGCTTGTAGACTTACACGCGTGATGCCAGCATTTGTATATCGCGCGTCGCGTGTTGCATGCGTTCCTGATTTTCAGCCCTCCCCTCTCGCCATCCTTTTGTCCATCTGTTCGTTCGTTTTGGTAACGTAATATAATTAATGTTAGGATTAATTTAGGTCATTACGCAGTCTCTCAATGTTTTTCTTAGAAATGCAGCACACGTTTCATTGAAGAAGGCGGGTAATATACAGTAAGCTTTTATATCAACGTGAAAGCGTTACAATTTGCAGACGAAGCAGAAAACAAGGGGGATTTCGAGTACATTCTTTGTGACAGCACTGTTATTTTACCATTGCTCTTCTCTTTATTAATTTTATTTGTTAGGCTTCATATTTACCTAATAATTTATATATGTGGATTAGAATATTTCATGACACCTCCCCTCTTAAAACAGACATTATATGTCAGTCCTTTATTCTATATACACATATAGAAATTTATTATTATTTCTGGGGTTTACGGTGATTCTCATCACACGGATGGCGGCTTAAAAAATCCGCTCCCAGATTGGTTTTTCCAGATATATATTCAATGCTAAAATTATATGGAGCCAGAAGCAAAGACCATCGGAGTAACCTAGAGTTCTCATGCTTAGCCTGTGCTAAAAACGATAAAGGTTTGTGGTCAGTTTGCAACTTAAATGCCTTCCCATATAGATAAATATTGAATTTCTTTATTGCCCACATTACTGCAAGACATTCTTTTTCGCTAGTTGAGTAGTTGATTTCAGCTTTATTCAACTTTCTGCTAGCATATGCCACTGGGCTTAATTCCCCATCCAATGCATCTGATTTCTGTAGTAAAGTTGCACCTAACCCAATATTACTTGCATCCGTCCTTACTATGAATTCTTGACTTAAGTCAGGTAATTTCAAAATGGGTTTACTTGTGAGCTTTTCCTTCAATTCTTGGTAAGTCATTTCACATTGTGGTGTCCATGTAATGCGATCTGGAAGTCCTTTACGTGTCAATTCCGTTAAAGGTGCACATATGGAATTAAAGTTTTTGATATACTTCTGGTAGAAACCACATAATGAGACAAAGGATCTCACGTCCTTCTTAGTTTGTGGTCTCGGGGCTTTCTGTAGTTTCTCTAAATTCTTTGGGTCAGGGGTCATGTTTCCCTGATAAACTGTGTGTCCCAAAAATTCCAATTCTTTACATCCAACGCAACATTTGGTTGGTCGGGCTGTTAAATTTGCCTCCCTAAGTCGATCAAACAGCATGTTCAGAGAGTCAATGTGTTCCTCAAATGTTTCTGTTGCTATAAGGATATCATCCATAAAATTTGTTATACAGGGATTATTCAGAGGATCCAATAATTTTCTCATCATTCTAGAGAAGACACTAGGTGCATTCTTCAATCCAAATGGCAATCTATTAAACTCATAGTGTCCTTCTGAGGTACTAAAAGCTAGGTATGGTCTAACCTCAGGCTTTACTGGAATCTGATAGTATCCTTTACTCAGATCCACTTTTGAGAAATATTTAGCTTTATTTAGCCTGGCAAACAGCTGATTTGTATCCGGCAATGGATCCACCTGTCCTTCTGTAATAGCATTCAGTCTCCTGTAATCTATACAGAGTCTATGTTCTCCAGAGGGCTTCCTTAAAAAGTACAACACCGGAACTATACGAAGACTCACTGTGCGAAATAATTCCTTCCTTCAATAGATAGTCTATCTCTTCCTTCAAAGCTTTTTCCTTAGCAAACGGAATCGAATATGGTTTCATACAGACAGGGTGGAGTCTATGAGTTTCATATCATATTCCAATAGGTTTGTATGCCCTGGTCGGTCTGTTAACACCTCTGCATGATTATTTAGAACCTGTTGCACTCTCTCTTTCTGAGTTTTTCGTTAAATGTGTACTGATTTTCACCTGTGCTGCTGTCTCACAGGGGTGTAATGGATATTCAAATGATGAAAGTGGTTCCTTTTTCATCTCCATGGCGATGGACAAGGTCAACAAGTGTGTCTCTTCCTGATGTTCTCTTTCCAAATATTTCTTCAGGAGATTCACATGATAGATTTTTTCTTTCCCCTTCTTATCTATCTTATAATTTGTTCTAGACACCTTCTCTAGAACTGTATATGGACCCTGCCATCCAATTTGTAACTTATTCTGACTCCCAGGCAAAAGAAGCAGTACTTTCTCTCCCACAGCCAAATTTCTGTCTTTCGCCTTCCTGTTATAATAGGCAGCATGTTTCTTCCTGGCTTGTTTCAAATTTTCATTGGCAAGTTTCCAGCCAGTTTTTAACCGAGTGGTCAGCTCATTCACATATTGGTATGAAGATGTAATGTTTTCCTCTGCCTTTTCATCAGTCCACGTTCTTAACAAAGCTACATATGGACCTTTAATGGTGTGGACCTATTTGTCCATGCACCGGTATGGTCTCTTCCACTCGAAGCTTTATAGTGATGATTTTTCCTCCCAGAATTATCATTCACAAAACGACCGCTACCAATTTTTCTTTTGGGGCTGTCTCCCCACTTAAAATTCTTGATGAGAGATTTCCTCTCTACATCCTCTTCCTCCAGTTTGTTTAAGTCCGATTGAGGGATTTTCGGCTTATCCTGGGGTAAGACATCTTTTTGCACTCTCCGCATAGTGGCCATTGTAAAACAGTTAAGTGAAGCTTGTCCGTGAAAAGGGGCTTCCCATTCCATTTGGTCCACTTTATCAAATCTATATTTCTTTTTATTGTCAGGCCTAATTTTGCTCCGGGGCGTATCCAGGTCCTGATCCATGTTCCCACTTGTGGGTGTTCCCTCATGTGCTATGCTACACCTTTCTACAAAATTCTCAATGTCCCATCTTGCTTTGGGCCAATAATAATTGTGAGCCACCTTTTGAATGATGGTACCTATCTTCTCATGGTCCCCATCTGGTTTCACATGTAGGCTCCTTATTAATTCTGTCCTATATCTTTTTGGAAGAACCAGCTGTCCGTGACCATGGGATCTAGATCCAGCCTTCCTATATATCAACTTGTTTTTCATGTAAAAATCTCCCTTGCCTGGAGTTGTATGACAAGTTGACAATTTTCTGAAACAAGGCTTGAGTGTTTTATCCCCAGCCTGTGCCTTCCTCATCTCTTCTGGAGTGGTATCCAACATAATATCCTCCTCCCTGTCTTGAGGTCGACCTGACCTGAAGGGTTGCCATATACACAGGTTTCCTTCTGCAACGGTCAGTGTCATGATTGTCCATCTGACAATTCTTACACCACCTTTTTCCTTTGTTGAAAGATTTTCTTTCATCATATTTCCTTTCATCGAATTGTGGGAATTTATTTTTATTGTCATACCGTGGCCTATCAAATTGGTGCTTACCTTTATTTTG